>LR738710.1:266132027-266185232 GCA_902687465.1 Secale cereale
CCGCAAAACGGGACTCCATGGGATACTGTTCATCACCACCGTCGACCCCCTCCAGCCTCCATGGGCTACTGTTCATCCACAATCGACCTCCTCCAGCCTCCACCTACGACTGTTCAGCCTCCATCGTGCGCTACTCCACCGGCTACTGTTCAACCAGCCCTCTCCACGGGCTCCTGTTCAACCACCCCTCCACGGGCTAGTGTTCATCCAGCCCTCCACCGTCTACTTTTCATGCAGCCCTCCACCGGGTGGTCCTGTTCATGCAGCCCTCCACGGGGTCCTATTCATGCAGCCCCAACCGGCTCGATTGAACATGGTCCTGTTCATGCAGAGGCAACACCACGGGGTCCTGTTCAGCCACCCACACCGGGAACTGTTCATCCAACCCCTCCAGCAATGCTCACTGTTCATGCAGAGGCAGCATCGATCGGCTTCAGTTAGCAGCAGTAGCGAAGGAATCGCTCGATCGGGTTCGGTTAATAGCCATCGATCGATCGCTCGGGTTCAGTAACGCGTAGCCTCTAGTGAAATCGCTCGGGTTCAGTTAGAGCCCAATGCCGCGCTCGGGTTCAGTTAGAGTCCAACGCCTCGCATGCACGCGCGTGCGTCTACGAGAGAAACGCACATCGCTCGGCCCCAACCACCCACCGTAACCGGGAATACCACGATATTTTCCTCGCCCTCACTTCTACCACGGTTTTTTCCATCATGGATGGCCCAAAGAATGTCATGTAGCTACGTCTCCGGCCCGCCCAGGACGAAAAGCCCATTTTCTGTCATGATTTTTTGTCATAGAAGTAGGACCCCACCACATCTATGATGATACCGTGTTTTGTCACAATTATTGTCATAGAAGTGTCATAAGTATGACAGAAAAAAGTTTCGTTCGGACCAAAATGTCACGGATGGGTCTTTTTTTTGTAGTGATATCTCTTGTTGGACTAATGTTTTCATCCAGTATATTTCAGACAAGTTCAACAAATGGAGTGGCATGGACTAGAGGATGTGGAACCCCTTCAAGATGATAAGGACAAAGGATTGGCTCAAGCTCAATGCTTAGGAATCTGCATTTTCTATTTTAGTGATCCGAGATCACATTGAGTCCATAGGAAAGCACATACTATTAAAAGGGGATGAGGTGTTGCTTAATGACTTGCTTGCTCAAAGTGCTTAGTGATATGATCCAAATCCCTCAACTACTTTCTCACATCCACATCTGTCCCAAACCAAAAGTCAAACTCGTCTCTACCGAAAAGCTCAATCTGGCGCCACCTAGTTCATTGGACATAGCCACTGCCAGAAACCCTAATCATTTCGGTCTCACCGAAAGGGATCTCAGTCTCACCAAGATGGGAATGTAAAATCTTTGTTTCCTATTTGAAACATTTCGGTCTAACCGAGATGTGAGAAGCGGTCTCACCGAGTTAGCATTGCAAACTCTCTGTTGCCTCTTCGTAACATTTCGGTCCCACCAAAACGAGCGAACTGGTCCCATCGAGTTTGCCTAACCAACTCTCTGGTGTGCTTATTATCAAAATCGGTCCCACCGAGTTGATCATATCAGTCCCACCGAAATGTCTAACGGTCACATTATGAACTAAATTGGTCTGACCGAGTTGTCTGATTCGGTCCCACCGAGTTTGGTAAATTGTGTGTAACGGTTAGATTTTGTGTGGAGGCTATATATACCCCTCCACCCACTCTTAATTCGTGGAGAGAGCCATCAGAACATACCTACACTTCCAACATACATGTTCCGAGAGAGAACCACCTACTCAAGTGTTGAGCTCAAGATATTCCATTCCTACCATATGAATCTTGTTCTCTGGCCTTCCCCAAGTTGCTTTCCACTCAAATCATTCTTCCACCATATCCAAATCTGTGAGGAGTTGTTTGAGTGTTTGGGAGACTATCATTTGAAGCACAAGAGCAAGGAGTTCATCATCGACACACCGTCTAATACCTATTGGAGAGTGATGTCTCCTAGATTGGTTAGGTGTCACTTGGGAGCCTCCGACAAGATTGTCGAGTTGAACCAAGGAGTTTGTACGGGCAAGGAGATCGCCTACTTCGTGAAGATCTACCCTAGCGACGCAAGTCCTTCGTGGGCGATGGCCATGGTGGGATAGACAAGGTTGCTTCTTCGTGGACCCTTCGTGGGTGGAGCCCTCCATGGAGTCGCGTAGCCGTTACCCTTCATGGGTTGAAGTATCCATCAACGTGGATGTACGATAGCACCACCTATCGGAACCACGTGTAAAACATCTCCGTGTCTACATTGCGTTTGCTCCTTCAAACTCCGCCCTTTACCTTCATATGCAATTGCTTTACATTCTGATGCTATACTCTTAGAATTGCATGTGTAGGTTGATTGCTTGACTTGTGCAAAATTGCTAAAATCTGCCAAGACTTAAAATTGGGAAAAGGCTAGGTCTTTTATTTGGTCAAGTAGTCAAAGGTCCATGCTTTACTTTCCAATAACTATACACTCTTGTTATGCATGCTTGTTATATATTGTGAATGTCTAAACATGTGGTAAATCTCTACATCAACTTGAAGTAATTTAAAAGCTGCCACTTTTCTTGCTAGGAGTCTATTCACCCCCCTCTAGACACCTCTTCTCGATCCTTTCAATTGGTATCAGAGCTTTGGTCCCCATTGCTTTGGTTTAATGACCATTGGAGGAAGATGGATGAGTCTACGTTGGGGAGTATTAGACATAGAGTGCCTATACTTGATTGAGAGTACTTTCATGAGTGGAAAAATGAGATGCTTGAGATCTTCAATGAATATCATTTGAACAAGTATATTGATAATACTTGTATGCCCCCATTGATGCTTCAAATCCTACCTTCATTGAGAAACTTGACATGGTTCGAAATCTTAGAACTGTTAATCTTATCACTAGAGGATTGCCTAGGAACTTTCTTGTATGTTTGCCAACTTTTGAATGTGCTTATACCATATGGAGATTCCTAGAGGAACGATTCCCAAATTATTCCTTGAAAAATCTGGATGAGATTCTCCATAAGTCTGTTGCCTTGAATAAGATGAATACTAGTGATCCTAAGTTTGGTGGTTGCTTATTTGAGCTTTATGATCTCATGCATGCCAAAGGAGATGTTGGAATTATTAGCAATATCATTTCCGAAGTCATTAGAATTCATAGAGATGAATATTGTTATGGTCATACTTCTAATGAATCACTCTCTCTAGGTGTTGATCAATCACATGACAATGTGGAACATGGATACTATGATGAGGATGATGATAGTGACTATGATATTAATGAACAAATGAGACATTATGGTCTTATGGCAAATCTTCGTGGTTACGCATTCGGAGGAAAGGAATGGGTGCTTGATAGTGGATGCTCGGACCACATGACCGGAGATAAGGACATGTTTGATGAGCTTGCTAGAAATGATGGTCCATGAAAGTATGTTACCTTTGGTGACAACTCTAAGGGTAAAGTTGTTGGCCTTGGTAAGGTGGCTATATCCAACGATAGCTCAATCAAGAATGTCATGCTTGTAGAATCCCTCAGATATAATCTTCTCTCCGTTTCTAGACTAGCTGATTTTGGTTTAAATGTGCTATTCACTCATGTTGATTGCCAAGTGTTACGTAGAGATAATCATAATATGGTCTTTACCGGCATTCGTAGAGGTGACCTATACATTGTTGAATTGACTAAGAAAGCCCAACCTCGCGCTTGTTTTATTGCTAAATCTTCTAAAGGTTGGTTGTGGCATATAAGGTTAGGTCATGTCGGTATGAGAAATCTTGATAAGCTTATTAAAGGTGATCATATCCTTGGTGTTAAAGATGTTATATTTGACAAGGGTAGACTTTTTAGTGCTTGTCAAGCAGGAAAACAAGTTGGAGGAAGTCATCCCGTGAAGAACATCATGACTACAGGAAGACCACTTGAGCTACTTCATATGGATCTTTTTGGTCCCAATGCTTACAAAAGCCTCGGTGGTAACTCTTTTGGATTAGTCATTCTTGATGATTTTTCATGATTTACGTGGGTGTTCTTTCTTGATGGTAAATCGCAGGTCCAAAAGATCTTCAAAAACTTCGCTAGGAAGGCCCAAAATCAATTTGAAGTGAAGATCAATAAGGTTCGCAACGACAACGGAATGGAGTTCAAGAACACAAATGTGGATACCTTTCTTGACGAAGAAGGGATCTCACATGAGTTCTCGGCTACCTACACGCCTCAACAAAATGGAGTTGTTGAGAGCAAGAACCGGACACTCATCAAGATGGCAAGGACGATGCTTGACGAGTACAAGACGCCAAGACACTTTTGGGCGGAAGTGGTTAAGACAGCTTGTCATGCAACCAATCGCTTATATCTTCACAAGCTTCTCGGCAAGACGGCATATGATCTTCTCACCGGTAACAAACCCAAAGTTGGATACTTCCGAGTATTCGGCTCAAAGTGCTACATTCTTGATAAGCATCATCGCTCTAAATTTGCTCATAAATCTCATGAAGGTTTCCTACTTGGTTATGGCTCAAACTCTCACACTTACCGTGTCTACAACAATTTCACCCGAAAGGTTGAAGAGACGGTAGATGTGAAGTTTGATGAATCTAACGGCTCGCAAGTAGAGCAATTGCCAATTGATGTAGGAGATAAAGATCCTTCAGAAGCAATACAAGACTTGTCTATTGGCAAGATCCATCCAACGGAGGTGAAAGAGAGTACTTCGTCCGTCCATGTGGAAGCTTCTACCTCACGACAAGGTGAACCACAAGTTGACTTGGAAGCATCCACAAGTGGGACACGCCATGATGAAGGAAACGAGGAGGTGCATCAAGATGAACCTCGTCGACCTCCTTCTCCACCTCCACAAGGGGACAACAAAACCAACAACAATGAAGAAGGACAAGAAGAAGAAGAAGATGAAGAGGATGTTCCACCCCGACTAAAGCAAAAGCTTTCACGAGTTAGAGCAAGAATTGCTAGAGATCATCCCGTAGAGAAAATCTACAATGACATGCAAACCGGGAGAATCACTCGCTCTAAATCTTACCTAGCTAACTTTTGTGAACATTACTCTTTCATATCTATCCTTGAACCTATGAAGGTTGAAGATGATCTTGATGATCCGGATTGGGTGAACGCTATGCACGAAGAGCAACACAACTTTGAGAGAAATCAAGTGTGGACATTGGTCGAGAAGCCCGACAACAACCACAACATCATTGGTACCAAATGGGTGTTTCGCAAAAAGCAAGACGAAGATGGTCAAGTCGTCCGCAACAAAGCACGTCTCGTCGCCCTAGGCTACACTCAAGTCGAAGGTATGGACTACGGTGAGACATATGCCCCCGTTGCTAGACTTGAGTCCATCCGCATCTTACTTTCTTATGATAATCACCATGATATCACCTTGTACCAAATGGACATTAAAAATGATTTTCTCAACGGTGAAATTGAGGAGGAAGTTTATGTTAAACAACCTCCCGGCTTTGTCAATCCTAAGAAACCCCATCATGTTTACAAACTTCACAAAGCTCTTTATGGTCTTAAACAAGCTCCTAGAGCGTGGTATAAATGTTTGACCAAGTTCCTTATTGAAAAAGGCTTTGAGATTGGAAAAATAGATTCCACTCTTTTTACTAAGAGGGTTAATGGTGAATTATTTGTGTGCCAATTTTATGTTGATGATATCATATTTGGTTCTACTAACCCCCATTTTAGTGAAAGGTTCGGAAAGCTAATGTTGAAAAAGTTTGAGATGTCTATGATGAGTGAACTCAAGTTCTTTCTCAGTTTGCAAATCAAGCAAACTAAGGAGGGTACCTTTATTTCTCAAACAAAGTATACCAAGGACTTGTTCAAGAAGTTCAACATGCAAGAATGCAAAGGTATAACTACACCTATGCCTACTAGTGGACATCTTGACTTGACTAAGGATGGCGAACCGGTTGATCAAAAAATTTACCGCTCTATGATTGGTTCATTGTTATATATATGTGCCTCCCGTCCCGATATTATGCTAAGTGTGTGCATGTGTGCACGATACCAAGCGGCTCCTAAAGAATGTCATCTTAAGGCTGTGAAAAGGATAGTGAGATACTTAATACATACACCAAATTTTGGCATTTGGTATCCTAAGAGGTCCTCTTTTGATCTTATTAGCTACTCAGATTCGGACTATGCCGGAGACAAGGTTGATAGGAAGTCCACTTTGGGTACTTGTCAATTTCTTGGTAGATCTCTTGTGTCTTGGTCTTCCAAGAAACAAAACTCGGTATCATTATCCACCGCCGAAGCGGAATATATTGCCGCTGGTTCATGTTGTGCTCAATTACATTGGATGACCCAAACTCTTAAAGATTATGTGATTTATGTGAAACATGTTCCATTGCTTTGTGACAATGGAAGTGCTATTAAGATTGCTCATAATTCTGTGCAACATTCTCGAACTAAGCATATTGAAGTTCGTCATCATTTCATTCGAGATCATGCTGCTAAGGGTGATATCAATCTTAAACATGTTCGCACCGATAAGCAATTAGCAAATATTTTTACTAAACCACTTGATGAGAAAGTGTTTTGCAGGTTGAGAGGTGAATTGAACATTATTGATGCCTCAAACTTGGAGTAGGAACTCCACTTGGATACATGCAAGGCATAAGCCTCTGACTAATCTTTGATATTTCTCTTGATGATGATCATATGTCTTGGATATTTGTACCCTTGCATGTTATCTAACTCTTGTAGGTACTTGGATAAGTCCAAATCCATGAGTTTACAACTCACTCACATCTTCAACAATCTCTACATCACCAAGTCTCTACAATATGGTGGTTGAAGACAAGGAAGCATGATCCTTTCAATATATCCTTTGACAATTTCTATATATCAAATTTCATTTGGTATCAAACTTTCATGATTGTCATTTTGGATACACAAGTGCTCTTCCTTGAAAATCTAACCCATGTACGACGATGAACTCAAAATACAAGTGGCGCTCCCAATTCTTGATGAACTACATCAACCTTGAGCAACCCACATAATTTCAACTACATGATCAAGATCAACACCACCACCCAAGGTATGTTATTCCATCTTAGAGAAGATTTAACCCAAGTCATGGGTCAAAGCAGCTCAACAAGATGTGAATACATCAAAATGCTTAAATGAAAAAGGGCAACCCCATTTTGAGCTTAAACGATGAGTATGACCTATGATCAAGTATCTTCACTTGACTCCTAAGTCAATATACTCTAACATAGGTGACTTTGTCACCGACCAATTCTAGATGAAGTTCTCTAGTGTTTCTCTAGGTTTGTGCATTTGTTCCTTGCATTTTATTCCTCTTCTTATCTTTGTCTTTAAAAAAAACTTCATCTAGATTTTCTTTTATCTGTCTTCTTCTGCATTTTCTGCATTCAATTCATTGCAAATCCTTCTGTTAATTCGTTGCAAATCCTTCAGTTAATTCCTTGCAAATCCATGTGAGATTTCATTTGCCTAGTGAGTTGATAAGACACTTGTTCTCTCGATGTTGAACTCGGACACACCAATTTGCCTCTCACGGTCAAACCATATCGGTGCCACCGAAGCAAATAACTCGGTATAACCGATTTCAACACCAAGGAGACAATTTGTCATTTGCATTCTTCATATTTGTTCCAGCTCCACTCAATGATTCTTGTCCTCTACTAGCATCACATTTTATACAAACTGCTCTGCTCTGTGACTCAAGGACCAAACCTATTTTCACTCACACTCCAGAAGGTCCCTTCTTGGAAATTGATGTCAAATGGGGAGAGAGAGTTCACATCAAAGCTTAAGGGGGAGAGAGAGTTCACATCAAAGCTTAGATTAATGAGAGAATATTTCAAATAGGGGGAGAAAGGAATCACATGCCCCAGATGTTTGGTGTTCAAGAGGAGAGGAGTCACATGTCTTTAAGAGGGGAAAGACATGTCTATGTCATTGATCTGATATGTTTTGATCTGATTCTCTTTCCCTACTTTCTTCCATTATCCAATATAAGATTCAGGGGGAGAAAGACTGCCAGGGAACGAAGTCTTTGAATTCATTGCATACCTTTTACTTTTGGGAACATGTCTGCATTCTAGAGTACCCAATACTCACTATCAACATGTTATCCCAATCTTGGTACTCTTGTGGCCCTTTTTGTTGCCCTATCTAGTGGATGTATCTGTGATATATGCGTTACACTCATGTCCATGAAGATTTCTTACTAATGTACATATTGTTTGCAAGAAGGAATCATGAACATGAGGATACACTTCATGTATTCATATCATTTGCTCTGATGCATATAGACAATATACATGTAACTCATTGCTTGCTCTGTTATGTCTATACTTTCACATGTTCTTATATTCCATATTCACATGATTTCATACATGTAGGGGGAGCCTATGCATGTTACATGTCCTTCCAAAGCTTTACTTGTTATTCTTCATATCTTTATCTAAAGCTTTGATGTATGTTGTCATCAATTACCAAAAAGGGGGAGATTGAAAGCACAAGTGCTCCCTAGGTGATTTTGGTAATTAATGTCAACATATCTCTTGTTGGACTAATGTTTTCATCTAGTATATTTCAGACAAGTTCAACAAATGGTGTGGCATGGACTAGTGGATGTGGAACCCCTTCAAGATGATAAGGACAAAGGCTTGGCTCAAGCTCAAAGCTCAGAACTCTACATTTTCTATATCAGGGATCCAAGATCACATTGAGTCCATAGGAAAGCCAATACTATAAAAAGGGGATGAGGTGTTGCTTAATGGCTTCCTTGCTCAAAGTGCTTAGTGATATGCTCCAAAGCCCTCAACCACTTTCTCACATCCACATATGTCCCAAACCAAAAGTCAAACTCGGCCCTACCGAAAAGTTATATCCGGCGCCACCGAGTTCATTGGACATAGCCACTGCTAGAAACCTTAATCATTTTGGTATCACCGAAAGGGATCTCAGTCTCACCGAGATGGGAATGTAAACTCTCTGTTTCCTATTTGAAACATTTCGGTCTAACCGAGATGTGAGAATCGGTCTCACCGAGTTAGCATTGCAAACTCTTTGTTGCCTCTTCGTAACATTTTGGGCCCACCGAAACGAGCGAATCGGTCCCACCGAGTTTGCCTGACCAACTCTCTAGTGTGCTTGTCATCAAAATTGGTCCCACCGAGTTGATCATATCGGTCCCACTGAAATGTCTAACGGTCACATTATGAACTAAATCGGTCTGACGGAGTTGTCTGATTCGGTCCCACCGAATTTGGTAACTTGTGTGTATTGGTTAGATTTTGTGTGGAGGCTATATATACCCCTCCACCCACTCTTCATTCGTGGAGAGAGTCGTCAAAACATACCTACACTTCCAACATACATGTTCTGAGAGAGAACCACCTACTCAAGTGTTGAGATCAAGATATTCCATTCCTATCATCTCTTTCTCTGGCCTTCCCCAAGTTGCTTTCCACTCAAATCATTCTTCCGCCATATCCAAATCTATGAGGAGTCAAGTGATCCTAGCAGTTTCTTCACCACCTCGTGGTCTGTGATGTCTGTAGCACCAAGTGCATGTAGCTCGTTTGAGAAGTCAGTGAGGAGATCGAAGGTTTGCTGAACATTTTCATTGTCAAGTCTCTTGAAGCGGTTGAAGAGGTTGCGAAGATGTGACACCCCGAGACCGATGCGCCAGGTGTCAGCCAGTTGTTCGTCGTCGTTGCCATGTCATCTGCTTGCGTGTTGCATTTTTCCATGTCATTGTGTGCATTGCATCAGCATGTTTTTAAAAACTTGCATCCGTCCGAGTCCGCCCATCCTTTCCGTTGTCCGTTCTGAGCCCAGACACACTCGCACGCGCCCGCGACACCTTTGGATATTTATTTTATAAGTGGTCGTACAATGTTCTCGGAATGGGTTGAAACTTGATGTGCGGTCTTATTATAGCATAGGTAGACCGCCTGTCAAATTTCGTCGCATTCGGAGTTCGTTTGATAGCCCAAAGGTTAACCGCGTTAACCGCCAGAGCCCCTTCTCTTTTGGCCCAACACCCCTCTCCAACAGCACACTAGCCCATCCCAAACACCTCCATGCTCTCGGTCGTTGGATCGTGATTGCGTGGCCGGAAACCGCACCTCATTTGGACACTCCTAGCTCCCTCTACCTATATATTTGCCTCCCCCTCCTCAAATCACGGGTGAACCCTAGCCTCCTTCTTCCTCGCGCCGCCCACATGTCCATCCGCGCCGGACATGTCCAGCCTCCTCGTCGCTCCGGCCAGTCCGCTGTTGCCACGTCAGCCGCACCGCCGCCCGCAGCCAACCACGTGCGGCCACGTCGCCTCATCCGCGCCTCCCACCGCCGCGGCCCGCGGGGCCCGAATCAGGCCCGCGCGATCCCGTACGCCGCCGCCGGCTGAAGCCCTCTTCTCCATCCACCGGATCGAGGAGGACGAGCCTTCTCCGCTCAATCCCGCCGTCCGCGCCTCCGGCGCCTAGCCACCGGCCACCGGAGGGTAGCGCCGCCGTCCCAGTGCCTGAGCACCTTCGCCCTGCGCCTCAGCCTCGCCTCGTCAGACCTCCAGCGCGCCTCATCGTCGACTCCACTGACCGGATCCGAGGCCCCGAGGCCGATCCATCGACCCTTGTCTTCTGCCGCCCGTCCACGGCCTCCGCTCGCCGATGGTTCGCCGGAGCACCTCGCCGTCGCCCCTGCCTTCCATGATCTAGGCGGGATCGAGGAGGAGGACGACCGAGCTGCGTCGGCCACGTGGGCCGACCCACCTCCTCCCGCAAGGACGGGCCCAGCACCCCGAGGCCCAACACCGCCCCCCACGCCAGCCCGCCTCGCCGACTCGGGCCGAGCTCGCTAGGTGAGCAGCCAGCCCAGCAGCTATGCCCCGCTCGGTGTGCATTTTTAACTAAATTCCGCTCACCTGTTTTTTTCTCTCTTGTCTGAAAAATGGCCAAGTCCTTGGCATTTGTAAAAATGTGTGCATGTTTGCATAGTGATAACTTTGTGCATGTGGCTCCATTTTGAGTGAATAATATGTCCAAATGTTCGTTGTGATATGCTCTTCATATTGTTGTACTGTGGCATGCTTGTTTGAATTAATCTGTTGCAGAAGTGCTATATGTTTAAAACTACTGATAACTGTTATTATGTTAGCATGTTCGTGAGGTGATAAGTTTGTGCATGTTGGTCCAAATGGAGTGTATGATATGTCAAATTTTCATTGTGAAGTGCTATACATGTTGGTTGTTGTTGCATTCATGTTAGGTGCCATATTGCCATCTTAATCCCTCTTGCAAAAGTGCATGTGGCTGTTAATTGCTGAAGCTTGTTATGAGATGTTGTTTTCTCATTTTTGTATCTTTAGGTGTGATTTTTGTTTGAGCAACATGTCAATATGTTTTAGAAGAAAAATCATGCCATCTTTGCTATGGTGCAATCCACTTTTCATGATATGCCTTGTGGTGTTTGCAACAAGCTTGTAAAGTGGCCTACTCGCAGTTGTTATTTTCTGAGACTTGTTAAAAAAACTGCTAAGTCTGAAACTGTTTTAACCTGATGCCATGTTTGCTTGACGCCCCACTCAAATACATGAATGTTTTAGTATGTAAAATGATCATGTCTTGTTGTCCATGTTATGCTCTATCCATCCATGCCCTTGTTTGCATATATGGCCTGTCGTAGCTTATTTATTTCTTGCTCTCAAGTTGTTATAAAATGTTTCTGTCAGCCTGTTAACAATAAGTTCAGTTTTGCCATATGATTTGTCAGTGATCTATGCATCCTATGACCATGTTCTTGCCATGAGTAGCTTCATAAATATGTCTTCTTGTTGTTGGTTATCTTCGCATGCCATGATATTCTCTGAGTTGAGTTGCACAAGCTTGCACACATGCCTACTTGTCGTTGTTTCTGCCATGTTCTGTTTTTTTCACTAAGTCTGAGAAATCAGTAAACTTCTTGAATCTTTCCATGCTAGTTTAATTGTGTTCCAGCAAGTGTTTGGGTGTGCTCTGAGTTCATGCTTTTTTAGAATCATGTCTATTTCACATTCATGCCTTTTGTTATCATGTTTGGGTGTTGTAGCATAAATATACCTTGCTCCAAAGTTGCTATGTTGTTGTTAACTTCAGCTTTGCATTGTAACTTGTTTTGCTCATATCTTCTAGGCCATTGCTCCATTTTGAGCATGTCCTATATGAAACTTGTGTGTTTTTGCATGTACTTGCATAATATCTTGTTGTTTACATGCTTGGAATGTTTTTGCTTGTTGTTTGGATGCATCTTGCATACTTGTCATGTTTGTCTTGTTTTGCTCATATCTTCTAGGCCGTAGCTCCGAATTAAATAAACTTTATATGTAACTTGAATATAATTTTGAGTAGATCATCATGGTGCATGTTAACTTGCTGTTTAACAAATTTAACTTAATGTTTGTTCAGATCTGGACCAATTTCGAAATTTACGTATGAGGACTTACCGGAGTTGTTATATGTTGTTTCCGGCCTCATTTAAACTTGTTGGTTTGTGTCGTACTTGTATGCATCATCCCTTGCCATGTTTTTCATCATATAGACTTGTCTTGGATCATACTTAGTTGAGCATCTTGTCATGTTCTTGAGTGGTGTGTTTACCATGTTGTGTGCTTCTTCTCGCTAGTTCATTATCCATTGCGTTCGTGAGGATTCGTTTGACTACACTTGGTTCGTCTTCGTGGCTTCTTCTTCATCCTCTTCATGGACTCGTTCTTCTTCCTTGCGGGATCTCGTGCAACATTACCATCCCCTTGGATACCTTTACTATCATTGCCATGCTAGTTTTCTCGATGCTATCGTTATATGTTGTGCTACCCATCATTTATTGTCAGCCTCTCTCCTTGTTGCCATGAAACCTCTAATCTTTGACACCTTCCCAGATAACCGTTGTTTGGCTATGTTACCCGCTTGCTCAGCCCCTCTTATAGCGTTGCTAGTTGCAGGTGAAGATGAAGATTGTTCCATGTTGGAACTTGTTGTTGGAATATCACAATATATCTTATATATATTAACACACCTATATACTTGGCAATGGATGGAAGGCTTGGCCTTTTTCTCGGTGTTTAGTTCCACTCATGCCACCTTAGGAGCCGATAAACCGGCGTCATGTTCCTTGATTTTGCGTTCCTTACGCGGTTGGGTATATGGGGACCCCTTGATAGTTCGTCTTTGAATAAAACTCCTCCAGCAAGGCCCAACTTCGGTTTTAATTTGCAACATAATAAAAACTTAATTAATTAATTGCATAGTGAGTTAGTGCTACCCAAGGATTCTTCTACATACAGGGGGGCAGTGCTGATGGTGTTGGTCCCAAACGGGGGTCCTGCGGGGCCTCCACGGAGAAACTCGAGGTATTTGGCTCCCGTAGCATCACCCATCCGGTCGTGGCCTGAGACGAGATACGCGCGGCTACTATCAGGGTGTCGGCACGCCGGGAGGTCTTGCTGGATTTGTTTTACATTTGTCGAAATTTCTTGTGCATCGGGATTCTGAGTCTGATCGGATTGTCCCTAAGATAAGGGGTAATATTATTATTATCTCTGCTGATGGTGAGAGCTTGTGATGGGCTAAGTTGGGACACCCCTGCAGGGTTATGATCTTTCGAAAGCCGTGCCCGAGGTTATGTGGCAGATTGGAATTTGTTAATGTCCGGTTGTAGAAAACTTGACAGAGGATCCGAAATAAAATACACGAAACCGCGTGAGTAACCGTGACCGTCTCTTTTCACATTGAGAACAGAACACGGTGGGGTTATGTTTGACTCATAGGTAGTTCAGGATCTTTAGCGATCATTACTAGTTTGCGACCTTTTGCGTAGATGCTCATCTTATTCCTGTACTCATAAGTTAGCCACCATATATTGCTTAGCCACTGCTGCAGCCTCACCACTATCCTTTTCCATACCCTTTAAGCTTTGCTAGTCTTGATACCCATGGTTATGGGATTGCTGAGTCCTCGTGTCTCACAGATACTACAACAACAGTTGCAGGTCCAGGTTTCCGATGACTTGACGTGAGAGCGATGTTCTTTGTGTTGGTGTTCCTTCTTCTTCTTCTTCGTCAGTCTTGGGTTAGGTTCCTGGTCGGCAGCCTGTGATAGCAGGATGGACGTCGTTGAGCTTTTCATGTTTGCATTCGTAGCCAGATGCCTTGTATTGATGTTGCTGTATTCATGTGACGTGTATGAATTATTGTATCCGCATGTATTTATGTAATGGTACGATGTAATGATATCCATCTTGCTAAGCGCCCGAAATGTGGTTGTGTCCCAATCATGAGTGTATCACGTGATCGGGATATAATCGCATCTTGGGTCTGACAAGTTGGTATCAGAGCATCAACCGACCATAGGAGCCCCCTTGATTGATCGTAGTTTAGTCGTTGTTGAGTCTAGCAGAAAACTTTTTCGGAGTCTAGTTATATCGGAGAGTGGGAATTCTTTTTACTCCCCTGCCCCTTCGTCGCTCTGGTGAGGAATCTTTACGTAGGTGTTTTCAATTACTCCTCTTCCCCTTCAAATTTTTTTAGGATCACGCGGTTAGTTTTCGTTCGTTGCGAGGTCTGCTCTTTTCATCTGGTGCATCTCTCGTCACGTCGATTTGACCCTTCTCGTCTTTTGCTTCAATCCTCGGTTCTTTCCAACCGATGTTGTTTCCCCGTCCGAAGTGGTCTTTCTTTTTCCCACCCTCCCACCCTTTTGCTTCTCAGAGCCGGAGTCCATAATCGAGTATCCATCCTACTCGTGTGAAGTCTTGGCTTTCTTTCATTAATTGTTTCAAAATAGTGAATTCTCGTCTAGTTCGTCCTTCTTCATCTCCTTTTCTTCTCCGATGGATCCTATTCAATTACTCGGTGTTCATCATATTCTTTCCCTCGGCTCAAGTGATTCCAATTGCTCGTTCGTCTCTGGTCATTTAATTGTTCCGGTGTTCCAAAGACATTCCAGGAGATTCGTATGTGTTCTAATTTATACAAGGTTGTCACCTCATTCGAGTCTTTTAAACGTTCCGGTGCATCGTTTCTCACTCGAATAATCCTTTCCAACGTCTTTTCTCTTTGGTGGGCTCATAACCCACAAGTCTTTTCCCAGGATCTTACCCGACTCTTCTAATTTCTCGGAGTATTTCCCAATATTCTTTTCAAGTGTGACGTAAGAATGGTTTCCTTCAGTCATATGCCTTTTCTAAGATCGCTTTCAATTCCTTTCCATCATGGGTTCAACATCTCCTCTTTTCATTCTTCCGGAGTATCTCAACAATTTTGGTTGTGTTTCTCGTCGACAATTGAAGACCGAAGAAAGAGTTTTCCCATGAATCTTGTCCGTTCTCTCGGAGATTCGTGCTTCTAGCTTAATGATATCCTCTCGAATTATTCCGTTTGTCATAAATTCTTTTCCCTACCCATCCGGAGCATTTCATGAACTCTTTCTTTTGTGTTCCTCCGAAGGCCATCATTTCAGAAGATTTCTTTGTTCTCAGTTTTCAACTTCGTCCTCCAAATATTCTTCATGGATGCCTCTTCGTTCCTCTCACATTCGTCCGGTGCTTCGTTCAAGCATTTTTTTAATCAGTTCGCGATCTCTTCGTTCTCTTGTATCTAAATTCCCTCAAGTGTTTTATTCTTCCCAGTGATTCATTTCTCTTGTACTCAATCAATTTCAATTCCTTACGGTGGTTTGATCTCCATCAACACTCGATTTTAATTCTTCCCGGTGGCTTGTTCTTTTCTTCACCAGGTTTCAATTTTTCACGGTGGTTCGCTCAAGAGTTATTTTCCGGTGTTATCGTATAAATCCATTCATTTTTATTCCAATCCTACCGGTGTTTCATGAAGATTTTTCGCAAGTTCGCGATATATCCCTCTTTAATCATTTCAACGCGAATAAGTAGTTTGTGAATCCATTGTTCATCAATTTAATTGGTGGCGGATAAGCATAACATAATTCTTATTCTTCTTTGTGGAGTTGATCTAATCCCCTCTTTCAGAGTTTGTTCTTGATGAATAAATTATAATCCCAATTGTTTTATTGTTTTCTTTCCGGAGTTCATAGTTTCTCGGTCATCTTGTCGGAACCCCGACCAATCATCGCAAGGCTTTATTCTTATTCTTTTCATCCTTCATCATCCTTTTGTTACCGGAGTTCTTCATGGTGGTTCATCGCGCGTTAATTCAGTTGTCAAGTGTTCGTCAATAATTCTTCTGGAGCAGCTCAAGCATTCTTATTCTTGCCTCTTGAGTGCAACTAATTCTCCGTATTCTTTTATAGTGGAGTTTTTCTCTTTTTTTTGCCTTCATCTCATCTATTCAATCTTCTGTAGTGGCAGAAATTCACCTCAACTCTTTAGATGTTTAAATAAGCCCACAACAAGCTTATTCTTTTGCTGTTGATTTTCTCAACAACTCCATTCAATCCTTCCTTCTAAGTATGCCTTCAAATTCATTGTGCTAGAAAATGTGTTCTTTCCCCTTTTCTTCTCATTCAATACTTTAACTCTTCCGGAGGCATCATTTCGTTCATTTCAACATGTTTTCGTTTCTTCTTCTCAGGTTCATATCCTATTCCATTCACATTCAACCGGAGTGCTGTGTAATTTTTTATTGTTCTTATTCCTTGTCTATCTCGCTTAATCGGAGTGGTTTCAATGTCTCTCTTGTCATTTAAGTTCTTGTTTCATGCCTTTCAACCTCCTTGATTCTCGTTGTATTCCTTGTTCCTCTTGTCTAACAAAGTCTTGCAACTTCGTTCATCTCCGTTGTATCCTTTCTTTCAAGTGGCTCAACCTCTCAAGGTTATTTGGTTTCACCTTCTTCCTTTTTCACTTCCGTCTCGTTCCTAAGATCTCGGGACGAGATCTCTTGTTAGTAGGGGAGTGTTGTGACACCCTGAGACCGATGCGCCAGGTGTCAGCCAGCTGTTCGTCGTCGTTGCCATGTCGTCTGCTTGCATGTTGCATTTTTCCATGTCATCGTGTGCATTGCATCAGCATGTTTTTAAAAACTTGCATCCGTCCGAGTCCGCCCGTCCTTTCCATTGTCCGTTCTGAGCCCAGACACACTCGCACGCGCCCGTGGCACCTCTGGATATTTATTTTATAAGTGGCCGAAGAAAGTTCTCGGAATAGGTTGAAACTTGACGTGCGGTCTTATTATATCATAGGTAGACCTCCTGTCAAATTTTGTCGCATTCGGAGTTTGTTTGATAGCCCAACGGTTAACCCCGTTAACCGCTGGAGCCCCTTCTCTTTTGGCCCAGCACCCCTCTCCAACAGCCCACTAGCCCATCCCAACTACCTCCATGCTCTCGGTCGTTGGATCGTGATCGCGTGGTCGAAAACCGCACCTCATTTGGACACTCCTAGCTCCCTCTACCTATATATTTGCCTCCCCCTCCTCAAATCACGGGTGAACCCTAGCCTCCTTCCTCCTCGCGCCCCGGACCTGTCCATCCACGCCGGACATGTCCAGCCTCCACGTCGCTCCGGCCAATCTGTTGTTGCCATGTCAGCCGCACCGCTGCCCGCAGCCAACCACGTGCGGCCACATCGCCTCCTCCGCGCCTCCCACCGCCGCGGCCCGCGGGGCCTGAATCAGGCCCGCGCGAGCCCGTACTCTGCCGCCGGCCGAAGACCTCGTCTCCCTCCACCGGATCGAGGAGGCCGATCCTCCTCCGCTCGATCCCGCCGTCCGCGCCTCCGACGCCTCACCGCCGGCCACCTGAGGGCAGCGCCGCCGTCCCACTGCCTGAGCGCCTTCGCATTGCGCCTCGGCCTCGCCTCGTCGGACCTCCAGCGTGCCCCGCCGTTGACTCCACCGGCCGGATCCGGGGCCCCGAGGCCGATCCGTCGACCCCTGTCTTCCGCCGCCCGTCCACGGCCTCCGCTCGCCGGAGGTTCGTCGGAGCACCTCACCATCGGCCCTGCCTTCCTCGATCCAGGCGGGTTCGAGGAGGAGGACGACTGAGCTGCGTCGGCCATATGGGCCGACCCACCTCCTCCCAGAAGGCCGGGCCCAGCCAGGCCCAGCACCCCGAGGCCCAACACCGCCCCCCACACCAGCCTGCCTCGCCGACTCTGGCCGAGGCCGCTAGGTGAGCAGCAAGCCCAGCAGCTAAGCCCCGCTCCATGTGCATTTTTAACTAAATTCCGCTCACCTATTTTTTTTCTATTGTGTGAAAAATGGCTAAGTCCCTGGCATTTGTAAAAATGTGTGCATGTTTGCATAATGATAACTTTGTGCATGTGGCTCCGTTTTGAGTGAATAATATGTCCAAATGTTCGTTGTGATATGCTCTTCATATTGTGGTGCTCTCGCATGCTTGTTTGAGTTCATCTTGATGCTCTAATCATCGCTGCAAAAGTGCTATATGTTTAAAACTGCTGATAACTGTTATTATGTTAGCACGTTTGTGAGGTGATAACTTTGTGCATGTTGGTCCAAATGGAGTGTATGATATGTCAAAATGTTCAGTGTGAAGTGCTATACATGTTGGTTGCTGTAGCATTCATGTTAGGTGCCATATTGCCATGTTAATCTCTGTTGCAAAAGTGCATGTGGCTGTTAAGTGCTGAAACTTGTTATGAGATGCTGTTTTGTCATTTTTGTATCTTTAGGTGCGATTTTTGTTTGAGCAACATGTCAATATGTATTAGAAGCACAATCATGCCATCTTTGTTGTGGTGCAATACACTTTTCATGATATGCCTTGTGGTGTTTGAAACAAGCTTGTAAAGTAGCCTACTCGCTGTTGTTATTTTCTGAGAGGTTAAAAAAACTGCTAAGTCTGAAACTGTTTTAACCTGATGCCATGTTTGCTTGATGCCCCACTCAAATCCATGAATGTTGTAGTATGTCAAATGATCATGTCTTGTCCATGTTATGCTATATCCATCCATGCCCTTGTTTGCATATATGGCCTGCTGTAGCTTATTTATTACTTGCTCTCAAGTGGCTATAAAATGTTTCTGTCAGCCTGTTAACAATAAGTTCGGTTTTTCCATGTGATTTGTTAGTGATCTATACATCCTATGACCATGTTCTTACCATGAGTAGCTTCATAAACATGTCTTCTTGCTGTTGGGTATCTTCACATGCCATGTATGCTCTGAGTTGAGTTGCACAAGCTTGCAAACATGCCTACTTGTCGTTGTTTCTGCCATGCTCTGTTTTTTCACTAAGTCCGAGAAATCAGTAAACTTCTTGAATCTTGACATGCTAGTTTAATTGTGTTCCAGCAAGTGTTTGGGTGTGCTCTGAGTTCATGCTTGTTGAGAATCATGTCTATTTCACATCCATGCCTTTTGTTATCATGTATGGGTGTTGTAGCATAAATATACATTGCTCTAAAGTTGCTATGTTGTTGTTAACTTCAGCTTTGCACTATAACTTGTTTTGCTCATATCTTCTAGGCCGTTGCTCGATTTTGAGCGTGTCCTATATGAAACTTGTGTGTTTTTGCATGTAGTTGCATAATATCATGTTGTTTTCATGATTGGAGTGTGTTTGCTTGTTGTTTGGATGCATCGTGCATACTTTCCATGCTTGTCTTGTTTTGCTCATATCTTCTAGGCCGTGGCTCCGAATTAAATAAACTTTATATGTAACTTGACTAGAATTTCGAATAGATCATCATGGTGCATGTTAACTTGCTGTTTAACAACTTTAACTTAATGTTTGTTCAGATCTGGACCAATTTCGAAATTTACGTATGAGGACTTACCGGAGTTGTTATATGTTGTTTCCGGCCTCATTTATACTTGTTGGTTTGTGTTGTCCTTGTATGCATCATCCCTTGCCATGTTTTGCATCATATAGACTTGTCTTGCATCATACTTGGTTGAGCATCTTGTCATGTTCTTGAGTGGTGTGTTTACCATGTTGTGTGCTTCTTCTCGCTAGTTCATTATCCGTTGCGTTCGTGAGGATTCGTTCGACTACACTTGGTTCGTCTTCGTGGCTTATTTTTCATCCTCTTCATGGACTCGTTCTTCTTCCTTGCGGGATCTCAGGCAAGATGACCATCCCCTTGGATACATTTACTATCATTGCCATGCTAGTTGTCGCGATGCTATCGCTATATGTCGTGCAACCCATCATTTATTGTCAGCCTCTCTCCTTGTTGCCATGAAACCTCTAATCTTTGACACCTTCCCAGCAAACCGTTGTTTGGCTATGTTACCCGCTTGCTCAGCCCCTCTTATAGCGTTGCTAGTTGCAGGTGAAGATGAAGATTGCTCCATGTTGGAACTTGTTGTTGGAATATCACAATATATCTTATATATGTTAACACACCTATATACTTGGCAATGGTGGAAGGATGGGCCTTTTGCTCGATGTTTTGTTCCACTCATGCCACCTTAGGAGCCGATAAACCGACGTTATGTTCCTTGATTTTGCGTTCCTAACGCGGTTGGGTATATGAGGACCCCTTCACAGATCGTCTTTAAATAGAACTCCTCCAGCAAGGCCCAACTTCAGTTTTAATTTGCAACATAATAAAAACTTAATTAATTAATTGCATAGGGAGTTAGCGCTACCCGAGGATTCTTCTACATACAGGGGGCCAGTGCTGATGGTGTTGGTCCCAAACGGGGGTCCTGCGGGGCCGCCACGGGGAAACTCGAGGTATCTGGCTCCCGTAGCATCACCCATCCGGTCATGGCCTGAGACGACATACGCGCGGCAACTATCAGGGTGTCGGCATGCCGGGAGGCCTTGCTGGATTTGTTTTACCATTGTCGAGATGTCTTGTGCACCGGGATTCCGAGTCTGATCGGATTGTCCCTAAGATAAGGGGTAATATTATTATTATCTCTGCTGTTCGTGAGAGCTTGTGATGGGCTGAGTTGGGACACCCCTACAGGGTTATGATCTTTTGAAAGCCGTGCCCATGGTTATGTGGCAGATTGAAATTTGTTAATGTCTGGTTGTAGAAAACTTGACAAAGGATCCGAAATAAAATACACGAACCGCGTGAGTAACCGTGACCGTCTCTTTTCACATTGAGAAGAGAACACGGTGGGGTTATGTTTGACTCATAGGTAGTTCAGGATCTTTAGCGATCATTACTAGTTTGCGACCATTTGCGTAGATGCTCATCTTATTCTTGTACTTGTAAGTTAGCCACCATATATTGCTTAGCCGCTGCTGCAACCTCACCACTATCCTTTTCCATACCCTTTAAGCTTTGCTAGTCTTGATACCCATGGTTATGGGATTGTTGAGTCCTCGTGGCTCACAGATACTACAACAACAGTTGCAGGTGCAGGTTTCCGATGACTTGACGTGAGAGCGATGTTCTTTGTGTTGGTGTTCCTTCTTCTTCTTCTTCGTTAGTTTTGGGTTAGGTTCCTGGTCGGCAGCCTGGGATAGCAGGATGGATGTCGTTGAGCTTTTCATGTTTGCATCCGTAGCCGGATGCCTTGTATTGATGTTGTTGTATTCATGTGAGTTGTATGAATTGTTGTATCCCCATGTATTTATGTTATGGTACGATGTAATGATATCCATCTTGCTAAGTGCCTGAAATGCGGTTGTGTACCAATCACGAGTGTATCACGTGATCGGGATAGAATCGCATCTTGGGTCTGATAGAAGAACATCAACTTGAGAGTCACGTTGAGTTGAGACTCCTTCGTTGACCTTGGACAGTCTGTCCCAAATAAGCTTTGTAGTCTCCAAAGCACTCACTCTTCCATACTGCCCTTTGCTCAGCTGGCCACATATGATATTCTTCGCTTGAGAGTCGAGTTGCTTGAATTTTTTCACATCAGCAGCGTTCACGAAAGGAGAGATGGATGGAACACTAGTTTCCACAACGTACCACAGATCGTTGTCAATTGCCTCAAGATGCATGCGCATCTTGTTCTTCCAGTAGGGGTAGTCCGTCGCATCCAAGGTAGGACACCCAACACAGACTTTGATCATACCTGCAGTCCACATAACTAAAACTCCAGGCAGTTAAACCAAAATCACACAGAACAAGGAAGTACCTTGCTATGGTACCAATTGAAAGTGTGTTATATCGACTAGAGGGGCGGTGAATAGGCGATTTTTACAAATTCATCACTTAGGAAATTCTAGCTGAGGAATTTCCTAAGCAACGAACTACTTAGCAGCGGAATAGATACTCAGGTGCACGCATAACAAGACAGTAGCATAGTCATCATGATGAAATGAAAAACAAGCACACAGTACAAGTAGCGTGTAAATAGGATAAGCAGGCTGAGGGCTGAAGACTGAAGAAATTTGGTTGAGGAAATTGAGAAAGTCTTCAGTCAAAGTCTTCAAACAGTACAGATCAAGTTCATCAACAAATAAATGAGTAAATGAAAGGGTTGATGAAATAGAACCGATAGGCTTGATGAATACAATGATTTGTTAGACCAGTTCCAACTGTTGTGACAGTTGTACGTCTGGTTAGGGTGGCTAGGTATTTAAACCTGAGGACACATAGTCCCGGACACCCAGTCCTGGACACATAGTCCAAGACACCAAGTCCTCCTCTTATTCCCCTTGAGCTAAGGTCACACAAACCTCGCCCAATCACTCGTGGTAAGTCTTCATAGGTGACTTCCAAACCTTCATAGACTTGGTCACTCGGCGATCCACAATTCCTCTTGGATGCTCTAGATCATTGACGCCTAACCGTCTGGAAGATCATAGTCTTCAAAGGTAACAAGCGTCAGCTCCACACAGGAACACTCTCTTCAGCGATGCTCAATCTCTTTTCGGTTTTAGGTGTTTGGGTTTGGTGTTTTTCCTCACTAGATGATTTTTTCTCAAATTCCTCGGAGGATGGGTTGCACTTATGACAAGTGTCAGTTTCTCTCGGAGCGGCCAAGCAACTAGTGGTTGTAGGGGGCGTCTATTTATAGCGTAGGGAGCATCCCGACATGATAAGACATAAATGACCTTAAATGATATGACCGTTAGGTGGATAAGATATTTAGGGACAACTGGCACATCGCACAGCAACGGTCGGAAATTCTGCTCTCAAATTCCTCAGGGCTGTCATGTTCCTCACTAGTAGGCAATCCGCACTAGCGAATTCCTAACTCCTCAGTCAGAACAAATTCCTCAGAGAACAGAAGAACTTCGTCGCTATCACTGAAGAAATTGACTGAACTGTATGAGATTTCCAATGGCTTCACTCGAAAGGATTGGGTAGTGTGGGCTTTTACTTGACCATCACATGGAAATATGTTTCCTTAGTTTTACCTCAACCCCCTTTAACAGTACGATGTTTCCTATGACTCAAGAAAGAGAAAATGAAACTATGAAAACAAAAGTCTTCACGCTTCATAATCCTCGCATGATTATCCAACTCTTCAAGGTCACAACAATTTCCTCACTTTCAAAGTCTTCAACTGAAGACATGCATTTTTAGGGGTCGACTTTCAACATAAATATCAAACTCCTCATAGACATATAAGTCCTGTGTACACTCAAAAACACATTAGTCCCTTAACCTATAAATCTTCAATACACCAAAATCACTAAGGGGCAGTAGATGCACTTACAATCACCTCATCAAAGCATATATTCCAACTCTGAGATGCTTTGCCAGTCCATAGATGGATCGTTGGATCTTGCATACTTTGTTAGCATCCTTAGGATTGACAAAACCTTCTGGTTGCTCATATACAATTCTTCCTTAAGAAACAAATTAAGGAATGTTGATTTGACGTCCATTTGCCAGATCTCATAATCACAAAATATGACAATAGATAACATAATTCTAACAGACTTAAGCATCTCTATGGGTGAGAAAGTATCAGTGTAGTCAACCCCTTGAACATGTCGGAAACCCTTTATGACAAGTCAAGCTCTATAAACAGTGGCATTACCATCAGCGTATGTCTTCTTCTTAATGATCCATTTATTCCCAATGGCTTGCTGACCGTCGAGCTAGTCCACCAAAGTCCATACTTTGTTCTCATATATGGATCCTATCTCGGATTTCATGGCTCCTAGCCATTTGTCGGAATCCGGTCCCACCATCGCTTCTTCATAGTTCATAGGTTCACTGTTGTCTAACAACATGACCTCCAAGACAGGATTGTCCTACCACTCAGGGGTGGTATGTGTCCTTGTTGACCTACGAGGCTCGGTAGTAACTTGATCTGAAGCTTCATGATCATCATCATTAGCTTCCTCCCCACTTGGCGCAAGCGCTGCTGAAAGATTTTTCTGCGTCGGGCTACTTTCCAACTAAAGTGACGGTTCAACAACCTCATCAAGTTCTACCTTCCTCCCATAATTCTTTCGAGAGAAACTCCTTCTATAGTAAGGATCCATTCTTGGCAAAAAAGACCTTGCCTTAGGATCTGAGATAGAAGGTGTACCCAACTGTTTCCTTAGGGTATCCTATGAAGATGCACTTGTCCGCTTTAGGTTCGAGCTTATCAGGCTGAACCCTTTTTACATAAGCGTCGCAGCCCCAAACCTTAGAAAATGAAAACTTAGGTTTCCTGCCAAACCATAATTCATAAAGTGTCGTCTCAACGGATTTAGATGGTGCCCTGTTTAAAGTGAATGCAGTTGTCTCTAATGCATAACACCAAAACTATAGTGGCAATTTAGTAAGAGACATCATAAATCGTGTTGGGGAACGTTGCATGGAAAACAAAAAAATTCTATGCACATGCAATTATCTATCCATGGAGATGCATAACAATGAGGGGGAGAGCGTGTCTACGTACCCTCGTAGACTGTAAGCGGAAGTGTTAGACAACGCGGTTGATGTAGTCGAACTTCTTCACGATCCAACCGATCAAGTACAGAACGTACGACACCTCCACGTTCAGCTCAGTGACGTCCTCACCTTCTTGATCCATCAAGATGGGCAAAGTAGTAGATGAGTTCCGGCAGCACGATGGCGTGGTGACGGTGATGGTGAAGTGATCTCCGTAGGGCTTCGCCTAAGCACAAAGAAAATATGACCGAGGGACGAAACTATGGAGAGGAGCACTACTCACGGCTAAGACAATGTTCTGGTCATTGTGTGGTACCCCTTGCTCATATATATATAGGTGGGAGGGAGAGGGCGGCAGCTAGGGTGCGCCCCAATTAGGCCAAAACTGTTGGGGAACGTAGTATTTAAAAAAATCCTACGATCACACAAGATTTATCTAGGAGAAGCAGAGCAACGAGCGGGGAGAGTGTGTCTACGTACCGTAATAGACCGAAAGAAGAAGCGTCTAGTGACGAGGTTGATGTAGTCAAACGTCTTTGCGATCCAACCGATCCAAGCACCGAACGTATGGCACCTCCGCGTTCAGCACACGTTCAGCTCGATGACGTCCCACGCGCTCTTGATCCAGCTGAGCATCACAAGAGAGTTTTGTCGGCACGACAACATGGTGATGGTGATGATGAAGTTACCAACGCAGGGCTTCGCCTAAGCACTGCAATGATATGATCGAGGTGTGTAACTGTGGAGGGGGCACCGCACACGGCTAAAACCAATGTTTACTTGTGTGTTCTAGGGTGCCCCCATTCCCTCGTATATAAAGGAGCAAGGGGGAGGCCGGTCGGCCCTATAGGCGCGCCCAAGGAGGGCTACTCCTACTAGGAATAGGAATCCTATTCCTAGTAGGAGTCCACCAAGAGGGAGAGGGGGAAGGAAGGAGAGGGAGAGAGGGAGAAGGAAGGGGGCGTTGCCCCCCCCTTCCTTGTCCTACTCAGAAGAAGGGGGAGGGGCGCGCGGCCCAGCCCTGGCCGGACCTCTCTCTCTCCACTAAGGGCCCAAGTGGCCCATTAGTTCCATCGGGGGGTACCGATACCCCTCCGGCACTCCGGTTTAATCCGAAACACCTCCGGAACACTTCCAGTGTCCAAATATAGTCGTCCAATATATCAATATTTACGTATCGACCATTTCGAGACTCCACGTCATGTCCGTGATCATATCCGGGACTCTGAACTACCTTCGGTGCATCAAAACACATAAACTCATAATACTGATTGTCATCGAACGTTAAGCGTGCGGACCCTACGGGTTGGAGAACTATGTAGACATGACCAAAACTCATCTCCGGTCAATAACCAATAGCGGAACATGGATGCTCATATTGGTTCCTACATATTCTACGAAGATCTTTACCGGTCAAACCGCACAACAACATATGTTGTTCCCGTTGTCATCGGTATGTTACTTGCCCGAGATTTGATCGTCGGTATCATCATACCTAGTTCAATCTCGTCACCAGCAAGTCTCTTTACTCGTTCCATAATACATCATCTCTTGACTAACTCATTAGTCATTTGCTTGCAAGGCTTATTATGATGTGTATTACCGAGAGGGCCCAGAGATACCTCTCCGACACTCGGAGTGACAAGTCCTATTCTCGATCGATGCCAACACGACAAACACCTTCGGAGACACCTGTAGAGCATCTTTATAATCACCTAGTTACGTTGTGATGTTTTATAGCACACAAGGTGTTCTTCCGGTATTCGGGAGTTGCATAATCTCATAGTCATAAGAACATGTATAAGTCATGAAGAAAGCAATAGCATAAAAACTAAACGATCATATTGCTAAGCTAACGGATGGGTCTTGTCCATCTCATCATTCTCCTAATGATGTGATCCCATTGATCAAATGACAACTCATGTCTATGGTTAGGAGCATAACCATCTTTGATTAACGAGCTAGTCTAGTAGAGGCATACTAGGGACACTCTGTTTTGTCTATGTATTCACACATGTACTAAGTTTCTGGTTAATACAATTCTACCATCAATAATAAAAAATTATCATGATATAAGGAAATTGTCGTGGAATTAACACGGCAGATGTCCGGTTTAACGGACTTGATGATGGAACCATCGCACGGGTTAGCTTGAAAGGGTTCATGGCGCACAAAGGACACAAAGGATTTTATACTAGTTCGGCCCCTTTGAGAAGGTAAAAGCCTACGTCTAGTTGGTTTGGTATTGCTTGGGCGTCGGTTTACAGGGAGCGGAATCGCTTGCCTGCGTCTCGACGTATCGATTGTTGCCTCTCCTTGAACCGGTGCCGGGCCGTCCCTTTATATAGAGGTGACGCCTAGTCCGGTTTACAGAGTCCCGAGGCCGGCTCATAATCGTGTCCGCCTCGGTCTCTGTCCTTTCTTTCTTATCTCTCAAGTTACATCTCCTTGGCGGTTTACAACCGTATTTCTATACATGGGCCTTGAAATCTCATAGGCCGTAATCTCTACTAAAATAATGAACCAAGTACAATATAACTAAACCGGTTTACAATATCCGGTTTATACCTACTAACCGTATCCCTGACATTAGGCCCCAGAATGATTTGAACTTGTTCATATCAGTCTTCATTGTCTTCCGCGACTTTTCTTCTGTCTTCATTTTTTCCTGTAAACCGGCTCTGACGTCATCTCCCGAAATCATTAAAGTCTGACAATGACATCAGCTCCGCATTTATCGCCGCGAGCTGTACTGTAGCTTATTTTTAATGGTTATCCCGAGAATCGAGGCGTTTCAACGGATCTTTATCCGATTTTCTTCCTTGATTACCGCACCTGTCGTTTCACATCCGCCTCTTCGTCTATAAATACCGCTCTGCTCCATTCATTATCCCCTCTCGCGTCGTCTTCCTCCTTTCTCCTCCTGACCCTCTAGAACTCCATTGTTGCCTGAGCCCGAGAACACCGCCGACGACCACCGGATCTTCCGTCTTCGACCGGCCGCTGCATCAACCTGAACTTGACCAGATTTTCTGCGCCGCCGATCCTCACCGTCCCTGGTATGTTCTTCCTCCTCACTGTAGATCTTATCCTATTCGCCATTGCCTTGCCCGTGTTCTTCCGCCATTAGAACTCCCGATGAAGCTCCATTCTTTGTAGATACTCATATCATAGGAATCTCGTAACCCCTTAAGCCTTAACCTGTAGATCTCACTTAACACCAGATTGGATCTTGCTGTAATGCCTCTACTGCCTTTATCCGTTCCGCCATTAGGGTTCTTCACAAGCTTTACGCTGTTCATTCTCTGAGACCTGCAACTTCGTAATATTCTTACCTTCCTGATCTTGCCGTAAATGCGTCTGATATTTTAGATCTTGCTGCTTGTATTTCTGTTGCTACCTGCTTTAAGTCTCCTCTTTATGCACATCCTGTAACCTTATCTGCTCTGAATTGGTCCTCTGTATATTTCCCGTGTAATTTTTGTTTCTTTATCTCATTATGCTCAGATCTATTCTTCCTTAGCAACGCAGCGAAAACTTGTTTTTCCCTTCAATAAATCTGCTAAGTATGCTTCGGTTTAGATCACCATACCATAAACCGGAAATGATGTAGACTGATGCCATGACGTAGTTATTCCTCTTCAACTGCCATTTTTAAACCGGAAATGATACATCTTGTATTTATGATTGCCGGTTTAACTTTTGCTAGATAGTTCTTATCTCTCTTGCGCAATACACATATATAGGTCCCAAATCTTTTGTATGTTCATAATTTGTTCTGTACCTTCTTCTCTTCAGCACTTTGTTCAAATGGCTGCCAAGCAATACGTTTCGTGTGACTGGGTTCGCTCAGCTGTGACTGAAGAAGACTTAGTCAAGCTGTCGAGTATCGGTACGTTAGGTCCTCGGGCCGAGTTGAAATGGCGCGCTCCGGGTAATGAACGCCCTCCTACTCCCAGGTCCGGAGAGGTCATAGTATTTATGGATCATATCTCCAGGGGTTTCTCTCCCCCCGGTTCAAAATTTTTCCGGGACGTCCTTGCCACCTTCCAGCTGCATCCACAAGACATCGGACCAAATTCCGTTTCCAATATTTGTGACTTTCAAGTTTTTTCTGAAGTGTATCTGCAAGAAGAACCTTCAGTTGATCTATTCCGGGATTTCTTCCATGCGAACCGGCGCACTGAATTCACTAGCGGGCCTCACCAAGAACTTGGCGGTATCAGTATTCAGAAAAGGAGGGATGCAGTTTTCCCGCACGCCTCTTTACACACTCACCCCAAGGACTGGAATAAGTCTTGGTTTTATTGCATAGACACATCTCCTGAAGGTGAAAATCCGCTGCCGGGTTATCGTGAGACTCGCATCCCGGCGAATCATCCTCTGCCGCAACGTTTAAGTGCTACTGAACGGATTCAATTTTCACCTCAACTTTCCAAACTGAGAGCTTTCATGGCTAATGGACTTCTTGGAACCGATTTCCTTCGCTGCTGGTTGTCATGGAGCATCCTCCCCTTAAGCCGGCGCTCTGATTTAATGTGCAATTATTCCGGTGAACCGGAAGATCCTCAGAGGTTTACCAGAGAGGAACTTTCTGAATCGGAGGTGATAGAATCGGCCAAAAAGATCGTCAACCCTGCCTCAACAGATTGCTCCAAGGTTGGCTTGGCTCCATACTTTAAGAGGAACACACAGCCTGATGTAAGTTTTCCTTAACCCGTGCTTCATAAACCGTCCTTCTTTGAACCGTCCTTTACTTGCTGTTGATTTTTATTCAGGCTGATAACCCCTTCTGGAGAAGGAAACTTCAGGACAAACCTGTAAAACAAACTCGCCGGAAAACTCCTGGAAACAAGAAAAGGAAGGCAGCTGTTGACGCCGGTTCTCCTTCTGAAGATGATGATCCGGACTCCGAGGTATGCTTTACTCCGGTTTACATTTGCTTTAATATATTTGTCCTTATCTCTAATGATGCCCTTTTCACAGGATCCACTCGAAGGCGATAACCCGGTGGAGATTGAGGTAACCCTTATTTCTTCCGATTCAGAACCCCCTCCTCAAAAGATCCGTCGGACTGTTAGAAAGTATCAATTTTCTCACCCTTATGCTAAGTTGGATCCCAATTTTGATTTGAAGAAGCAACAGCACGAAGCCTTGCGCCGGACCACTCGCCATTCCGGTTTAGCAGTGGAATCTTCTGGAATCTCCTTAACCCCGGCTCGGAAACGCCGTGCTGAGGTGATACTTTCTCCAACACTTCTTCATCCCAAGGCCGGCCTTATTAGAAAACCACTTAAACCGACTGATCCTGATTATCAGGAAACTCCACTATCTTCATCGGGCGAGTCAACTGCGACACAGCTTCCACCCTTGAAGACAGCCCCAGGGTGATTCTCTTCACCTTTTCCGGTTTAAATCCTTCCTTTTTCTTTATAATGCTGACCTATCTTTGTTCGTTTCTCCAGTAAACCGAAACCCAGCAAAAAGGCTAAGGGTAAGAAGCCCGCTGTTGACCCTTCTGCCGATGAACCAGCAATCGAACCGTCGACAGCTGTTCCTCCTGAAGGTACTCCTGTTACACCGGTTCAAGAACCTGTTCTTGATATTCCTGCTACTGATGCTGCCCAAGATCCACCAAGCCCAGCCCGGGTTAGCTCTCCTCAAGTTAATCCGGGCTCTCCTGATCCGGCTCAAGATAAAACTATTCCTCCCAATGCACCTTCTTCCCCTGACGTTGTGGTTACTGGCGCTGCCTATGTTGCGCCAGCCGAACCCACCGTTTTGGCAAAACACTCTGCCAAAACAGAGAAGGTAACTCAGGAAAAAGGGAATTTAAATGCGGATATCTCCAGCCTTTCCAGCCTGAGTCCCCAGGATATTTATTCCGGATATCTGAACCGGCTTCACAGCAGCCGTGACTATGAAGCTAGCCTGGTGAACCTCATGAGAGAGAAATACGAGGTAAATTTTCCTGTTCTGACCTTGCTTTTTTCAACGTATCTTTACCTTATGACAGACCCCAAGTTCCGGTTTATCTGCTTTATAGCAGGTGATCCGGAACTTTTGTAGGCTTGAACTGCTGTCTAATACATTAGCCCCCAAGTATCAAGTAGATAACTTGATTATGTAGTTGATACTTGTAAAAAATCTTGTCTCCAACGCATTGCTTCAACTGCCATTAGCCCCCAAGTGTCAAGTATACAACTTGGTTGTGTGCTTGAGACTTGCATTTCATCTTTGCCGGATTACTTCAACTGCCATTAGCCCCCAAGTGTCAAGTAGACAACTTGGTTGTGTGCTTGAGACTTGTATTTGCTAACTGTGTTTTTGAACTTGTCTGCAGGCTGAGTTAAACCGGAACGCTGTAGAAAATAGCGAACTTCGAACCCGGCTCATAGAGACCGAGGCAGCTGCTTCAAAGGCGAAAAAAGAACTTAAAGTAAGTTTGAAAACTGCTGAAGACTTGAAGAAGTTCTTTGATGAGGAACGGACTGCCTTTGAAGTCCAGAAGAAGGATCTTGAAAAGCGTGTTCAAGATGCCGAAGGAGCTCTTAACCCGGTCACTGAAGAATTGGCCGGGTTAAAACACCAAGTTAATTTGATGATCTCTGCTATCTTTGGTAATCATAACTGTAACTTTCGTTTGTTATCTTTGTAACCTATAACCTGCACCGGTTTAACTTTTTCTTGTTGTATGTAGGACGCCGCGTCTCCCATCTTGGAGACGACGTACGGAAGAAACTGAAAGCTTGTTATACTTTGGTGGAGCAATTATATTCTGGGGCGCAAAGGATCATCAGCGCTACCTCTTTTGGTAAACCGGCTCCTTCAACCATCAAGGCTACTTTGAACAGTTTGTCAATTCTTCCAACCCGTCTTGAGGAGGTGAAGAAATCAGCTGCTCGAGGAGGTGCTCTTCTGGCCTTGACAAGAGCTAAGGCTTGGGTTCCAGACATTGATCCGGCCGAAGTGCTAACCGGGTTTCCAGACACAAAGGAAGACGGTTCAGCTTTTGGTGAGAAAGATCTGTATGTCCTGACGAAGGAAATGCGTCCACTCGCGAGCAAGATAGCGGTGGAAGCTGATTTATCCCGGTACCACCCTGCGTACAACCTTCAAAACGAGCGTGTGGAACGTCCGGTCTATGATGTTTCAAACTTAACTCCGCCGGTTCGTCCTCACACTTATGCTCCTGATATTGAACCTACCGAGTTGATCAACGATGAAGTGTATTTCCGTGCTTTGGCCAAGATTGACTGGCGTGCACCAGATTTCCCTCCGCTTCATGAGGAAGAAGATGTTCCGGAACCAGATGGTGGCCAGTCATCCCGGCAAGGAGGAACGGAATCTTGAACACTTATTGCTGTAACCCATAAACAATGCTTCCGGCTATCTGGCTTTCATGCCTTGTAACAGGCTTAGACTGAAATTGCAATGTACTGTGATCCGGCTTTTGGCCATTTTATAAATATTCTTTTACTGATTTGTTGATTGATGCGAATCTCTTGCCCTGTTCAAAAAAAAGATGAAAAAATATGCCCTAGTGGTATGACCACCGGATGGATTAACTTGCTCTTTTGATATGATAAACAAGTATATCTTTGATAAATAACTTAGATACCTTAATTGTATGCAGCTAAAACACCTTAAACCGGCAAGATGTTTAAAATTACCTTAATAAGTATTTGGAACTCTTCAACCCTAACTTGTCCATGAATTTTCCCTTCCTTTGTCCAGCAATTCGTAACTTGTATCTGACCCCGTGCTGCCAATTGTCAGCTCATAATGGTACCAGGCCGGTTTAATAAACACCGGTCATTATACCTGACCCTATACTGCCAACTTGTTAGCTCGCCAGGAAGGTCGATCCGGGTTATGATACACGCCGGTTTAATTCTCGCTGGTGTTCATGACCCAGACTTATGATGTTATAAATAGGTGGTCAACTTCTGGAGCTGTCCCACTCGGTTTAAAATGTTATAGAACACAAGAAACACCAAAAAAACACACAATTTTTGTAAATCAAACTATGTAATCAAGGCTTTTTCAAAGAGCTGCCAGGCTCAAAAACTGTCGAAAGAACCAAGCCATCATTTTATCGTGTGTTGATACCGACTGCGGATTGATACCGACTGCGGATTAATACCGACTCCGGATTGATACCGACTGCGGATTGATGCCGACTCCGGATTGATACCGACTGCGGATTTTTACCGACTCCGGATTGATACCGACTGCGGATTTTTACCGACTCCGGATTGATACCGACCGCGGATTTTTACCGACTCCGGATTGATACCGACTGCGGATTTTTTACCGACTCCGGATTGATACCGACTGCGGATTTTTTACCGACTCCGGATTGATACCGACTGCGGATTTTTTACCGACTCCGGATTGATACCGACTGCGGATTTTTTACCGACTCCGGATTGATACCGACTGCGGATTTTTTACCGACTCCGGATTGATACCGACTGCGGATTTTTTACCGACTCCGGATTGATACCGACTGCGGATTGTTTTCTTTCTGTGAAGTTTTCCCTTCCTTGAACCGGATAGGAGCTCATACTCCGGTGAATTCTGCCGCTCCTTCACACACCCTGCAAAGGTTAATTTCTAAAAACCAGCCAACATTGAAATACGATTCTTTGATAACAATCTGATATGGATATTTGCCGCAAATTCGATATATGTGGAAAAAAGGGCTGAGCCCCCGGTTTACCGAGGGTGCCGGTTTATTCATTTATTTCATAATATATATATATATAGGATACATGGGAGCCTATGGCTCAAGTGTAATATGGCCGTAGATGAGCAATGTTCCATGGCCTTTTTGTCTCCTCTTCTGATGTCCGTGAATCTTTGTGCTCTCGAATGTCCACCAAATAGTATGACCCGTTGCGTAAATTTTTGCTGATGACAAAGGGCCCTTCCCATGGTGGGGATAGCTTGTGCATGTCCGTTTGATCTTGGATAAGCCAGAGCACCAAGTCACCCTCCTGGAATGTCCTTGTTCTGATCCGGCGGCTGTGATATCTGCGCAGGTCTTGCTGATAAATCGCCGACCGTGCTGCAGCTATGTCACGTTCTTCATCCAACCGATCCAAACTATCTTGCCTTGACTCTTCGTTGATGGCTTCCACATAGGCCGCCACCCTTGGGGAATCATGGCGTATGTCACTTGGAAGAACTGCTTCTGCACCGTAAACCATGAAGAAAGGTGTGTAACCTGTAGACCGGTTTGGCGTAGTATTAATACTCCAAAGGACAGATGGTAACTCTTCAACCCAACATCCTGGGGTTCTCTGCAAAGGTGTCATAAGCCGGGGTTTGATTCCTCGCAAAATCTCCTGATTTGCCCTTTCTGCCTGTCCGTTGGACTGGGGGTGAGCCACAGAAGATACGTCCAAACGGATATGCTCTCGTTGACAGAACTCTTCCATCTCACCCTGAGATAAATTGGTGCCATTATCTGTGATGATGCTGTGTGGAAAACCAAACCGGAATATTACTTTTTTGATGAACTTAACCGCTGTGGCCGCATCACACTTGCTTATAGGCTCCGCTTCAACCCACTTCGTAAACTTGTCCACTGCCACTAGTAGATGAGTTTTCTGATCTTGAGATCTCTTAAAAGGACCAACCATATCAAGCCCCCAAGTTGCAAAAGGCCAAGTTATTGGTATCATCCGGAGTTCTTGTGCTGGAACAAGGGCACGTCTTGAGAACTTCTGACAAGCATCACACTTGCGGACCAAGTCTGCCGCATCTGCATGTGCCGTTAACCAATAAAAGCCATGCCGGAAAGCTTTAGCTACCAATGATTTTGACCCGGCATGATGACCGCAATCCCCTTCATGAATCTCCCTTAAAATCTCACAACCTTCCTCAGCTGAAACACACCGTTGAAATACTCCAGAGGTGCTACGATGATGTAGCTCTCCGTTGGCAATTGTCATAGACTTGGAACGCCGTATTATCTGCCGTGCTTCATCTTCGTCTTCTGGCAATTCCCCCCGGCTTAGATATACCAAATAAGGTAACGTCCAATCCGGAATAACATGGGTTGCTGCAACCAACTGTGCCTCTGGATCTGGAATAGCTAGATTATCCTCTGAAGGTACTTGAACCGAGGGATTGTGCAACTCATCTAAAAAGGTGTTTGGTGGTACCGGTTTACGTTGCGAGGCTAGCCGGCTTAAAGCGTCAGCTGCTTCGTTTTTCCGCCGGTCTATATGCTCCACCTGATATCCTTTAAAATAACCTGCGACCGCTTCAACCTCTCGTCGATAAGCCGCCATGAGTGGATCCCTTGAATCCCACTTGCCCGAAACCTGCTGTGCCACTAGGTCTGAATCACCCAGGCACTTAACCCGGCTCAGATTCATCTCCTTTGCCAATCTCAAACCGTGAAGTAATGCCTCATATTCTACTGCGTTGTTAGTACAAGGAAATAACAACCGGAGTACATAACAAAATTTATCACCTCTGGGGGAAGTTAAGACAACTCCGGCCCCCGATCCCTCCAACTGCTTTGAACCGTCGAAGTGGATCGTCCAATAAGTAAGATCCGGCTTCTCCTCAGGCGTTTGCAATTCTGTCCAGTCGTTGATGAAGTCAACCAGTGCCTGAGATTTTATAGCAGTTCGCGGTACATACTTCAACTCATGTGGACTGAGCTCAATGGCCCATTTAGCTATCCTGCCTGTTGCTTCTCTATTCTGGATTATATCTCCCAATGGAGCGGAACTAACCACAGTTATTGGATGCCCTTGGAAATAATGCTTCAATTTCCGGTTTGCCATAAACACCCCATACACCAATTTCTGCCAATGAGGGTATCTTTGCTTGGACTCGATGAGTACTTCACTCACATAGTAAACCGGACGCTGAACCGGATGTTCTTTCCCTGCTTCCTTGCGCTCAACCACAATTGCAACGCTAACTGCCCGTGTGTTTGCAGCAACATATAATAGCAAAGTCTCCTTGTCTATCGGGGCAGCTAAAACCGGCGGTTTCGCTAGTTGCTGTTTCAGTTTCTCAAACGCTGTATTTGCTTCATCGCTCCAAATAAACCGGTCCGTTTTCTTCATCATTTGATAAAGCGGGATCGCCTTTTCTCCTAAGCGACTAATAAACCGGCTTAACGCCGTGATCCGGCCGGCTATGCGCTGAACATCATTTATGCAAGCCGGTTTTGATAAAGATGTGATGGCCTTGATCTTCTCCGGGCTGGCTTCTATTCCCCTGTTCGAGACCAGGAACCCCAAAAGCTTACCGGCCGGGACACCAAAAGCACATTTCTCCGGATTAAGCATCATCCTGTAAGCCCGGAGATTATCAAAGGTTTCCCTGAGGTCCTCTATCATTGTTCTTTCCTCCTTTGACTTGACCACAATGTCATCCACATATGCATGTACGTTTCTTCCTATCTGCCCTTTCAAACAATTCTGAACACAACGCTGATAGGTTGCTTGCGCACACTTGAGCCCAAAAGGCATAGACACATAGCAAAAAGCACCAAAAGGGGTTATGAATGCCGTCTTCTCCTGGTCTTCAACTGCCATTTTGATCTGGTGATAACCTGAGTACGCATCCAAAAAACTCAGCCGCTCACACCCTGCTGTAGCATCAATAATCTGATCAATGCGAGGAAGAGCGAAAGGATCAGTTGGGCAAGCTTTATTGAGGTCTGTGTAGTCCACACACATCCTCCACTTCCCATTCTTCTTTAGAACAAGCACCGGATTGGCCAACCATTCCGGATGAAAAACTTCCACTATGAATCCTGCTGCCAAAAGCCTGGCCACTTCTTCTCCTATAGCCTTGCGCCTCTCTTCGTTAAAGCGGCGCAGATATTGTTTTACCGGTTTAAACTTCGGATCGATATTCAATTTGTGCTCAGCGAGTTCCCTCGGTATACCTGGCATGTCAGAAGGTTTCCATGCAAAGATATCCCGGTTCTCACGGATGAACTCGATGAGCGCGCTTTCCTATTTGGGGTCAAGGTTAGCGCTGATAGTGAACTGCTTGGACGAATCCCCCGGCACAAAATCAATTTGCTTGGTCTCCTCTGCCGATTTAAATTTCAAAGCCGGATCATGCTCGGTAGTGGGCTTCTTCAGCGGAGTCATATCCGCCGGATCAACATTATCCTTATAGAACTTTAACTCTTCCGTGGCACATACCGCTTCTGCATAGGCTGCATCACCCTCTTCACACTCCACTGCTATCTTACGACTGCCATGCACTGTAATTGTGCCTTTATGACCCGGCATCTTGAGCTGCAGATAAACATAACATGGCCTAGCCATAAACTTAGCGTAAACCGTCCTCCCAAACAAAGCATGATACGGGCTTCTGATTTTAACAACTTCGAAAGTGATCATCTCTGACCTGGAATCATGCTCATCCCCAAAGGTAACCTCTAAGTCAATCTTACCAACTCGATAGGCTGACTTACCTGGGACCACCCCGTGAAACACTGTGTTTGATGTCCTCAGTTGTTTATCTGTCAGACCCATACGGCGAAAGGTCTCGTAATATAATATATTGATACTGCTGCCTCCATCCATGAGTACTTTAGTAAACCGGTATCCTCCCACCTGAGGTGCCACTACCAAGGCTAAATGTCCCGGGTTATCTACCCGTAACGGGTGGTCTTCTCTGCTCCAAACAATGGGCTGCTCTGACCATCGTAGAAACTGTGGCGTTGCCGGTTCTACCGCATGGACGGCCCGCTTCAAAACCTTCTGGTCTCTCTTACATAAACTCGTGGTGAAGACATGATACTGACCGCTGCTCAACTCCTTTGGATTACTCTGGTATCCGGATTGCTGTTGCTGTTGCGGACGCTGCTGCTGCTGATTTCCTTGGTTACTATGACCCCCCTGGCCCTGCTGCTGATTATTCTGATTGTTGTAACCACCTTGATGATACGGTTGATTCCCCTGACCCTGATAACCACCTTGATACTGATTTCCTTGACCATTGTAGCTTCCTTGAGTACTCTGGCCACCCGGCCGGGGTTGATAACCACCGCTGTTCCCTTGATAACCGCTGTTGCCCCTATATCCTGAACCGGAGCTGTTCCCTTGGTAACCCGGACCATAAAACCCGGGCCCCGAACCGCCACTTGGGGGCCGGCTAAAGGGATTAAAACGGCTGTTCCCTGGGCCCATGCACTCTCTTCCAGTGTGCTTTGCAGGCCCCCTTGCTCCGCTATGCCTTAGACAGGGTTGATCCGGATCCTGCTCCCAACCCGGGTTTCCTCCCCCAGCTTGGCGAGTGGGACCTTGCTGGTTGACCCGGAAACCACCTTGAACCTGTGTATTAGCCACAAAATCGGAGCTATTCTCTGCCTTTCGTTTGCCCAAGAAGCTTGAAGTAACCGGATTAACCGGCGCCGGCTTACCAGGCTTACTGGCCTTCCCTATTTTATCTCCTTCTGGCTCCGGGTACTTAGTATTATCTGAGTCCCCGTACTTCACCAGGGCGCTCATCAAAGTCCCCATATCATTGCACTCCCGTTTGAGCCGTCCGAGTTTTAATTTCAAGGATTCAAACCGGCAATTGTTCTCCAAAGTTACAATCGCTGTGCTCGGGTTAATGCCGTTTGAGGAGTGCAAAATCTCTGCCACTCTGCGTACCCACGCTGCTGTAGACTCCTGTTCTCCTTGCACACATGCTGCTAAATCTATTATCGACATAGGTTGCTTGCACGTATCCTTGAAATTTTTGATGAACTGGCTGCGCAGCTCTCCCCATGACCCGATGGAATTCGGTGGTAATGCCTTTAACCAAGTCCGGGCCGTGCCTTCCAGCATCATAGTGAAATATTTAGCACAAGCCGACTCATCCACATCCAGCATCTCCATGGCCATCTCGTAACTCTCCACCCAAGCTTCGGGTGGTAAATCGGCGGTGTAATTAGGCACCTTGCGAGGTCCTTTGAAATCCTTAGGCAGCTTGACGCTCCGCAGGGCAGGGACAAGACATTGTATCCCAAAACTGCTCGCTGTGGCTCCTGCCCCCGTAGCGCCGGCGTAAACCGGCGTCGACTGGCGGATCTCCTCTCGGGCCTCCGATCTAGGCCGGTTTTGATCCGGGGCCGGTATCTCTGCCCCCGCCGGATTATTCTGCCTACGCTGATGCCTCCTCCGTTCACTGCTAGAAACTTCAGGCTCTTCCCAATGTCTGGTGTAACTTCGATTGGGACGCGGTGTTGAATGCAACCTCTCCCTGCTATGAGAATATGCTTGATGCTGTATTAATGCCGTATTAAGCAGCTTCTGGGCCCTGCGCGCTTCTATCGCCACCGGAGATGTTCCTTCCGCAGGTAAAGCGGCCAACCGTGCGGCCGCAGCAGCAATATTATCCACAGGGTTTGAATAATGACCCGGAGGGACAGGCACATAAGGCACCGACGTAACCCGCCGCTCTCGTTCGGCAGCGGGCTGCAGAACCGGCTCCTCCTGAACCGGCGGACTCCTCCGGTTTAAGGCCGGATTGTTGCTAGCCCCCGTTCCCGGGGTTCTAAACAAATTCGCAGATTCGTAACCCGGCGGTAGGCGGGATCGATACTTTCTCCCCCTGACTGCCTCCACCGAAGCTTGCTCCATCCTCAAGTGAAAAGCTTGATCATCCAATTCTGCTTGTCTGATAGCTAACATCTCTCCTTCTGCCTTTAAATCCTCCTTCAATTGATTGATCCGGGTCGTTAACTGAAGAAGCACTGCATCATGCTGCACCTTGTCTGCTGGAGCCACGACCTCTACTGCTTTAGCTGCGAGCTCTTCGATCAAGGTGGATAGAACTTCCGTGAGGGGGGGATTTGAACCACTTCCCCCTGCGCCGGCTTCCGCTGTTGTTCCGTTCACCGGGGGTTGTGAACCGGCCATGAAGACCGCCACCCGGTTTGGCGGGTCAAAGGGGTCCGGAATACTGTTCCCATCGGACTCGCCCTCAGACCGGCCGTCCCGCAACTGATACAGAGATTCAGTTTCCCCGGATGAAGATTCGCCATCTGAGTAGATGACTGTTGCCCCATCAGATTCCGAACCGTCCTCGGTTCGACCTCCGTGAATTGCCCCCACCAACACATGCCTCATGGCAGGCTGGATCCGGGGCGATCTCGCCCGCTGAGCCGGCTCGACGATGCTGGGGAGGGTGTCCGGCTCAGGTCCCGGTTCGCCAATTTTGCCGATGAAGACTTGGATGCTGCCGAAGGGGACCCGGTACCCGTATTCGATTGAATCGGCCTCCGGTCCCCAACCCGCGTCGTCGATGTAGATCCGGCCGCGACGACTCTTGGTCATCCGGCCGACCGCGTAACCCTTTAACCCTTCGAAGCCGCCTTTCAAGAACTCGAAACCATCGTGCGCGAGCCCCACGGTGGGCGCCAACTGTCGTGGAATTAACACGGCAGATGTCCGGTTTAACGGACTTGATGATGGAACCATCGCACGGGTTAGCTTGAAAGGGTTCATGGCGCACAAAGGACACAAAGGATTTTATACTAGTTCGGCCCCTTTGAGAAGGTAAAAGCCTACGTCTAGTTGGTTTGGTATTGCTTGGGCGTCGGTTTACAGGGAGCGGAATCGCTTGCCTGCGTCTCGACGTATCGATTGTTGCCTCTCCTTGAACCGGTGTCAGGCCGTCCCTTTATATAGAGGTGACGCCTAGTCCGGTTTACAGAGTCCCGAGGCCGGCTCATAATCGTGTCCGCCTCGGTCTCTGTCCTTTCTTTCTTATCTCTCAAGTTACATCTCCTTGGCGGTTTACAACCGTATTTCTATACATGGGCCTTGAAATCTCATAGGCCGTAATCTCTACTAAAATAATGAACCAAGTACAATATAACTAAACCGGTTTACAATATCCGGTTTATACCTACTAACCGTATCCCTGACAGAAATACAAATAAAAACTTTATTATTGCCTCTAGGGCATATTTCCTTCAGTCTCCCACTTGAACTAGAGTCAATAATCTGGATTACATAGTAATGATTCTAACACAAGTGGAGTCTTGGTGCTGATCATGTTAGTCAGTGGGTCTTCGACATTCAGATCTGTATGTATCTTGCAAATTTCTATGTCTCCCTCCTTGACTTGATCGCGGATGGAATTGAAGCGTCTCTTGATGTGCTTGGTTCTCTTGTGAAACTTGGATTCCTTCGCCAAGGCTATTGCTCCAGTGTTGTCACAAAAGATTTTCATTGGACCTGATGCACTAGGTATTACACCTAGATCGGACATGAACTCCTTCATCCAGACTCCTTCATTTGCGGCTTCCGAAGCAGCGATGTACTCCGCTTCACACGTAGATCCCACCATGACACTCCGCTTGGAACTGCACCAACTGACAGCTCCGTCGTTCAATAAAAATACATATACAGTTTGTGACTTAAAGTCATCCAGATCAGTGTCAAATCTTGAATCGATGTAACCATTTACAACGAGCTCTTTGTCACCTCCATAAATGAGAAACATATCCTTTGTCCTTTTCAGGTACTTCAGGATGTTCTTGACCACTGTCTAGTGATCCACTCCTGGATTACTTCGGTACCTCCCTGCTAAACTTATAGCAAGGCACACATTAGGTCTGGTACACAGTATTGCATACATGATAGATCCTATGGTTAAGGCATAGGGAATGACTTTCATTTTCTATCTATTTCAGCAGTGGTTGAGCATTGAGTCTTACTCAACTTCGCACCTTGTAACACAAGCAAGAACCCTTTCTTTGACTGATCCATCTTGAACTTCTTCCAAACTTTATCAAGGTATGTGCTTTGTGAAAGTCCAATTAAGAATCTTGATCTATCTCTATAGATCTTGATGCCCAATATATAAGCAGCTTCACCGAGGTCTTTCATTGAAAAATTCTTATTCAAGTATCCTTTTATGCCATCCAGAAATTGTATATCATTTCCAATCAACAATGTGTGATCCACATATAATATCAGAAATGCTACAGAGCTCCCACTCACTTTCTGGTAAATACATGCTTCTCCAAAAGTTTGTATAAACCATATGCTTTGATCACCTCATCAATTCGTATATTCAAACTTCGAGATGCTTGCACCCTCCATAGATGGATCACTAGAGCTTGCATACTTTGTCAGCACCTTTAGGATCGACAAAACCTTCTGGTTGCATCATATACAACTCCTCTTTGAGGTATCCATTAAGGAATGCAGTTTTGACATCCATTTGCCAGATTTCATAATCATAAAATGCGGCAATTGCTAACATGATTCGGACAGACTTAAGCAGCGCTACGGGTGAGAAAGTATCATCGTAGTCAACTCCTTGAACTTATCGAAAACCTTTCGCAACAAGTCGAGCTTTGTAGACAGTAACATTACCATCGGCGTCAGTCTTCCTCTTATAGATCCTTTTATTCCCAATGGCTTGCCGATCATCGGGCAAGTCAACCAAAGTCCACACTTTGTTCTCGTACATGGATCCCATCTCAGATTTCATGGCCTCAAGCCATTTTGTGGAATCTGGGCTCATCATCGCTTCCGCATAGTTTGTAGGTTCATCATGGTCTAGTAACATGACTTCCAGAACTGGGTTACCGTACCACTCTAGTGCGGAACGTACTCCGGTTGACCTACAAGGTTCGGTAGTAACTTGATCCGAAGTTTCATGATCATCATCATTAGCTTCTTCGTTGATTGGTGTAGGAATCACTGGAACTAGTTTCTGTGATGTACTACTTTCCAATTCGGGAGGACGTACAATTACCTCATCAAGTTCCACTTTCCTCCCACTCACTTCTTTCGAGAGAAACTCCTTCTCTAGAAAGGATACATTCTTAGCAACAAATATATTGCCTTCAGATCTGTGATAGAAGGTGTACCCAACAGTTTTCTTTGGGTATCCTAGACACATTTGTCCGACTTGGGTTCGAGCTTATCAGGTGGAATGTTTTTCACATAAGCATCGCAGCCCAAAACTTTAAGAAACGAGAACTTTGGTTTCTTGCCAAACCACAGTTCATAAGGCATCATCTCAACGGATTTAGATGGTGCCCTATTTAATGTGAATGCAGCTGTCTCTAAAGCATAACCCCAAACCGATAGTGGTAAATTGGTAAGAGACAGCATAGATCGCACCCAAGGAACTCATCCAAAGAGAGAGAGGAAGCCATCTAGGTAATAACTATGGACCCGAAGGTATGTGGTAAACTACTCACAACTCATCAGAGAGGCTATGGTGTTGATGTAGAAGCCCTCCGTGATCGATGCCCCCTCCGTTTGGAGCTTCGGAAAAGGCCCCAAGATGGGATCTCATGGGTACAGAAAGTTGCGGTGGTGGTATAAGGGTTTCGTGGTGCTCCTCGATGGTTTCAGGGTACGTAGGTATATATAGGAGGAAGAGGGACGTCGGTGGAGCAATAGGTGGCCCAGGGTGCGGGCGCGCCTACCCCACCTGGGCGCGCCCCTGCCCTCGTGGCCTCCTCCTTTGCTTCCTGGCGTGTACTCCAAGTCATCTTCATTGATATTGTTCCAAAAATAACTCTCCTGAAGGTTTCATTCTGTATGGACTCCGTTTGATATTCCTTTTCTGTGAAACACTGAAATAGGCAAAAAAACAGCAATTTGCATTGGGCCTTGGGTTTGGAGGTTATTCCAAAAATAATATAAAAGTGTGTAATAAAGCCCATTAAGCATCCAAAAGAGATAATATAATAGCATGGAACGATCAAAAATTATAGATACGTTGGAGACGTATCAAGCATCCCCAAGCTTAATTCCTGCTTGTCCTCGAGTAGGTAAATGATATAAACCGAATTTTTGATGTGGAATGCTGCCCAACATAATTCTCAATGTAATTTTCCTCATCGTGGCATGAATATTCAGACCCTAAAGATTCAAGACAAAAGTTTAATATTGACATAAGAATAATAATACTTCAAGCATACAAACAAAGCAATCATGTCTTCTCAAAATAACATGGCTAAAGAAAGTTATCCCTACGAAATCATATAGTCTGGCTATGCTTTATCTTCATCACACAAAATATTTAAATCATGCACAACCCCAGTTTCAGCCAAGCAATTGTTTCACACTTCAATTTTTTTGAACTTTTCAACTTTCACGCAATACATGAGCGTGAGCCATGGATATAGCACTATAGGTGGAATGGGGTGGTGGTTGTGGAGAAGACAAAAGAGGAAGATAGTCTCACATCAACTAGGCATATCAACGGGCTATGGAGATGCCCATCAATAGATATCAATGTGAGTGAGTAGGGATTGCCATGCAACGGATGCACTAGAGCTATAAGTGTATGAAAGCTCAACAAAAGAAACTAAGTGGGTGTGCATCCAACTTGCTTTCTCACGAAGCCCTAGGGCATTTCAGGAAGCCCATCATTGGAATATACAAGCTAAGTTCTATAATGAAAACTCCCACTAGTATATGAAAGTGACAAAACAAGAGACTCTCTATCATGAAGATCATGGTGCTACTTTGAAGCACAAGTGTGGAAAAAGGATAGTAGCATTGTCCCTTCTCTCTTTTTCTCTCATTTTTTTTCTTTTTTCTCTCTTTTTTTTCTTTGTGTATTTTCTCTTTTTCTTTTCTTTTTTTATGGCCGCTTTTTTCCTTTTTTTTTTCTTTCGTCCGGAGTCTCATCTCGACTTGTGGGGGAATCATACTCTCCATCATCCTTTCCTCACTGGGACAATGCTCTAGTAATGAAGATCATCACACTTTTATTTACTTACAACTTGAAGCTAGAACAAAATATGATTCTATGTGAATGCCTCCGGCGGTGTACCGGGATGTGCAATGAATCATGAGTGACATGTATGAAAAATTATGAACAGTGGCTTAGCCACAAATATGATGTCAACTACATGATCATGCATGGCAATATGACAATGATGAAGCGTGTCATAATAAACTGAACGGTGGAAAGTTGCATGGCAATATATCTCGAAATGGCTATGGAAATGGCATAATAGGTAGGTATGGTGTCTATTTTGAGGAAGGTATATGGTGGGTGTATGGTACCGGCGAAAATTGTGCGATACAAGAGAGGCTAGCAATGGTGGAAGGGTGAGAGTGCGTATGATCCATTGACTCCACATTAGTCATAAAGAACTCATATACTTATTGCAAAAATCTATGAGTTATCAAAACAAAGTATTCAATGCATGCTCATAGGGGAAGGGTTGGTAGGAGTTAACCATCGCGCGATCCTGACCTCCACACAAAGGATGACAATCAATAAATAAATCATGCTCCAACTTCATCACATAATGGTTCACCATACGTGCATGCTACGGGAATCACAAACTTTAACACAAGTGTTTCTCAAATTCACAATTACTCCACTAGCATGACTCTAATATCACCATCCTCATATCTCAAAACAATCATCAAGTATCAAACTTCTCATAATATTCAATGCACTTTTTATGAAAGTTTTTACTATACCCATCTTGATGCCTATCATATTAGGACTAATTTTATAACCAAAGGACATTACCATGCTGTTCTAAAGGACTCTCAAAATAATATAAGTGAAGCATGAGAGATCCATAATTTCTACAAAATAAAACCACCACCGTGCTCTAAAAGATATAAGTGAAGCACTAGAGCAAAACTATCTAGCTCAAAAGATATAAGTGAAGCACATAGAGTATTCTAATAAATTCCAATTAATTTGCATCTCTCTCAAAAGGTGTGTCTAGCAAGGATGATTGTGGTAAACTAAATAACAAAGACTCAAATCATACATGACACTCCAAGCAAAACACATATCATGTGGTGAATAAAAATATAGTCTCAAGTAAAGTTACCGATAGACGAAGACGAAAGAGGGGATGCCTTCCCGGGGCATCCCCAAGCTTAGGCTTTTGGTTGTCCTTGAATTTTACCTTAGGGTGCCTTGGGCATCCCCAAGCTTAGGCTCTTACCACTCTTTGTTCCATAGTCCATCAAATCCTTACCCAAAACTTGAAAACTTCACAACACAAAACTTAGCAAAAATCTCGTGAGCTCCATTAGTATAAGAACAAACCATCACTCAAAGGTACTATAATGAACTCATTCTTTGTTTATATTTGTGTTAAACCTACTGTATTACAACTTCTCTATGATTCATACCCCCCGATACTACTCATAGATTCATCAAAATAAGCAAACAACACACGGAAAACATAATCTGTCAGAAACAGAATAGTCTGTAGCAATCTGTAACTTTTGAATACTTCTGTAACTCTAAAAAAATGAAATAAATTGGTGGACATGAGGAATTTGTCTATTAATCATCTGCCAAAAAAATCAACTTAAAAGCACTCTCCAGTAAAAAATGGTAGCTAATCTCGTGAACGCTAAAGTTTCTGTTTTCTAAAGCATGATCGCATAAACTTCACCTAAGTCTTCCCAAAGGTTCTACTTTGCAGAACACTAATTAAAACACAAAACCACATCTAACCAGAAGCTAGATGAATTATTTATTACTAGACAGAAGCAAAAGCAAAGAAAATAAAATTGGGTTGCCTCCCAACAAGCGCTGCCGTTTAACGCCCCCAGCTAGGCATGATACAAGGATAGATCTAGGTATTGCCATCTTTGGTAGGCAATCCATAAGTGGCTGTCATAATAGGTTCATAAGGTAATTTGATTTTCTTTCTAGGAAAGTGTTCCATGCCTTTCCTTAACGGAAATTGGAATCTAATATTTCATTCCTTCATATCAATAATGGCACCAATCATTCTAAGGAAAGGTCTACCAAGAATAATAGGACATGTAGGATTTCAATCTATATCAAGAACGATTAAGTCTACGGGCACATAATTCCTATTGGCAACAATAAGAACATCATTAATCCTTCCCATAGGTTTCTTAATGGTAGAATCCGCAAGATGCAAATTTAAAGAACAATCATCAAGTTCATGGAAACCTAACATATCACACAAAGATTTTGGAATAATGGAAACACTTGCACGCAAATCACACAAAGCAAAGTATTCATGATCTTTAATCTTAATTTTAATAGTAGGTTCCCACTCATCATAAAGCTTTCTAAGGATGGAAATTTCTAATTCAAGTTTTTCTTCATAAGATTGCACTAAAGCATCAACTATATGTTTGGTAAAAGCTTTATTTTGACTATAAGCATGCGGAGAATTTAGCATGGATTGCAATAAGGAAATACAATATATTAAAGAGCAATTATCATAATCAAATCCCTTGAAATCCAAAATAGTGGGTTCATTGCTATGTAAAGTTTTGACATTTTCAATCCCACTTTTAACAGTTTTAGCATGAAGATCTAAAAACTTCGAATCATTGGGACGCCTTTCAACTAAAGTAGAATCATCTCCAGTCCCATCTTTATCAAGATTCATACTAGAAATAAGGATTTAATAGGAGACACATCAATCACTTTCATATCTTCATCTTTATTATCATGAAAACTAGAAGAACACGCTTTCACAAAGCAATCTCTTTCAGCACGCATCCTAGCGATTCTTTCTTTGCACTCATCAATGGAAATTCTCATGGCTTTGAGAGACTCATTGATATCATGCTTAGGTGGAATAGATCTAAGTTTCAAAGAATCAACATCAAGCGAAATTATATCCATGTTCCTAGCCAACTCATCAACCTTAAGCAATTTTTCTTCAAGCAAACACTAGTAGAAAACGGGGCAATGGTCCAGGCCGGGTCAGCCCATTAGTCCCGGTTCAGTCCAGAACCGGGTCCAATGGGGGCATTGGACCCGGTTCGTGAGCCCAGGGGGCCGGCCGGGCCACGTGGGCCATTGGTCCCGGTTCGTCTGGACCTTTTGGTCCCGGTTGGTGGGACGAACCGGGACCAATGGGCCTTGCTCCTGGCCCACCACCATTGGTCCCGGTTGGTGACTTGAACCGGGACAAAAGGCTCCCCTTTAGTCCCGGTTCATGTCACCAACCGAGACCAATGAGGTGCCTATATATACCCCCTCGCATAAGAACAGAGCACACTGCTCTGGTTTTTCTGGCCGAGGGGGAGAGGGCTTGGTGGTGCTCTAGCTCACCTCCTATGCACACAACGTGTTCGATGGAATGCCCGAGCCACACTAGTTAAGCTTTTCTCGTCTCGGAGCTGGAACTCCAAGCTCCATTTTCTTCGAGAGTTGTCTAGGTTTAGTGGTCCGTCACGTCCCGTCCCCGTCTTCGCCGCCATCGATCGTCCCCCGCCGATCTCGTCATCGGCACCACCATGGTGAGCCTCTTGTTATGTCCATGCTTTTCTTACTTTTATTATTGCTTGTTATTATTGCTTTAGATAGATATTTGTCTAATTTTCTTACGTTTATTATTGCTTGTTATTATATAGTGCGATGGTTTTGATATCCGCCCACGTGGGCCCTCGTCCTGTCTACGATTCGGATGTGGTATATTATCTTTAATTTATAACTATTTGTTTTAGTGTTTATGACAATTATGCCGACCAACCTGACATGCATAGATGTTTTTATATGTCTAGGAGGTAGTTGAACCGGAAATTCCAACCGACCCTCTTGTGGAGAGGTTAAATTTAGTTGAAGAGGAAAACATTTCCTTGAAGAAAAAATTGGAGAAAACGGAGGAGGAGAAGATGGAATTGGAGTTGCATGTTGCGGAAGTCGTCGATGATCACAAGATCAAGATGGACCCTATTGTCGAGAGGTTAAATTTAGTTGAATAAGAAAACAATTTCTTGAAGGAAAAATAAAAAAATTGAGGATGAGAAGATGATGTTGGAGTTGCATGTTGCGGATGTTGTCGATGATCACAAGATCAAGATGGATGCAATGCGGTTGAAGATTAAAAATATTAGAAAATATGCCATTCATACTGAGGCTTGGTATCATTATGCCGTTGGATCAATTGTTACCTTGGTTACGATTATGATTGCATTTGTTTTCGCATTGAAATGTTTTACATACTTTCAATGTATGGTCAAAATTAATTAGATGCTCTAGAGAGCTATATGTTGTTAGATGAGAACTATGTATGTACTTTGGTTTTAATGTGATGATGAACTTCTATTAATTTGGTCACTTAATTATCTATTTATGATGTTCTGTAATGGTTTTTGAAACACTTAATTATATATAATGCATGCAGATGAACCGGCAATGGATGTACAGTGACAGACGCACCTCCGAGTACATTAAGGGCGTGAATGAGTTTCTCGATGCGGCTGAGGCAAACAAGCAGAATGGTTTTATGTGTTGTCCATGCACTAAATGTGGGAATACGATGTCTTACTCTAACCGGAAAATCCTTCACTCCCACCTGCTTTACAAGGGTTTCATGCCACACTATAATGTTTGGACGAAGCACGGAGAAATAGGGGTTATGATGGAAGACGGCGAAGAAGAAGAGTATGATGACAACTATGGGCCCTCTGAATACGGTGATGCTGCAATGGGGGGAGCTGGTGAAGATCAAGAGGAACCAGACGATGTGCCCAATGATGCTGCAACGGGTGAAGCTGCTGAAGATCAAGAGGAACCAGACGATGTGCCCGATGATGATGATCTCCGCCGGGTCATTGTCGATGCAAGGACACAGTGCGAAAGTCAAAAGGAGAAGTTGAAGTTCGGTCGCATGTTAGAGGATCACAAAAAGGGTTGTACCCCTATTGCGAAGATGGCAACACAAAGCTCGGTATCGTACTGGAATTGCTGCAGTGGAAGGCGGAGAATGATGTGGCTGACAAAGGATTTGAGAAGCTACTGAAAATATTGAAGAAGAAGCTTCCAAAGGATAATGAATTGCCCGACAGTACATACGCAGCAAAGAAGGTCGTATGCCCTCTAGGATTGGAGGTGCAGAAGATACATGCATGCCCTAATGACTGCATCCTCTACCGCGATGCATACAAGGATCTGAACGCATGCCCGGTATGCGGTGCATTGTGGTATAAGATGAGACGAGATGGCCCTGGTGATGTTGACGGCCAGCCCGCCAGGAAGAGGGTTCCTGCAAAGGTGATGTGGTATGCTCCTATAATACAACGGTTGAAACATCTGTTCAGAAACGGAGAGCATGCCAAGTTGATGCGATGGCACAGTGAGGACCGTAAGAAAGACGAGAAGTTGAGAGCACCCTCTGATGGGTCGCAGTGGAGAAAAATCGAGAGAAAGTATTGGGAGGAGTTTGCAAAGGACCCAAGGAACGTATGGTTTGCTTTAAGCGCGGATGGCATTAATCCTTTCGGGGAGCAGAGCAGCAATCACAGCACCTGGCCCGTGACTCTATGTATGTATAGCCTTCCTACTTGGATGTGCATGAAGCAGAAGTTCATTATGATGCCAGTTCTCATCCAAGGCCCTAAGCAACCCGGCAACGACATTGATGTGTACCTAAGGCCATTAGTTGAAGAACTTTTACAGCTGTGGAATGGAAACAGTGTACTTGTGTGGGATGAGCACAGACAGGAGGAATTTAACCTAAAGGCGTTGCTGTTCATGACCATCAACGATTGGCCCGCTCTCAGTAACCTTTCAGGACAGACAAACAAAGGATACCACACATGCACGCACTGTTTAGATGACACTGAAAGTATATACCTGGAAAAATGCAGGAAGAATGTGTACCTGGGCCATCGTCGATTTCTTCCGACCAACCATCAATGTCGAAAGAAAGGCAAGCATTTCAAAGGCGAGGCAGATCGCCGGAAGAAGCCCGACATGCGTACCGGTGATCACATACTTGCTATGGTCAATGATTTACACGTAATCTTTGGAAAGGGTCCCGGCGCACTAGCTGTTCCGAATGACGCTGAGGGACACGCCCCCATGTGGAAGAAGAAATCTATATTTTGGGACCTACCCTACTAGAAAGACCTAGAGGTCCGCTCTTCAATCGACGCGATGCACGTGACAAAGAACCTTTGCGTGAACCTACTAGGATTCTTGGGCGTGTATGGAAAGAGAAAAGATACACCTGAGGCACGGGAGGACCTGCAATGTTTGCACGAAAAAGATGGCATGCCTCCGAAGCAGTATGAAGGTCCTGCCAGCTACGCTCTTACGAAAGAAGAGAAAGAAATCTTCTTTGAATGACTGCTTAGTATGAAGGTCCCGACAGGATTCTCGTCGAATATAAAGGGAATAATAAATATGCCAGAGAAAAAGTTCCAGAACCTAAAGTCTCATGACTGCCACATGATTATGACGCAACTGCTTTCGGTTGCATTGAGGGGGCTTCTACCGGAAAACGTCCGATTAGCCATTGTGAAGCTATGTGCATTCCACAATGCAATCTCTCAGAAGGTGATCGATCCAGAAATCGTACCAAGGCTAAGGAGTGATGTGGCGCAATGTCTTGTCAGTTTCGAGCTGGTGTTCCCACCATCCTTCTTCAATATCATGACGCACGTCCTAGTTCATTTAGTCGACGAGATTGTCATTCTGGGGCCCGTATTTCTACACAATATATTCCCGTTTGAGAGGTTCATGGGAGTCCTAAAGAAATATGTCCATAACCGCGCTAGGCCAGAAGGAAGCATCTCCATGGGCCATCAAACATAGGATGTCATCGGGTTTTGTGTTGACTTCATTCCTGGCCTTAATAAGAGAGGTCTCCCTAAATCGCGGTATGAGGGGAGACTGACTGGAAAAGGCACGCTTGGAAGGGACTCAATAATATGCAGGGACGGATATTCTTGGTCTCAAGTACACTACACAGTTCTACAGAAGTCTACCTTGGTGACCCCGCATGTCGATGAACACAAGAACAGTCTGCGCTCCAAACACCCGGAGCAGTGCGATGACTGGATTACATGTGAACACATCAGGACTTTCAACAGTTGGTTGGAAACGCGTCTCAGAGGTGACAACACTGTTTGTGATGACCTGTACTTGTTGTCCAGGGAACCATCTTTGACTGTATTGATTTACAAAGGATACGAGATAAATGGGAATACATTTTACACGATTGTCCAAGATCAAAAGAGCACCAACCAAAACTGCGGTGTCCGCTTTGATGCAACAACCGAGAGGGGAAAGGACACATATTATGGTTACATAGTGGACATATGGGAACTTGACTACGTACATGATTTTAAGGTCCCTTTGTTTAAGTGCAAATGGGTCAATCTGTCAGGAGCCTGGGTACAGGTAGACCCACAGTACGGAATGACAACAGTGGATCTGAAAAATCTTGGGTACACTGACGAACCGTTCGTCCTAGCCAATGATGTGGCACAGGTTATCTATGTGAAGGACATGTCTACCAGACCGAGAAAAAGAAAAGATAAGGAAGCAAATACATCATACGATGAGCCAAAGCGCCACATAGTTCTTTCAGGAAAAAGTGACATCCTGGGAGTGGAGGGCAAGACAGACATGTCTGAAGATTATGAAAAGTTTCATGAAATTCCTCCCTTTAAAGTCAAGGCTGACCCAAGTATCCTGATAAACGATGAAGATTATCCATGGTTACGGTGCAATAAGAAAATGACACAAGCGAAGAAAAAGTGAAGACTTTCTTCTGCAACTATTATGATGGTACCATGCCAACTTTGTAACAGACGAGTATGATACCATTGACCCAAGCTATGTGTGTGAAATTATGATACCATGCCAACTTTCAACTTTTCCAGAGTTCATTTGAAATGCTTTAATGTCTTATGGTTCGGCCATCGTAATACCATTAATCCCGGTTTGCTCCTTGTCAACTATGTTCTCACCAAGAACACTCAAGAGGGCAGCCACGTGGGCCATTGGTCCCGGTTCGTCTGGACCTTTTGGTCCCGGTTCCACGCACGAACCGGGACCAATGCGCCTCGCCCATGGCCCATGACCATTAGTCCCGGTTTGTGCCACAAAACGGGATCTAAAGGGTTGGTCCTCGTTGCGGTCAGAGTTTAGTCCCACCTCGCCAACAGAAGGGCGCTCACACCGGTTTATAAGCCCGTCCCTCTCTGCCTTGTTGAGCTCCTCTCAAAGTGAAAATAGATGCCCCTATACAGGGAATTTGACCTAAATTCATAGTGAATTTCTCTGAAATTCATAAAAATATATTATCAATTTAGGTAGAATTTTCTCTATAGGCGCATCTATGTTCATTTTTTTAGTAAAGTTAATCACAAACTTGTGATTCACACAAATTTCAAAGAATTCAAATTTTAACTATTCAAATCTGAAAACTAATGGCACTAACATAAAGTTTATAATTTTTGTAAAACTAATGGCACTAACAGAAAGTTTATAATTTTGCTGACCTAAAAGCAAAAAGAATTAAAAAATAAAGCAAAAAACAAAAGAAAATAAATAATGCAGAAAACAAAACAAAAAAACTGGAAAAAAAATTAAAATAGCAACTATAAGTATTTTGTTGTAAGTAGAAACAAAATAAAATAAATAAAGCAACAAAGAAAAAAAAGTGTTTTCATATTTGAAAACTAATTGCACTAACAGAAAGTTTATAATTTTTCTAAAACTAAA
>LR738710.1:266186090-266296809 GCA_902687465.1 Secale cereale
GCCCGTGCTCGCTGTCGCCGTCGCCCCGCGCCCCTGCCCCGTGCTCGCCGTTGCCGCCCGCTCCTCGTCGCCGTCGCCCTGCCCCTGCCCCGTCCCGCCCCCGCGCGCCGGCGCCCTAGCCGCCCCCGCCGTCGCCTCGAGCTCCCCTGCCACGGGCTCGTCATCGTCGCCCGCTCCTCGTCGCCATCGCCCTGCCCCTGCCCCGTCCCGCCCCCGCGCGCCGGCGCTCTCGCCTGCCCCCGCGCTGTGAGCCGCCGCCCGGCTCTGTTCATATGTTGCTATATGTTTTTTTATTTTTATTATTTTAATTTTTTTGTTCATATGTGATGTATATGTGTATGTGACTATAATGTATATGTGTATGTGGCTAGAATTTGCTAAATACATATGTTAAAAATGTTTTTTTGTTCATAGAAAGTTTTTTGTTCATATATAGAAAGTTACAATTTTAGAAAAGTTTTATATATGCAAAAGTTACTATTATAGAAAAAGAAGGATACGAAAGAAGAAACTAAGAAGAGGAAAGAAAGAAAAAGAGGAGAGGAAGAAGAGGAGAAATAAATAAGAAGAAGAAAAAAGAAGAAAAAGAAGAGGAGAAGAAGAAAGGAATAGAGGAGAAGAAGAGAAAACAGAATATATTATATTTTCTCTTCTTCTCCTCTATTCCTTTCTTCTTCTCCTCTTTTTTTTCTTAATTTTTTTCTTCGATCTTCTCCTCTAGCTATTCCTTTGTTCTTCTCCTCTTTTTATTTCTTCTTCGTTTTCTTATGTTTTATCGGGTCTGTCGTCGTCGATATACCCCTCCCGATAACTTCAACACAAGGGGGGGGGGTCGATATACCCCCTCCCCGATAATATTATTTTCCCATGTACGTATGTCGTGTCGATATAAACTCTCGATATCTTCAACACGTGGGGGGTCGATATACCACCTCTCGATAACTTCAACACGAGGGGGGTCGATATACCCCCTCCCGATAACTTCAACACGTGGGTGGGGGGGTCTGTCGTCGTTGATATACCCCCTCCCCGATAACATTATTTTCCCGTGTATGTATCTCGTCGTTGTCGATATTACCCCCTCCTTGAAGCGTTCTCGAGGCCACCCCTAACCCTTGAAGCGTTGTCGAGGCCACCCGAAACCCTAGAGAAGCAGCGTCGAGGCCACAAATTAATATATATGATTCATTTCTGTGATTAGCTAGCTAGTTCTACGTTTGCCATTAATATATCCATCTGTCATGTTTGAATAATAATTGCCATGTTGTAAATATTTGTAGAAACTATGGACGACACCCCTCGAGATGAAGCACAAGAAGCGATGTTGTTGGACATAATCGCAAACGGACGTGATGACGTCTTGTCGTTTCTCAACGAGACCGATGATCTGCTGGAAAGAGAGGATGAAGAAACAGGCTATGATTATGATGGCTCCGGTGACCCAATGCAGGTGCAAGAAGTAGACCGTGAGGACGGCTCTGGTGACCCAATGCCGGTGCAAGAAGGAGACCGTGATGACGGCTCCGGTGACCGAACCAAGTCCGGCCAGGTATATATATTAGTTAAGCCTGTGCTGACTAGTTAATTGATGCATTCATTGTTTTGGTATGTACACATATTAATTAACTCTCGTCTTTGTTCTTTTTTCTAGCCCTCTGGATCGAGCACAACTTCGGTAAGGAGACGAGGCCCGAAGAAAAAGTTGAGCTCGGATGAAAAGTTTGAGATCACAGAAATCGCGTGCACCGGCCAACCGATTGAACCCATCCGGACAAAGAACACATTTGTTGCTTAGTGTGGGGTTCTGGTTAGGGACAAGATCCCGATCACCATCCATCAATGGTTAAAGCCGGCTACAGAAGACCCTGAGGTGTCTTATGTCACTGATATGCAGAAAGATGATCTTTGGACTGAGCTGGAGTCAAATTTCACCCTACCGCCAGAGGATGATCCGGCGAAGCCAGTTAAAGAGCAATTAATCAAGTCTTTTGCTCTTAAGAAGATGGCAGACCTATTCAGGAGGTGGAAGAAATACCTGAATAAGTTTGTCGGCAAAAAAGAGACACCAGAATTCAAGGGCATATATGAGAAGATCAGAGATGATTGGCCCGCATTTGTGGCCTACAAGACATCGGAAAAGAGTAAGAAGATGTCGGTGACAAACAAGCAAAATGCTACGAAGAAGAAGCATCACCATCGCACGGGGTCAGGTCGCTAACTCAGAGCCCGGCCTAAGTGGGCCAAGGCTGAGAATGATCTGCTTGATAAAGGGATCGAACCAGAGACAATGAACTGGCCAGACCGTTGCCGGACTTGGTTCTTTGGGGCTGGCGGAACCTTGGACCCTATATCAGGGAGGTGCATTTGGACGGACAAGCAATTGGAAATACCACTCAAGAAGCTTCGGCACTATATCAAAGCAGCGCAGCAAGGGACGTTCGTTCCTGACACAGAGAACGACGAGCTCACAATGGCCCTCGGGAATCCTGAGCACCCTGGACGGACACGAGGCACGCCAGGCTCCGTTCCATGGAGTGCTGGGTTTCCGGACGGAGGCGGTTACAAATGCCACGAGAGGAGGGAGAAAGTGCAGCAGACCGAACTGCAGGCGCTGTACTCTAGGGTACAAGCGATAGAGGAACGAGATGCAAATCGCAGCAAAAGAACTGCCGAAGCTTCCCCTGAAGCTACCCCGCCATCTCAGCGGAGAAGCAGTGTAGCTTCCACCGAGCTGCTTCAGCCGGAGCATGTCTTGACGGCTCCTGCCAGCTATCCCGTGGATGCTATCATGGAGTCTCAAAATTTCCACCTTATGACGCAATGGATTAATATGAAGGTCAAGGCGGCTGCTGGCTCTGTTTATCCTACTGGACCCGGCGCAACTTTTCACTGCCGGCCGATTCTAGAAGGATATGCTAGGGTGATGGTGGATGAAATAACGGAGGGATTTGAGGACCTCCAACTTGACCACCCTACCGGTGAAGGGGAGACTCGGCTGGGTTCTTCTCAGAAGACTCCATGCCTATGGCGGAAGGACCTCATCAACCTTCTGAACTGGACGCCTCCTCCTCCTCCTCCTCCGGCGAGTCAGGGCACTCCGCCTCCTCCACCGCCTCCTCCTCCGGCGAGTGACGATCAGGGCACTCCGGCTCCTTCTCCGGCGCGTGGCGGCACTCCGCCTCCTTCTCCGCCTGCGCCGGCGCGCCCGAGCAGCCAGCCTCCTCCTTCTCCGCCTCGTCAGCAAGGGCGGAAGAGACCCGCCGCCGCTCCGGCTGCTCCGGCGCGTCGTAGTCCTTCTCCTCCGCCGCGTAAGCAAGGAAAGAAGACAGCCGCTTCGTCTGGTCTGCTGGCGTCTAACAGTACAGCAAGAGGCGGGAGGCAATACAGATTCGGTCCTTCTCTCACGCCTCTAGAGAAGTTACCATACGAGAGGTCTGATGAGGAAAACGCGAAGATCGCTAAAGCCGAAGTGAAGGACTGGCTTGAAGGGTTGAAAGCACAGAGACATCCACCTCCGGAGGAGAAGATATATCCGGTGAAAGCAAAGCGCACTCTGGCTGCCCTGAAGAAACCAGTGAAGTGTCCGCCGACAGACAACTATGACCGCATTATTGAAAAGACAATTCACGAAGCGAAGCGGTCGGGAAGTACTAGAAGTGATCAAAGGTTAGCAGAAGGACGAGCTGGGAAACAAATTGCCCAGCTCGGCGAACAAGCGGACCAATCGTGCCCCCCGCTCAAGGTGTCTAGCGACGTCGACATCATCGCTAATGATCCGAGGATGGTGCCCGGTTATAGCAATCTTGGAGATTACCTGCACGACGATGTTCATTATGATTTCTTGGAGGTGCAGATACAAAGATACGAGTACGGGAAGCCTCTCGTCAAAAATGAAAGATCTCTATCAACGATGATGCGAAGATTGCATGATTGGTACTTGAAAACCTGCAGAGAGTCTGGGGGGAGGGATACTTTGTATGTGAGAGTTAAAAAGGAGCATGAAGTCGTTGGAATTGAACTGTTGCATATTCCATTTGAGGAGTTCTTTCAGTTTTTCAATCAATTGGCCCTCTATAAAGAAACGGTCACCTCCTACTGTCTGTAAGTAGTACTACTTCTGTCATTAAGTCTCTCTATATAGCTCACCTCTTTCATTGCATGTATTTATAATTATCCTCACTATATTATGCAGATTGAAGATCGTCGAATTGAAGAAAAGACAAGTGGGTGATATTGGGTTCATTAACACATATCTCATAGATGCAACTGAGGTTAAATTGCATGCCGCAGATACCGAGGCCAACTTGCTACGATCGTTGGTAGTAAATGAAAACAAAGATATAATACTCTTTCCTTACAACTTCAAGTGAGTGTTACTGTCTTGTGCATATTCGGTTTCCCTTATATATTAGTCAAGGTTATAGTAATGTAATTGATGAGTTAATGCATGCGTGCGCAGCTTCCACTATATTCTCCTAGAGATTAAGCTTGAGCAGGGAGTAGTAACTGTCTTGGACTCTAAACGAAAAGATCCCAAGGAGTATGCGGACATGACTCAAATGCTCGAGAAGTAAGTTAAATCGATCATTATCCACCATGCATATCAGCAACTTTGTTCATTTCTGATATCAAGTAATTGTTTTCTTTGTCTGGCAGGGTTTGGAGATAATTCACCAAAAAAGCTCCAGGACTGCCGAAGCAGCTGGAATTTAGACACCCGAAAGTAAGTACTATATAGTAGCATGTTCCGCGCATCTCCTATTGATTCAAGCGCTAGTTTCATCAATAACATTTGGCATTCTTGCTTATCAGTTTGATTGACCTCTATTTCTTTCAAAGTGGTTGTGGCAGGAGCAAGGGAATGATTTCTGTGGATACTACATTTGCGAGTCCATCCGCCACACAAGCTGTGAGCGGGGCTACTCTGACGAATAATTTGAAGTGCGTAAGCAATAATATTCACAATTTTATTTCATTACCATCATTTGTGTTGAGTTTCATTTATATATATATATATATATATATATATATATATATATATATATATATATATATATATATATATATATATATATATATATATATATATATATATATGTATGTATGTATGTATGTATGTATTGACCCCCTTCTTCAAATTAGATCTTTCGGATGCAGAATGAACTCCGACCACCAAATCGTCTACGAGCAATTCAAGAGGAATTGGCGGCATTCTTCCTTGACCACGTGATCGCTGAAGACGGAGAATACTATGTGGACCATGCGTCCGTATGATAGGAGATTATATTTGTAAGAGATAATTATTGTATATATGTACCCGGTAATGTCAGATAGATATACGAGAACTTGTTGTTCGACCAATCTCTCAGAGAAGGAGAGGTGGTCGATATCACTTCTCTCTATATGCATATATATGTTGATGACGATCTTCTGTTTCCTTCGTTTGCTTACTAGCTAGCTAGCGTGTCTAGTCCTCTCTATACGTATGTATAGTATGTAGCGTCGACCAAGCACGGACATAAGACATGACACTTCTCTCTATTAATTAGCTAGCTAACAGAATATATGAAACACCTAAATTAACCCCCCAAAACCCCCAACCCCCCCCTCCTTTAAAAAACAAAAACCCCAGCCACAGAAATGCTGACGCGTGGATGCCTATTGGTCCCGGTTAGTGCCACCAACTGGGACCAAAGGCCCTCCTGCCTGGGCTCCGTGCACAGGCCACATGGAGGCCCATCTGTCCCGGTTCTAGTTTGAACCGGGACTAAAGGGCTAGGGCATTAGTACCGACCCTTTAGTCCCGGTTCAAGAATCGGGACAAAAGGCCCTTATGAACCAGGACAATAGGCCCGTTTTATACTAGTGAAAGCATTGAAATTATTTTGTGAATTCATAAACTCTTTAACATTAGTCTCAAATTCAGAGGGCATCTTATTAAAATTTCCATAAGAGTTGTTGTAGAAATTGCTGTAATTATTAGAGGAATTACTACGAAATGGCCTAGAATTAAAGTTTCCTCTATAAGAGTTGTTACCAAAATTATTCCTACCAACAAAATTCACATCCAAAGATTCATTATTATTCTCAATCAATGTGGACAAACGCATATCATTAGGATCAGAAGAAGCACTCTTAGTAGCAAATAATTTCATAAGTTCATCCATCTTTCCACTCGAAACACTAATCTCTTCAATATCATGTACTTTTTTACTAGTAGATCTTTCGCTATGCCATCGAGAGTAATTAACCATAATATTATCTAGGAGTTTAGTACCTTCTCCTAAGGTGATTTTCATGAAAGTGTCCCCCGCGACCGAATCTAAAAGATTTCTAGAAGCAAAATTCAAGCTAGCATAAAAGTTTTGTATAATCATCCATAAGTTCAAACCATGTGTAGGGCAATTACGTATCATTAATTTCATTCTCTCCCAAGCTGGTGCAACATGTTCATGATCTAGTTGCTTAAAATTCATGATATCGTTTCTTAGAGAGATAATCTTAGCGGGAGGAAAATACTTAGAGATAAAGGCATCTTTGCACTTATTCCATGAATCAATACTATTTCTAGGCAAAGAAGAGAACCAAGTTTTATCACGATCTCTAAGTGAAAAAGAAAATAGCTATAATTTGACAATATCATTATCCCTATCTCTCTTCTTTTGCGTATCGCATAAATCAACAAAGTTGTTTAGATGGGTAGCGGCATCTTCACTAGGAAGGCCAGAGAATTGATCTTTCATGACAAGATTCAACAGAGCAGCATTGACTCACAAGATTCAGCATCTATAATAGGAGCAATCGTCGTGCTAATAAAATCATTATTGTTGGTATTGGAGAATTCACACAATTCGGTATTGTCTTGAGCCCTAGTGATAAGCAAGCAATCCAACACACAAGCAAACAAGAGGCAAGCGGACAGAAAAAGGGTGAATAGAACGGCAAGGGTGAAGTGGGGGAGAGGAAAACGAGAGGCAAATGGCAAATAATGTAATGCGAGGGATAAGTGTTTGTGATAGGTACTTGGTATATGACTTTTGTGTAGATCTCCCCGGCAACGGCGCTAGAAATTCTTCTTGCTACTTCTCGATCTTGCGTTGTATTCCCTCGAAGAGGAAAGGGTGATGCAGCACAGTAGCGTAAGTATTTCCCTCAGTTTTTGAGAACTAGGGTATCAATACAGTAGGAGACCACGCGCGAGTCCCTCATACCTGCACAAACAAATAAGAACCTTGCAACCAATGCGATAAAGGGGTTGTCAATCCCTTCACAACCACTTGCAAAAGTGAGATCTTATAGAGATGATAAGATACTATTTTTGGTATTTTTGACATGGAGATTGAAAGTAAAGATTGCAAAACAAAAGTAAAGTAAAGAAAAATAGTTGATGGAAGATTAATATGATAAAGATAGACCTGGGGGCCATAGTTTTAACTAGTGGCTTCTCTCATGATAGCAGATTTCTACGGTGGGTGGACGAATTACTGTCGAGAAATTGATAGAAAAACGCATAGTTATGAGAATATCTAGGCATGATCATTATATATAGTCATCATGTCTGTGACATGTAGACCGAAACGATTATGCATCTACTACTATTACTCCACACATCGACCGCTATCCAGCATGCATCTAGAGTATTAAGTTCATAAGAAGAGAGTAACGCCTTAAGCAAGATGACATGATGTAGAGGGATAAACTCAAGAAATATGATATAAACCCCATCTTTTTATCCTATATGGCAACAATACAATACGTTCCTTGCTGCCCCTGCTGTCACTGGGAAAGGACACCGCAAGATTGAACCTAAAGCTAAGCACTTCTCCCATTGCAAGAACTACCGATCTAGTAGGCCAAACCAAACCGATAATTCGAAGAGACTTCCAAAGATATTTAAATCATGCATAAAAGATTTCAGGAAAGAATCCAATATTGTTCATAGATAATCTTGATCATAAACCCACAATTCATTGGATCTCGACAAACACACCGCAAAAGGAATTACATCGAATAGATCTCCAAGAAGATCGAGGAGAACTTTGTATTGAGATCCAAAGAGAGAGAAGAAACCATCTAGCTAATAACTATGGACCCGAAGGTCTGTGGTAAACTACTGATCAAAACTCATCGGAGAGACCATGGTGTTGATGTAGAAGCCTCCGTGATCGATGCCCCCTCCGGTGGAGCTCCGGAAAAGGCCCCAAGATGGGATCTCACGGGTACAGAAGGTTGCGGTGGTGGTATTAGGCTTTCGTGGTGCTCCTCAATGGTTTCAGGGTACGTAGGTATATATAGGAGGAAGAGGGACGTCGGTGGAGCAACAGGTGGCCCAGGGTGGGTGGTGCGCCTACCCCCCTGGGCGCGCCCCCTACCCTCGTGGCCAGCTCCTTCGCTTCCTGGCGTGTACTCCAAGTCTTCTGCATTGATATTGTTCCAAAAATAACTCTCCCGAAGGTTTCATTCCGTTTGGACTCCGTTTGATATTCCCTTTCTACTAAACACTGAAATAGGCAAAAAATAGGAATTTGCACTCGGCATAGGGTTAGTAGGTTAGTCCCAAAAATAATATAAAAGAGTGTAATAAATCCCATTAAACATCCAAAATAGATAATATAATAGCATGGAACAATAAAAAATTATAAATACGTTGGAGACGTATCATTATTGCTCTGGCTCTGGTTCTCAGAAGCACTGGATTTGGGTTCCGAACACTACTCTTCCACCCGGATATACACCGAGGCCATCCTATGTGGCGCCTTACCCAGTTTAGCAATATGCTCCACCCAGGCCTATTGGTGGACTGCCTGTCAATGCAGGTACACGTCCTACCTCCATGATCTGCTACAAGTGCGGAGATCCGGGCCACATTGCTCGTAGTTGCACTCGTACAAGTACTGCTCCACCCCAGTCTGGGAAGTCTGTTGGTTGTGGTAATCCATCAGCCAGGATATTCCATGTCAAGCCAGCTCCCACTGAATGTGGACGTGTGCTTCACGTATGAATTGATGAAGCTCAAGATGATTCCGATGTCGTTCTTGGTACGCTCCTTGTCAATTGTCACCCAACATGGTTTTGTTCGATACTGGAGCATCTCACTCCTTCATTTTGGAAAGATATGCCCACTTGCACGACATGTCATTTTGTGATATGCCCTCCCCACTACTCATTCAAACTTCTGGATCCAAATGGAAAACTTCTAGGATAAGCTATGGCAATGAAATCCTTGTTGACAAACTTGTATTCCATGCTTCCCTGATAGCTCTCAAGTCTTCAGATATTAACATCATCTTGGGTATGGACTGGATGATAGCTCATCATGCTAAGATTGATTATTACACCAGGTCGATTCAGCTTACACACCCTTCTGGCAAGATAGTCAATGTCTCCACTAAAGTTGCAAGGCGTCAGCTCTATTCTCTTAATGTTAGTCCTCTCCCAGAACTTGAAGATATCCCAGTAGTCTGTGACTTTCCGGATGTCTTTCCAGAGGAACTGCCAGGTGTACCACCTGACAGAGATGTAGAGTTTGTCATAGGTCTTATCCTAGGAACCGCCCCAATTTCTAGGAGACCTTACAAGATGGCACCCTTAGAGCTAGATGAGCTTAAGAAACAACTTGATGAGTCCTTGCAAAAGGGTTTCATCCGTCCTAGTTCTTCGCCTTGGGCTTGTCCCGTCCTCTTCGTCAAGAACAAGGATGGAACGGATCGGATGGTTGTCGATTATCGTCCCGTTAATTTGGTCATGATAAAGAATAAGTATCTGCTCCCTAGGATCAATGACCTGTATGATTAGCTCGTTGCATCCTCGGTCTTTTTTAAGATGGATTTGAGCCTAGGATACCACCAAATCAAGATCAGAAATGGGGACATCCCCAAGACGGCTTTTGTCACTCGTTATGGCCAGTACGAGTACACTGTTATGTGCTTTAGTCTAACCAATGCTCCAGCTACATTCTCTCGCTTGATGAACTCAATCTTCATGGAGTACAAAGATAAGTTCGTTGTGGTTTACCTCGATGATATTCTTATTTACTCAAAGAATGAGGAAGAACATGCCGAGCATCTTAGACTTGTGCTAGAGAAACTCAGAGAGTGTTGCCTTTATGCTAAGTTCTCCAAGTGTGAATTTTGGTTGCCAGAAGTGACCTATGTAGGCCATGTGATCTCTAGTAAGGGCATTGCTGTCAATCCCGAGAGAGTTCAGGCCGTCCTTGTTTGGACTCCACCTGAATCGATTAAGCAAGTTAGGAGTTTTCTTGGTTTAGCGAGCTATTGTCGCCGATTCATTGAGAACTTCTCCAAAGCTGCAATGTCTCTTACTAAACTCCTCAAGAAAGATAAAAAGTTTGAGTGGTCCCCACAGTGTGAGCATAGTTTTGAGGAACTAAAAATAAGTCTGACTTCTACTCCCATACTTGTGCCACCGGATTTCTCTAAGGACTTTTTTTATCTATTACGACGCCTCGCGACGGGGACTAGGTTGCGTTCTTATGCATGATCGCCATGTGATTGCCTATGCATCTCGATAGTTGCATCCACATGAGGATAATTATCCTACACGTGATCTAGAGCTTGCAGCCATAGTCTATGCACTTAAGACATGGCGACATTACCTTCTTGGTAACCATTGCGAGATTTACACCGATCACGAGAGTCTGAAGTATATGTTCACCCAAATGGATCTGAATCTCAGGCAAAGACATTGGTTAGAGTTGATCTCGGATTATGACTTAGGTATTACTTACACTCCAGGTAAGGGCAATGTCATGGCTGATGAACTTAGTCGTAAGTCCTATTGCAACAATCTCATGTTGCAACAAGGCCAATCACTTATCCATGAGGAATTTTGTAAGCTTAACCTTCACATTGCTCCTCAAGGATTCCTTTCTACCTTGGTGGCTAAACCTACTCTTGAGGATTAGATCATAGAAGTCCAGAAGCATGATACAGGAATCTATCGGATCAAGAGAAACATTTCCAAGGGAGTTGTTGGTTGTTTCTCTATGGATGATAGAGGTGTTGTTTACTTTGGGAACCGCTTAGTGGTTCCCAAGAGTCGGCATATGCAACAATTGATCCTTAAGGAGGCTTAGGAATCTCCTCTCACGATTCATCCCGGTAGTACTAAGATGTATCAGGACCTACGCTAGAGGTTCCAGTGGACTAGGATGGAGAGATAAATCTCTGAGTTCATTGCTAAATGTGACGTTTGTCATCGTGTTGAGGCAGAGCATCAGAGACCTGCTGGCACCCTCCAGCCTTTAGATATTCCTAAGTGGAAATGGGACAAAGTTTGTATGGACTTCATCACCGGCATTCCCAGCACCAAAAAAGGACTTCATCACCGGCTTTCCCAGCACCAAAAAAGGGAATAATGTTATCTTCATAGCCATTGATCGTCTTTCTAAAGTGGCTCACTTCCTTCCTGTTCGAGAGAGTATGATCGCTAGTCAGCTAGCTGACTTCTATATTTCTCGAATAGTGTCACTTCATGGTGTCTCACTAGAGATCAATTCTGACCGTGGCAGTCTCTTCACTTCTCATTTCTGGGAGAGTTTCCAAACTACCATGGGAACCCATCTTTCCTTCAGTACCGCTTTCCACCCACAGTCGAGTGGTCAGGTGGAAACGGTAAACCAGTTTCTTGAAGACATGCTTAGAGATTGTGTGTCGGTGTACTAAAGTAGGGGGTACCTTAGTATCCCGAACTTGTGCACGGGCAGTCGCAGCGTCCCGTGGCAGGGCTTGCTGCGCGTCCGCCAAGGCCCACTGTGTTTCCTTTAGAGCCATTCAAGAACAAAGTATTCAAGTTAAAGAGACAAGGCCCCGGCAAGAGGAGCTTGTCGGGAAGGCCGCCCCAGGCTCAAGACCACTTCTTTTGCACAAGACCCTGGCAAGAGGAGCTTGCTGGGAAGGCCAAACATGACATTTCAAGAGACTTGCCGCGACGCCCCCCCGCGTCCCGGCAAGGCCCGGAGAGCGACAAGCTTCAGGGCGCGACAAGATAACAGCCGCGGCAAGGCGCTTGCCGCGGCGAACTCCCACTAAGTGCCCACGCTCCAGCTCATCCGCCCACGCGTCGCCCTGGGACCCTTCCAGGCGCACGTGGCGGAAGGCTGTGCAGCCTGGGTTACACGGTGGCGAGCTGCGGTGACAAGGCCACCATCGTGGCGGACGGAGACGCCCTGACGGACGCTTTTTGCACTGTTTGGGGCGACGGCGACGGGCATTCAATGCCCTTGTCCCCTGCCGTCAGGGTTAGGTATAGAGCACTATGCATACACTGTTCCAACTACCACCATTTTTACATTTCTACCCTCAACTGCGTTGCCACCTGTCGGTGACCCCTTTGACCTATAAAAGGAGGCCCATGCGCAACGTAGAGGGGGTTCCGATCTTCGATCACTCTCACGCTCGGTGTTGCTAGCGATAAGTACTGTAGCTCTTCTCGCTCCCGAGCCAAGAACTCAATACAAACCAAGGCAGGAGTAGGGTTTTACGCATCCGTGCGGCCCGAACCTGGGTAAACTGCTCGCGTGTTCGTCTCGATCCGCTCTTCGTGCACCCTCCGCTCCCTTGCCGTACCGAAAAGGGGCTCCGGTCCCATAGGTGTTCGTGGGCAATCAATTTCCCCGACATCTTTGGCGCGCCAGGTAGGGGGCATCGAGGTTGTGTGAACCTGATCCGGCATTCACGCGGGCGAAATCTTCAGCAACTTCATCAACTTCATCGACATGCCGCCGAAGAAGAAGCCTTCGGAGGTAGCAGGCCCATCCGCGTCGATCCCGCCGCCACCGGAGCCAACGGTCGGTGGGGTAGACGCTGGCGGAAAGGCGGACGCCGGTGAGGAAACTCACGGCGCCGCCAAATCCAAGGACAAGACGGACGACCGGGATCACTCTAAGACCTCGGCGTCCGTACACGCACCGCGCCCCTCTCAGGAGGTGCCGGACCGGCAGCGACGTGGTACACAAGGTACCATACGCTTGTTGGGACAAGGTCAAACTGGCGGGCTGATAACCCTCAACCGTAAGGGATCGAGATAGTCTTCGCGGGTAAGAATAACCCAATTTATTGATTCGACACACGGGGAGCCAAAGAGTATTTATAAGCTTTGACAGTTGAGTTGTCAATTCAACCGCACCTGAAATATACTTACTTGCAACAAAAGATAAGTGGTAACAGTGATATGATAGTGATGATAGTAATAGTAAAAGTAAACAGCTAAAGTAAATAGCAGTAGTAAACGGCAAAAGTAGCAACTAGTGACAAGTAGGATTTAAAACACTGTAGGCTAGGGAGATGGATGGTTGGGCGCTGCATGGATGAGATAGATTTAACTTGGGGCATGGCACACGGAAAAGTAATGATCATCTAGGCAAATATCAAACATTAGGCATGTATCCCGTAGGTAGTTGTACGTGCTTGCAATAAGAACTTGCACAACATCTTTTGTCCTACCATCCCGCTACGAACGGGGCCAAAAGGAACTTATGGATATTAAGGTGCTCCTGTCAAAGAGCACCGGAACAAAGCAATGAACTCAATGGATACATGTAATCCTCAAACTACGGACCATCGCCTTTGGTGTGTCAAGCTGTCACTTTTGGGATCGCCGGTTCCGGACCGTAACAGGTGCAAACAACTCATAGATAGGATCACGAACACAAATATATTCATGCGAACACATATGGTTCAGATCTGAAATCATGGCACTCGGGCCCTAAGTGTCAAGCATTAAGAGTAATAAGTTGAAGCAAAGATGATAAACACCATAGTAGATGATAGGCAACATGCCCCCAACAATCTGATAAACTATTACATGATCTAACTCATCCAATCCCTACCATCCCCTTCGCCTACAGCGGGGGAATTACTCACACATGGAGGGAGAAGTCATGGAGGGATGATGGAGTGGTGATGATGATGACGATGGCGACGATTTCCCCTCTCCGGAGGCCAATTCAGCCTCCAGATTAGCCCTCCCGAGGAAGAACAGAGGGTGGCGGCGGCTCCGCGACGGAAAACTGCGAAAGAACTTCTGATCTGGGGTTTCTGCGTCGAGGGTAAAAATACGGGATAAAGTAGGGCACCAGGGGGTGTGGGACCCACCCAGGCGCCCCCCCGGCGGAGCCCAGGGGGGGCGCGCCCATAGGGCGCCTGGGCACCCCCTGCCCCCCCTCTGGCCCCACTTTTGGCTCCTGGTTCCTTCGGGTGCGTGGATTTTCTGTGATTTTTCGTGGATTTTTCTGAGGTACCTAAAAAACTGTTTTCCTGCACACAAATAAACCATACAGGCAGCTCTGCTGAAAACAGCGTCAGTCCGGGTTAGTTTAGTCCAAATCATGCAAGAATGAGGCCAAAACAATATCAAAAGTGTTTGGAAAAGTAGATACGTTTCAGACGTATCAACTCCCCCAAGCTTAGCATATTGCTTGTCCTCAAGCAATTCAGTTCAACGAACTGGACGCGACAAAGAAAACTTTGACAAACTCTTTTGCTTCATTAGATGTATATAAGCATGTACTACGAAAACAGTTTAGCAAGTATTGAAACAGTACTATGAGGACAATGCAAGGAGCAATGCTTCTTTCAAGTGACCAGTCACAAATACTTAAAAGTAAATAATATATTACTGAAAATCAAGACAAGATTACATTGCACATAGCTTGAGCATATTAGGGTGGTATCTCGCTAGCCTCCATGAGTGAAGCAAAACATAAATGCAGAGACTCCTCCAGAGTTTTAAAGGAGACTAGAACTAAGAATTTCAGAATAAATCATATCACAAGTATGCAGAAGACAATGTAATACTTTGGGACAATGCACATTACACTCAGAATGACAATTATGCTCTCCTAGTCGGTGCTTTGAAGAAAGAAGGTGAGACTCTCGAACCGTGGCTTTTATTGGCAAGGTTGAAAACCCGTGGTCGGAAACAAAAACTAAACATGTACCAGAGCTCTTGGTTTTAAAAACAGAAGTAAACATGTTTTGAGAAGTGCATATTTCGTCAACGAATGCTAGCATATAACTCAATCACTTTTTAAGTGGACAAGTCTCGAGGAACGGCTCCCGCATGAGGACGATCACATCCTCTTAATCTCCTTTGTTTATCACTGCCAAAGTTTTCTGATTTCTCGTGAACAAAGCGTGAAGGAGGGTTTGTTTGTTATATTATCTTTTTGAGCCGGGCGCACTCAATGCCAGTTCCTTTTCGTATTAGGGGTTTGCACATTAGACATACAATCCAGGGGTGAAACTTGTCCAACTTAAAAAGATCATGAATTAACTACTACTTCCTCATGAGCTAAAACATAGGCACAAAAGAGAAATGCTTTTGATTAGTTTCGAGATGGTACATGAAAGTCTTTGTTAGGAATGGCAGGTAAATACCATGTATAGGAAGGTATAGTGGACTCATATGGCATAACTGGTTTTAAGGATTTGGATGCACAAGCAGTCAGTCCGCTTAGTACAGGTGGAGGTTTAGCAAAAGACTGGGAAGGGACCAACTAGAGAGCAATCACGGTCATAATCATGCAGAGCGACAAAGCAACATTGAATCAGGCATGAAAGTGATATAACTATTCTAAAACTCAAAGATCATCAAGGCAAAGTAGACTTTTTAGTCTTAAACATGTGTAAGCATGTGCCAAGTCAATCCAAAAATTCTCTAAAGGGAAATACCACCTTAGTATACCAGACTATGAACAGTGCAATGCATGTAGATCATTTCAATAACACATTATATACTCTAGTCATTCGAGACTATCCACAAGGAAAGCATGAACCACCGAAAGAGCATTGTAAACATACCACTATGTCGCTACAAGCTGGTCTCTGGATCATAAGTACAGGCATATGTACAAAAGTAGAAACAATAAGAGTTCATACCGGTCTTCCCTGTTGCTTCCTTTCAGTCGATCTTCGTCATTACTGCTTGTCACTTGCATGATCGAACGTAGGAAATATAATTAAATGCCATCACGGACTCGAGCTGATCTCTGAAAACAAAGCAAACTAAAGAGAGAAAGAAAATCCTTTTGGGTTTTTCAAAGGTTGAATAAAAGCAAAAGAAAAAAAGAAAATCTTTTTGTTGTTTTTGCAAAGAGAGAAATAAAGAAGAATGGGCAAAAACTTTGAAAAGATCAAAGTGAATAAAACGGATAATACAATGGAAAAGTGAGAAGGGCACGTACTCCCCCAAGCTTAGACTTTTGGCCTAAGTTGGTAGCAGCTACTGCCCCCAGGAGCCTCCTGCTCCAGGGGTATGGTGGTGAGTCCAAGGGTCGTAGAAGGATGCTGGCGCGTACACCGAACTCCTCGGAGTCTCCCACGAGGAAGGCTCCGAACGCCAAACAGAGGAAGACCCTTCACCAAACTCGGTGGCGGTCTCTTCCTGAAAATGTGGTATCTCACCGTGCCTCTACTCGTCGGGCACAACCCCCTCCATGGGGTTATGAAACTGATGTTGGACCATGAACTCATCGAACTGAACAACATCAAAGGACCATCCGTTCCTGCGAGAAAAATCTAACAAAAGAGGTGCGGGTAGACGAATCTCGCGTTCTGCGGCAGTTCCGAAACGCAACATATAGATAAGATTATCAAGTTCAGAACCCATGGTAACAAACTTATGCCTTTTCATAGCAGCAAGATCAAAGCTTAAATAAGTAAAAGGAGTATCATCAGGGTGTGGGGTGCCTCCAAGATGTTCTAGGATAAGTGTGGCATAAACGCCACCATATAAGTCTCCCTTGTTACCGTTCATAGCAAGGCGTCGAGCAATTAAGGTACCCAGATTATAATCAGACCTCCCTGAGAGGGCTGTTGCCAGGATAGCAATATCCGGAGAAGAAATGCTGCTCGTGTTGTCACGAGCTAACACCCCTCTGGCAATATAATATGCAAAATACCTGAGGTGAGGAAATAAGATGCTGGAGATCTTCGACCGATGAATATCCCTCGTACCCATGCTGCAGAGAGAGTTGATGACGGTTTTCAGCTCGGAGGGCTGAGTGGCCATCCTAGCCGTCCTCCCAACGTTCGGCACACCTATTATTTCACAAAAATTTCCCAAAGTCATGGTGATAAGATCATTGTAAATTTTAAACTCAATAGCACCTGAATCAGGATTATATCTAAAACTGTTAATGAAACTGGAGGTGAGTTTTTGATACTGGGTAACACGGCTCGTGACGAGTCGTGTCAAACCTGCATTGGCACAAAGATTATAAAACTCATCCTTGATTCCCGCAGCTTCCATGAATTCATCACATGGAAACGTCATCGCACGTGTTGGACTTGTGTCTTCCAACAACTCCAGGGGCACATGATCTTCATTATAGCTCACCCTAGCAGTCGATGGTGAAGCTGCGGCTCTAGTAACTCGATCGGAGTGTGCGGGCCTCCTCTTCTCAAGCCACCCTTTTGCCCTTCCTAACAAACTCATTTCTGAAGAAAAAAAATACGATTTACAAAAACGAGGATTAAAACATAGTGAGCTAAGGCAAACTACTCAACTCACTTGCCCAAGGCATAAACTTGCATCAAAACTTGGAAAATAACTTTCTACACATGCATGCAAGCTCATCTCTACAGCACCAAGAACTACTAAATACTCACAAATGAGGCCACCAATCAAAAATCTAATTAGAGGGGTGGAGGAGTCACATACCAGGGAGTATTTGCTCAAACTTTCAGCTCAAATGATGGGCTGTAGAGAGAGATCGAAGAATCGCCTCCAAGAACAGCAAGAACACAAAGAACAAGTGCAGAACTCGCGTTTTTGGAGAAAGAGAGAGAGGGAGGAAGAAGACATACCTGGAGGGGGGCCCTGTGGGCCCCAGGCGCCCTATGGGCGCGGCCAGGGGCTGGGCCGCGCCAGCTGGCCGCCTGCGCCACTGGTGGCCCCCTGGCTGGCCCCAGGACTTTCTGAGTCTCTCCCGTCGTGGAAATTTTTATTATAAGTTTTCTGGAATTTTTCTGAAAACTTCACTGTTGAAATTTTTTCGAAGTTCAAAAAGCTGCGAAACTCTCTGAAAACTTGAAGCAGTTAGTAGTATTGTGAAGCTTCAAAAACATAAATGCTAGGTACAGCAAGTAGGACAAAACTAAAAATAAGTGAAAATATAACAAGCTCAACTTTTTATCCATATAAAACATATTTGTTAATAAGGTTGATCAAGTCTTACCAACAAATAGGCGATATATAGAGCAAAAAGTCTCACCTCTCACGAAGTAATCACTGAACCTTTACCTTGATGGACATTGTCCCTACCATGATAGTTTTGTATTTGTGAGGCACATGTAGTGGACAATCCCATTCTCCAATCTTCACGGTCTCGATATTTTCTATAGAGTTGAGGGCATGCCTCCTGTTGGTCTTCTTCGGAAAATATACCGTGTGTTCTTTATCATTTACATGGAAGGTAACCTTCCCTTTATTGCAATCAATAATAGCACCTGCGGTGTTAAGGAAAGGTCTACCGAGAATAATGGACATGCTCCCATCCTCGGGCATGTCAAGCACAACAAAATCAGTAAGAATTAAACAATTAGCAACTTCTACGGGAACATCCTCTCAAATACCTATCGGAACAGCGGTTGACTTGTCAGCCATCTGAAGGGAGATATCTGTAGGAATTAGTTTTTCTAAACAAAGCCTCTCGTAAAGAGAGAGAGGCATAACACTCACTCCTGCCCCAAGATCACATAAAGCAGTTTTGACATAATTATTCTTTATGGAGCAAGGAATGGTGGGTATACCTGGATCACCGAGCTTCTCAGGAATCTTGCCACTGAAAGAGTAGTTAGCAAGCATAGTAGATATTGCATCATTAGGAATTTTTCTTTTGTTAGTGACAATATCTTTCATATATTTTGAATAAGGAAGTAACTTAATAGCATCAGTCAAAGGGATTTGAAGAAAAAGAGGTTTAATCCACTCACAAAACTTATTATAATGCTCTTCTTCTTTAGATTTGATGGACTTACCTGGAAAGGGCATGGGTTTCTGTATCCATGGTTCTCTTTCCTTCCCATGTTTCCTTGCGATGAAGTCTTCTTTAGTGTACCTCTTACGTTTGTCAGGTGCTTCTTCTTCTCGAACTTCAGGCGGATCATTCTTCTCATTATTATTACCTTCAGGTTCAGCACCGTCTTCAGTCTCAGCATCGGAGATAGATACACTGTTGGGATCAATAGCTGGTTCTTCATCTGCAATAGGATCATTAGAATTGTCAGTCTCCTTATGTTTCTTCTTTTTCTTTGGAGAGCCAACAATTTCTTCTTCCGGCATTTGAGAATCCTGCTCGATTCTCTTCGGATGTCCCTCTGGATAGAGAGGATCTTGAGTGCTAGTTCCTCCTCGGGTCTTAATCCCGAAAGCCTGCAAATTATCTTGTTTGGCATTGTTAGCAAGCAAATCTCTTTGCACATTAGAAATTTGATCAAGTTGAGTTTGAACCATATGAAAATGCTTCACAAGACATTGAACATCATTAACTGTTCTATCTAAAACATCAAGCAGTCTTTTGATAGCAAGGGAATTATCATGCAACTGACTTTCTATCCTCTCATTAAAATGATTTTGTTTCATAATAAAATTATCACTCATCTAAACATTGATCAGGAGGCTTACCATGAGGGATGTCACTTGCGTTGAAATCTAAAAGAGAGTGTACCTCTACCATAGGAGGGTGAGTAGTAGGCTCACACAGCTTCTCAATAGGGGGTAGATTCTTCACGTCTTCAGCTTTAATACCTTCCTCTTTAATAGACTTCTTGCTTCTCGCATATCCTCGGGGCTCAGAACAAACATGCCCCTCTTCTTTGTTGGTGGAGGTGGTTCAGGGACGGACCAATCTTCATGGTTTTCGGCAATCCTGCCCATTAAATGTTCCACATCGTCCGGTGTTCTTTTCCTGAAAACACAACCAACACAACTGTCCAAATAGGACCTGGATTCATCAGTTAGACCAGCATAGAATATATCGATTAATTCATTCTTAGGGATTTCATGTCCTGGTCTAGCCCGACTCAGACCGCAGTACCTCCCCCAAGCTTTAGGGAGGGACTCATCCTGCAACTGTTTAAAGTTATAAATTCTTTGTAAAGCAGCATGTTGCATGTGAGCAGGAAAGTACTTATCAACAAAAGAGTGAGCTAAGTCCTGAGGACTCTTAATGGAACCGCATGGGAGTGAATCATACCATGCTTTAGCACCCTCCTTCAAGGAGAAAGGAAGAAGCTTGGTCACATAAAAGTATCGTATCTTCTCATCTGTGGTAAACAGGCTACCCAACTCACCGAGTTTAGTCAGGTGTGCAATAGCATCATCATTTTCTCTGCCATAAAAGGGGTCATCTTCAACCATAGGTATAAGTGAAAGATCAACAGAGAAATCATAATCAGGATCATCAATGCATATAGGAGATGTAGCAAATTCAGGATTAGGAACGGTTTTGTTCTTCAGAGAGTGTTTTTCAAACAGTTTCTTAATAGCTTCAAGGTCAGAGCCAGAAAACTCTGTCAGTTCCCTGCATAAATCTTCATCTAGTATATAGTAATCATCATCAAGGAGTCTCTCGTTAAGTTTACTCAAATCAGGATAATCATAAGTTTCACCAATAGGGTAGCGAGCAACAGGAAGTTCAATTCCAGACTTTTTAGCAACAGCAGCAATTTGTTTCTCAAGAGCATAACCAAGCGAACTAATATCATCATCAAAAGTAGTGGAGGCATCATCAAGAGTATCAGACATAGTAACAGATTCAGTAGGAGCATCATGTGGTGGTGGTGAGGCAAACTTACTCATAACGGAAGGTGAATCAAGTGTAGCACTAGTGCTCAGAGCAGTACCTCTTCTTGTAGTAGATAGTAAGATCGGAACCTTGGGGTCTCTTTTCTTACCCATAGTGGATAAAGTGCAGCAGGTAGGATACCTCAAGTAGACTTGTAAATATTGCTATGCTCCCCGGCAACGGCGCCAGAAAATGGTACTTGATAACCCTCAACCGTAAGGGATCGAGATAGTCTTCGCGGGTAAGAATAACCCAATTTATTGATTCGACACACGGGGAGCCAAAGAGTATTTATAAGCTTTGACAGTTGAGTTGTCAATTCAACCGCACCTAAAATATACTTACTTGCAACAAAAGATAAGTGGTAACAGTGATATGATAGTGATGATAGTAATAGTAAAAGTAAACAACAAAAGTAAATAGCAGTAGTAAACGGCAAAAGTAGCAACTAGTGACAAGCAGGACTTAAAACACTGTAGGCTAGGGAGATGGATGGTTGGGCGCTGCATGGATGAGATAGATTTAACTTGGGGCACGGCACACGGAAAAGTAATGATCATCTAGGAAAATATCAAACATTAGGCATGTATCCCGTAGGTAGTTGTACGTGATTGCAATAAGAACTTGCACAACATCTTTTGTCCTACCATCCCGCTACGAACGGGGCCAAAAGGAACTTATGGATATTAAGGTGCTCCTGTCAAAGAGCACCGGAACAAAGCAATGAACTCAATGGATACATGTAATCCTCAAACTACGGACCATCCCCTTTGGTGTCCCAAGCTGTCACTTTTGGGATCGCCGGTTCCGGACCGTAACAGGTGCAAACAACTCATAGATAGGATCACGAACACAAATATATTCATGCGAACACATATGGTTCAGATCTGAAATCATGGCACTCGGGCCCTAAGTGTCAAGCATTAAGAGTAATAAGTTGAAGCAAAGATGATAAACAACATAGTAGATGATAGGCAACATGCCCCCAACAATCTGATAAACTATTACATGATCTAACTCATCCAATCCCTACCATCCCCTTCGCCTACAGCGGGGGAATTACTCACACATGGAGGGAGAAGTCATGGAGGGATGATGGGTGGTGATGATGATGATGATGATGGGGACGATTTCCCCTCTCCGGAGGCCAATTCAGCCTCCAGATTAGCCCTCCCGAGGAAGAACAGAGGGTGGCGGCGGCTCCACGACGGAAAACTGCGAAAGAACTTCTGATCTGGGGTTTCGGCGTCGGGGGTAAAAATACGGGATAAAGTAGGGCACCAGGGGGTGTGGGACCCACCCAGGCCCCCCCCCGGCGCGGCCCATGGGGGGGGCGCGCCCACAGGCCGCCTGGGCACCCCCTGGACCCCCTCTGGCCCCACTTCTGGCTCCTGGTTCCTTCGGGTGCATGGATTTTCTGTGATTTTTCGTGGATTTTTCTGAGGTACCTAAAAATCCGTTTTCCTGCACACAAATAAACCATACAGGCAGCTCTGTTGAAAACAACGTCAGTCCGGGTTAGTTTAGTCCAAATCATGCAAGAATGAGGCCAAAACAATATCAAAAGTGTTTGGAAAAGTAGATACGTTTGAGACGTATCACGGGCCGCGGGACGCTCAAGGCCAACGTGCTGGCACGAGCAAGGCGCGGTCGCCGGGACGAGACCCTGCTCCTTCTAACGCAGTTAGAAGTCCGAGCATATCTCGCTCCTCGCACCGCTCGCCACCGCTCCCCTCCACTCCAGCAGAAGCTCTAGCTCGAGCTCAGCTGCTCCTCGACTTCCCTCCTGCGGCAGACAAGGCCGAAGACTGGAGGGCCACCATACAGAGCCTCATCGCCTTCGCCAACAATGACATGCCGCAGCAGCCGACGACATCGCGGCCGCGGCAAGTTAGCCAGGCGCGGGCTGATGGCGACAAGACCGTCGGGGGTGCAACTACCGTGCACTCCCCGCCCCGAAGGCCGAAATCATCGATTCGCCGGATCAACATCGACGACGACTCCACGGCGTCGTCGGATCCACGAGCTCGCCGCGATCAACGCCAAGTCCTTGACGACAGACGACAAGAAGACGCTCGAACTCGCATCGAGCGTCGAAGAGAAGCGCGGCGACAATCCGACCAGCGCGCTGGGCCCGCTGTCGACATTCACGCGCTCGGAGAACCAGGCGACTTGCCGTACGCGGCGAGTTGTCCTGCGTTCACCCGTGAGCTGCGGCAAGTCCAGTGGACCAGCATGAAGAACTTCAAGCCCGACGTACCCGAGAAGTACGACGGCAAGACACATCCGTCAGAGTTTCTCAGCATCTACACCATCGCGGTGCAGGCTGCCGGGGGACGAGACGAGAAGATACTAGCAAACTACTTCCCGCTCGTGCTCAAGCCAAACGTCAGATCTTGGCTCATGCACTTGCCAAAAAACTCCATCTCTTCTTGGGCCGACCTGTGCCATCAGTTTGTCGGCGCCTTCACGGGCGGCCAGAATCCCCATGGCCAGGAGAGTGATCTTCATATACTCGCCCAGAAGGAAGGAGAGGTCCTGTGAAAGTACATCCAAAGATTCAGCCGCGTCCAGCACAACATCCCAGACGTCCACCCTGCCGCGGTTATCAGCGCGTTCCACCAGAGCGTGCGTAACCGCAGGATGAGGGAGGAAATGGCGATGTGCAAGATCCGAGACATCAGTGAGCTTTATGCCCTGGCCGACAAGTGCACACGCGCTGAAGAGGGGAGGAGACTCCCCGGGGAGGATACTGGAGCAGGAGGAACAGATAGTGAGGATGCCGCCCCGGCAAAGAAGAACTGGCGGCGGAACAACAAGAAAAAGAAGAGCAAAGAGGTACTGGTCGTCGAGCAGTTCGGCAAGGAGGCTGGCGCCAAGAAAGCCCAGGCTGGTGGCTCCGGCAAAGAAGCTGCCGCTGTGGCGGCCGCCGACAAGCAGTACTGCAAGATTCACCGCACCAAGGGCCATGACCTCCAGAACTGCAAAAGGGTCGAGTACCTCGTCAAGCAGCAAAAAGCTGAGTACGAGCGACGGGACAAGGAGAAGGCCCAGGGAGGTGGTGGAGAGTCTAACAAGAAGCGGCCATTCAATGGCCGGGGAGGACGCCGCGGCAAGGCCAAGCAGCGGCAAGGAGACAGACCTCCCCGCGGCCGCGACAAGGACGAAGACGAAGACGACGACGAAGCCATGGACGATGGGGACAACAGCGATCAGGAGTTCCAGAAGGCCACAAAAGTTCTGTGCGTTGATGGAGGTGCCTCTCTGCATACTTCCCACCGCCAACTCAAACAATGGGTGCGGGAAGTTAATGCAGCAGAGCCACCCGTCGAGTCGCGCAAACTTCTGAAGTGGTCCAGCACGCCCATCATCTTCGACATTGAGGATCACCCTGACAGCACAACTGCGGTCGGGTGTTTGCCGATGTTGGTTTCACCAACCATCCGCAACCTCAAGGTCACCAAGATGCTAGTTGACGGCGGGGCCGGCCTGAACCTGATCTCCTCTGCTGTGGTCCGGAAACTACAGATCCCCGACAGCGAGCTCGAAGAAACCGGCACGTTCCAAGGGATCAACCCAGGAAGGAGCAAGCCAAAGGGGAGAATCACACTGCCAGTGACTTTTGGCGGAGAGCTGTACTTCAGGACTGAGAGGATCACCTTTGACGTTGCTGATATCCCATTGCCTTACAATGGGATACTTGGTCGTCCAGCGCTCGCCAAGTTCATGGCAGCCTCTCATTATGCCTACAATATGCTCAAGATGCCGGGCCCGATAAGCGTCATCTCTGTCCCTGGCGACAAGAAGGACGCGCTTATCTGTGCCGACAAGATCTACCGAGACACAGCAGCCGCAACAGATAGCAAGACACTTGCCGCTGAAGCTCCCGGGGGGAAGAACAAGACTAAGTCCAGCAAGAGCTCTGGGGCCCACTCCGGCAAACGCACCTCCTCGGAGTGCTGCGCTGCCGTCGAGGACGCAGCATCGAGCTCCACCGGCAAGTGCAAGAAGGCGATGGCAGCTCCACCCACAACCAGGAAGGTGTCCGCCAAGGAGGACGGCACTGGTGGTACCTTCACCATCAGTGCTACGCTCGATCCTAAATAGGAAAGCGCGCTCTTTGCTTTCCTGCGGGCGAATGTCGACGTGTTTGCATGCCAACCGTCTGACATCCTCGGTGTTCCCAGGAAAGTGATTGAGCACAAGCTTGCCGTTTGTCCTCACGCGCGGCCCGTCAAGCAGAAGGTCAGAAAGCAAGCGGTGGAGCGCCGGGAGTTTATCACTGAAGAAATCAAGAAGCTGGAAGCGGCAGGCCTTGTTAAAGGTGTACTCCATCCCACGTGGCTGGCCAACCCTGTTGTCGTGCGCAAAGCAAATGGGAAGTGGAGGCTTTGTATAGACTTCACCGATGTGAATAAAGCTTGTCCCAAAGATCCATTTCACTTGCCGCGCATTGACCAAATTGTTGAATCCACGGCTGGATGTGAGTTTCTTTCATTTCTTGATGCCTATTCAGGATACCACCAGATATTCATGGCTGAAGAAGATGAAGAGAAGACCACATTCATTACTCCATGTGGCACTTACTGCTTTATACGCATGCCCTTTGGATTGAAGAATGTCGGTTCAACGTTTGCGAGGGTAGTCCACACTGCTTTTGAGCCACAGATACACAGGAATGTAGAAGCTTACATGGATGATATAGTGGTCAAGAGCAAGGACAAGGATACTCTGATTCAAGATCTAGATGAAACCTTTGCGAATCTGCGCAAGATACAACTCAAGCTTAACCCCGAGAAGTGCGTGTTCGGAGTCCCCTCCGGCAAGCTTCTCGGGTTCTTTGTGTCCCAGAGGGGGATTGAAGCCAATCCCGATAAGATCAAAGCCATCGAGCAGATTGAAGCTCCGAAGCGCGTCTAGGATGTGCGAAGACTTGCCGGCTGCGTGGCTGCTCTCAGCAGGTTCATTTCTAAGTCCGCAGAACGCGCCCTGCCGTTTTTCAAAATTTTGAAAAAGGCAGGTCCAATGAAATGGACTCCGGAAGCGGAGGCAGCGCTGCAAGATTTGAAAAGGTACCTGTCCTCCACTACAATACTTGTCGCACCTATGCCGCAAGAAAAGTTGCTGCTGTACTTAGCAGCAACTAATCAAGTGGTTAGTGCTGCGTTGGTAGCGGAGAGGGAGGCAGATGAGGAGCCCACAGCCCCTGCAAGCACATCCAGCGACGAGCAGGGGACTTCCCCGACAAGCTCTGGTCCCGACAAGGATGGGTCTGCGCAGATGCAGGAAGAGGTGCGGAAGAAGATGGTGCAGCGCCCAGTTTATTTTGTCAATTCCCTCTTGCAGGGGGCTAGGTCAAGATACTCTGGGGTGCAGAAGCTGCTTTTCGGCCTCCTCATGGCCTCGAGAAAGCTGCGCCATTACTTCCAAGCACATGAGATTACTGTGGTCACTCGTTTTCCGCTAAAAATGATACTGCAAAATCCAGAGGCGACAGGCAGGATTGTCGAGTGGGCACTGGAACTGTCAAGCTTCGGCCTCAAGTTTGAAAGTACTTCAACTATTCAGAGCAGAGCATTGGCAGAATTCATAGCAGAATGGACGCCAACGCCAGATGAAGAGATTCCAGAGACAAGCATCCCCGTCAAAGAAGCAAGCAAGGAATGGATAATGTACTTTGATGGTGCCTTCTCGCTGCAAGGCGCCGGTGCCGGCGTGCTGTTTGTCGCACCCACCGGAGAACACCTCAAGTACATCGTCCAAATGCACTTTCCCAAGGAGCAAGCAACGAACAATACTGCAGAGTATGAAGGTTTGCTTGCTGGCCTCAGAATCGCAGCAGAGCTTGGGATCAAGAAGCTGATTGTGCGGGGTGATTCGCAGTTGGTCGTCCGCCAAGTAAACAAGAGCTACCAGAGTCCGTTGATGGAAGCTTACGTCGACGAAGTGAGAAAGCTTGAAGAACACTTTGAAGGCTTACAGATGGAGCACGTTCCAAGAGCTCAAAACGACATCGCAGACGGCCTGTCAAAGTGTGCTGCACTAAAGCTACCTGTGGAACGAGGGATCTTTGTGCTCAAGCTGACTCAACCATCCGTAACACCATCAACTGGACAAAGTAAGAAGAGAAAGTTGGTTTCTGGTGACTACTTGCCGGCAGAGCTTCCTGAAGCCGCCGCCTCCAAGGTCCCCAAGGTCAACGACAAGATCGCTGAGGAACAGTCTGCTCCTGCGAACCCAAGGGTTTGTACAGTTGAAGCAGGCATTCCCGACAAGCTTTGCCCCGGCAAGCTTGCCGGGGAACGTCAAGCTCCGGCCGAGCCACAGGTTCTTGCCGTAGAAGCTGACGTTCCCGCAGCAGCACTAATGCCTTTAGTCCTTGTTGTTGAGCCTCAGGCTCCAGCATGGGCACAGCAGATTGTCCACTTCCTTCAAACAGGAGAACTTCCCGAAGAGCGAGAAGAAGCAGAGAATAACCCGGCAGTCAAGTATGTATCAGTTTGTCGGCGATGAACTATACAGAAGAAGACTCAACGGTGTCAAACTGAAGTGCATCCCCCGGGAAGATGGGCAAAAGCTGTTGGCAGAGATAGATGGAGGCATATGTGGTCACCACATTGGTGCAAGAGCACTTGCCGGCAAGGCGTTCCGGGCAAGGTTTCTTTTGGCCAGAAGCCCTCCAGGATGCAACTGCACAAGTAACCAAGTGTGAAGCGTGCCAGTTCCACGCCAAGCAGATACATCAGCCAGCCCAAGCTCTCCGGACTATCCCTTTGTCCTAGCCATTTTCGGTCTGGGGGCTCGACATCCTCGGCCCCTTTCCCCGCGCAGCCGGGGGCTTTGAGTACTTGTACGTCGCCATCGACAAGTTCACAAAGTGGCCGGAAGTGGAACCAGTGAGAAAGGTGACCGCAGAATCAGCAGTCAAGTTCTTCAGGTCGATTGTTTGCCGTTTCGGAATCCCTAACAGGATCATCACCGACAATGGCACACAATTCACAAGTCGCACCTTCATGCAATATGTCCAAGACCTTGGCGCCAAGGTCTGCTTCGCTTCCGTTGCTCACCCGAGAAGCAACGGTCAAGCGGAGAGGGCAAACGCTGAAGTGCTGCGCGGGCTCAAGACAAGGACTTTCGACAGGCTGCACAAGTGCGGAAGAAACTGGATTGAAGAGTTGCCGGCGGCTCTTTGGTCAATCAGGACGACACCAAATCGAGCCACTGGACAGACACCCTTTGCTCTTGTCTATGGAGCAGAGGCAGTTCTCCCCACGGAACTCGTATACGGGTCGCCTCGAGTGCTCGCTTACGATGAGCTCGAGCAAGAGCAGCTGCGGCAAGATGACGCACTGCTCCTTGAGGAGGACCGTCTTCAGGCTGCTGTACGAGCTGCTCGATACCAGCAAGCTTTGCGCTGCTACCATAGCCGCAAAGTGAAAGCTAGAAGTCTCGAGGAAGGCGACCTTGTTCTTCGGCGCGTTCAGTCCGCCAAGAATTCCAACAAGTTGACACCGAAGTGGGAAGGCCCTTATCGGGTGAAACAAGTCACTAGGCCCGGCGCAGTCCGCCTAGAGACCGAAGATGGCTTACCGATGAGCAACTCCTGGAACATTGAGCACCTTCGCAAGTTTTACCCATAAGGCGCAGTTGCCGTGATCCGCTCCGGCAACCACTTTTTGTACAAGTCTTGCCGCTGTTGCATGTAAACCTTTGTACAAAGCCGAGCACAGACCCCGTGCATCAGTAAAACTTATGTGCCTCGCACAACTAGTCATTTCATGCCTTTTCACTTTTCTTGCATGTACTATCTGACACTTTGTGAAGCGCGCATCCCCGGTAAGCAATAACGAGCCGCAAGGCTCCATATCTATGTTTCCTCCCTTTCCTTTTCTCTCAAGCAGAAGAAGTTCTCCTCGTGCACAAGTTTGCCGGGGGGGAAGGAGACAGTGGTATGGACCAAGTGCCGTTCAAGAAAGCCTCGCCTTGCCAGGAAGCAAACGACACAAAAGCTAAGTCACCGAAGTTTGAACAATCAAATGTTTAAATTTTAAAGTTATCTTCCTTGAACAACCGCACTTTGTATGAAAAACCTATGCGCGGAGGAACCAACTCGTGGCTAGCCGCGCCCTTACTTTGTTTCGAGCACGCTCAACGGCTTAAGCGTGATGCGACAAGTGTCGCGCCCTTACTTCGTTTTCGAGTTCGCTCAACAACCTAAGTGTGCTGCGACTAGCTGCGACAAGGTTTCTTGTCAGCGACGGCACTGCCAGCAGGCTGCTGAAGTTCCGCACTCAGCGCTCGCGGCAAGGGTCCCTTTGCCGGCAAGTTCCCTGAAAGCGTAGGGTAAAAGCATACAAAGCGAAGAAGTCGAGTAAAGGAAATAACATTGCATTAACTACCCAAAACAAAGTTATGTTACAAAATGACTTGTCGCTATTCTAATAGACTATTGTTCATAACATGGTTGGCAGCGACAAAGGAAGCAGAAAGAAAGATAGCCTAATCTGCACGGTCGCCCTCGACTCTCTTGATCTTGCCCACCTTGGCCACGATAGGTGCGACAAGGGCCTTGAGTGTCTCCTGGTCGGCGTCGGGCGACAAGGTCCTGAGGACGTTGTTGAGGTTGAGTCCCGGGTTGCGGAAGACTATCTTCATCAGCACCTTCTCCAAGACGCCCGTGCAGAGCCTGCGCGCCTCGTTCGCCAGCTGCGTGGGGATCCTTTCCCGGAGCTGCTGGAGAGCCGACGCCACTCCCCTGAAGAACAAGCTTAGCTTGGCGCTGTGAGGGAGATTCTCGTCGGTGGAGTACCCGAGGTGCTCCGTCCCCAGCCCCGCCAACTCTCTGTCAATATCAGCGGCGGCGGCGACAAGGCTCTCGGTCCAGTGCTCCACGGTCTGCCTGAAGTTGTTTTGGGTGATAGCGGCACTCTCCAACAGCGCCCTCTCGCCCCTGAGATCTTCCTTCAGCTTCGTCTCCCGCTCTCTGGCGCCGTCAAGTGATGCGGTGAGGGTGGAAAGTTTCAACTCCAGATCGGCGATGGAGTCCTTGGCGACGGCAAGCTCCTTGCCCTTATCGGAGAGGCGGACTTGCAGCTCGGAGTGGTTGTGGGCGTCCTTCTCCCTCTCCGACACAAGTGCAGCAACCTTCTCTTCGCTCGTCTTCAAATGGACCTCCAGTTGCGCCACCCTCGCCTCCAAGTCTCTCTTGGCGGTCTCAGCAGCTGCAGCGGTGTCCTTCGCTTCCTGCAGAGCTCCGACAAGAGACTGTTCACGCGCGGCAAGGTCGTCCTCGTGGCTGTCGAGGTCGACCTTCCGCTGCGTTAGTTCACCTTCACGCCGGGACAACTCCTCGGCGGCGAGCCGTTGCTGCTCCTCTGCTTCGGCCTTCTCAAGAATGAACGCCTGATGCGCCTCGGCGAGCTCCTCCCGCTCCTCCGCCAAGGATCGGAGGGCTGCTTGGTTGGCGGCCCGGAGCTCTTCAGCGCGCTTCTCTAGGTCAGTGCCCGCCTTGGCGGCCAGAGCCTCTCGGGACTCCAACTTGGCCTGCCTGGCGCGGTACAGGGCCAGAAGCCTCCGCAGAAGCCGCTCCTCCTCGGGCTCGCTACTGCTGCCGGGCGCGTCGACGAACTTCAGCCCGGCGGAGGCGAGGACTTCCCCATCAAAGACCTCTCCCTCCGCGGGCGCCCTTGACGTGGACGCCCACGGGAGCTGGATGAAGACTCCATTGCCGGCCTCCAGATAGACACCGGGCTCAGCCGCGGCAGCAGAGGGGTCGGCAGCCGGCGCAGCGTCTGACGCTCCTGCGGCCTTAGGGCCGTCAGTGCGACTGCCGGATTCCCCCTAAGCTGCCACGCCAGCAGCCTCAGTGGTCTCGTCGGCGGCAGGCTCGTTAGCACCAGCCGCCCCTTCATCGGCTGCGACGTCGCCGGTGTTGTCGTGCGCGCCCTCCTCGGTGGTGGCCTCTGTCTCCATCGGCTCGGCTACGGACGGATCTGAAGCCAAGAAAAGAAGAAGAAAGAAGAAAATAATGGTCAAGCAAATATCCAAAAAGAGAAATTCAGAAAAAGAATAGCCCAAGGATTTTACCTGCGCGGACCTCCTCTCCGATGGGGTTCCTTGCCAGGGAGTTCTCCCTCGGCGGCGTGGTGGTAGCTCCCGCCGGCGGAGGGCCGCTAGCGCCTTCCCTTGGCGGGGTGCCTTCCCTTGGCGGAGTGTTCGCCCTTGGCGGGGTGCTCGCCCCTGGTGGAGTATCCTCCCTCGCCGGGGAGCTCCTCCTTGGCGGAGAGGTCGAGACGTGCGGCTCGTCGGGAGCAACCTCTTGGCGCTCCTGAGGCTGCTGCTCTGCTTCTGCGCAAGTCCAGAAAACAAACGAAGCGTCAACAAGGATTGGAAGCCCGCGCGCGCGCGCCCGACGAGCGGAGAACAGACAAAAGACTCACGCTGGGGGCTGCTCTGAGGAGCAGTTGCCTGGTCCGGCAAGCTTGTCGCGGGCGCATCCCCTGCTGCGGCGGCGGGCTCGTCCTCAACGACGATTATTGGGATCTTGGCCCTCTTCGCCGCCCTCTGGGCCAAGGTCCTGGAAGAAAAACAAGATTAGAAACAGACAAAGGATCAATCAAAGGCTAACGAGAAACAAGAATCACGAAGACTTACTCTTCCTCCTCCTCGTCGTCGGAGGTGAGCGCCGAAAAGTCGAAATCCGGCTCGCGCGTCCCGGCACGAGGAGCTGGAGGAGTCTGCTCCCTTGGCCGCTTGGCGGGGGCCGGGACGGTGGTCTGAGAAGACCCCGCTCCGGTTGCCGCCGAGGCTCGAGGGGCGGTGGGCGCGGGGGCGCCAGTCCGGGAAGATCCCCCTCCTGTTGCCGCTGAGGCATGGGGCGCTCCCTTGGCGGCCTTGCTCGTCGTGGTGGCGCGTGTCGGGCAGCGCTGCGGCTGCTGGCTCATCTGCCGCCCGGTCACGCCTGTGGCCTTGCGGACGCGCCTTTTCAGCGCAACTGGAGGACTTGGTGGTGGTGGTGAGCTCCCCGAGGACGAAGAAGAAGAGTCGAGATTCAGTGACACGCCTAAGTCTTCGGCAGGATCGCTTGATCCGACGCCCTGCTCGGTGGGCCCGCTCGACTCTATACGTTGCTCGGCGGCCTCGCTTGTCCCGGCAGGTCGCCCGGCAAGCTTTCCCACCTTGAGGAACTCTTCCTCCTCGGCCAAACTTACCGCCTCCGCTGCGTCCGCCTCCTCCACAGTATATCCAAACTCACCCGCAGCCCTGGCTGCAGCTGCCTCCTCCAACCAGGTGGCAATGTACGCCATCTCCTCATCGGTGGTGTCACGGGTGAGGCCCCTCTTCTCGTCGGGCTTGACTGGCAGCTCCACCAGGTTGTCGAAGAATGTTTGCACAGCCTCGTCGGAGGGTTCCCGCCAAGTGGGGTCGATTCCGTGGGAGTCACACCACGGCATCACCGCGCGGATGGCGCTGAGCGACGCGTTGTTGCACAACGGAACTACGCCCCGCGGCAACGCAAACCACTCCGGATGCTTGGGGTCGTACTTGAATAGCGCTTGGAGCATTGCGTTGAGCTCCAAGACCGTGAAATTATAGTTGAGGCCCGGGCGCAGCCTCATGATGTCTGCCGCGTTATCAAACTCCCAAGCAGGCCTTTTCTCTCCTGTAAGGGAGCGATGCGGCGGCGAAGAAAGTCTGCCCCGACGGCACCTACAGTGAGATCGGCTTGCCGGAGGCGAAGAATCCTAGTGGTGGCTATCTTCAGCTTGTCGTCCTCAGGGGCCAGGTCACTCCAGTCATTGCCGCGCACTATTGCAACTTGGCACCGGGAAGTGAACTGCTGGGGGTTGTCCTCCATGATCCAGCACCAGTTGGCCCTCCATTCTTCCCACTTGCCGCGGAGCTCCCCATTCAAGTAAGCCTCTTTCTTATGGAGCCTGAAGATCCAAGAAATTCCACCGGACAGAGGAGACCCAGACTCGACTCGCGGCGTGAAGTAGTGGCGGAAGAGGGCTACATTGGGGTAGACTCCAACAAAGTTTTCGCACAGATGTGCGAAAACGGCCATGGTCAAGACAACGTTCGGGGTGAAATCAAGGAGATGAAACCCGTAGGTATTCATGATATTGCAGAAGAACTCCAAGTAGGGCGGGCAGATCCCGCAGTAGAAGAACAGAGCAAAAAAGGCGTAGCCTCCCGGAAACATATCGCAGGCCACGGCGGGGAGTACCTTGGTGCGCGGGTGCGCCTTTGTCTCCCTCGACCAGAAGAGGTAGAAGGAGTCCTTCAGCTCCTCCGCGCCGAGCCTCGGCGGGAAGACCGCCATCTTCTTCCGCATTGCTGCTAGCTTCAGCGCCTTGGCGGTCTTCGCGGCCTTCGCCTTGTCGCCCTTCGGGGCCATGGCGGGGACGGCGGGGGAAGTCGACGGCGCTGGGAATGCCGGCGGCGGCGGAGGAAGGGCGGAGCATTGCTCTCTTTCAACCTTCGGGGAGGAAGGGAGCAGCGGGGGTTTCTGGAGGATGAAGAAGCAGCGGACGAATGGAGGGAACTGCCCTAGTTTCCCCCTGCTTTTAAGGGGGGAGAGGGGGGACGTTCCGCGTTTCCCTATTAAAGAAACAGGCCACGATCTCTCCCACGACGCCGCAATCGACGCGTGCCATTAGGGAGGGGTGCGGTGGATACGGAGTGGGATACGGCGCGCCATGGGCCGCGTGTGCCCGTGCACTGTTTTGGGCCTGGCCCAACAGCGCTCGGCACCGTGTGTGGCCCAGGCCCGGGGGCTCCTGTCGGTGTACTAAAGTAGGGGTACCTTAGTATCCCGAACTTGTGCACGGGCAGTCGCAGAGTCCCGTGGCAGGGCTTGTCGCGCGTCCGCCAAGGCCCACTGTGTTTCCTTTAGAGCCATTCAAGAACAAAGTATTCAAGTTAAAGAGACAAGGCCCCGGCAAGAGGAGCTTGCCGGGAAGGCCGCCCCAGGCTCAAGACCACTTCTTTTGCACAAGACCCTGGCAAGAGGAGCTTGCTGGGAAGGCCAAACACGGCATTTCAAGAGACTTGCCGCGACGCACCCCCGCGTCCCGGCAAGGCCCGGAGAGCGACAAGCTTCCGGGCGCGACAAGATAACAGCCGCGGCAAGGCGCTTGCCGCGGTGAACTCCCACTAAGTGCCCACGCTCCAGCTCATCCGCCCACGTGTCGACCTGGGACCCTTCCAGGCGCACGTGGCGGAAGGCTGTGCAGCCTGGGGTACACGGTGGCGAGCTGCGGTGACAAGGCCATCATCGTGGCGGACGGAGACGCCCTGACGGACGCTTTTTGCACTGTTTGGGGCGACGGCAACGGGCATTCAATGCCCTTGTCCCCTACCGTCAGGGTTAGGTATAGAGGACTATGCATACACTGTTCCAACTACCACCATTTTTACATTTCTACCCTCAACTGCGTTTCCACCTGTCGGTGACCCCTTTTACCTATAAAAGGAGGCCCATGCGCAACGTAGAGGGGGTTCCGATCTTCGATCACTCTCACGCTCGGTGTTGCTAGCGATAAGTACTGTAGCTCTTCTCGCTCCCGAACCAAGAACTCAATACAAACTAAGGCAGGAGTAGGGTTTTACGCATCCGTGCGGCCCGAACCTGGGTAAACTGCTCGCGTGTTCGTCTCGATCCGCTCTTCGTGCACCCTCCGCTCCCTTGCCGTACCGAAAAGGGGCTCCGGTCCCATAGGTGTTCGTGGGCGATCAGTTTCCCCGACATTGTGTTATCTCATTCGATATGGATTGGGAGAAGTGGCTTCCTTTCGCCAAGTTTTCTTATAACAATAGCTACCAATCCAGTCTTAAGAAAGCACCCTTCGAGATTTTGTATGGACGAAGATGTCGAACACCTTTGAACTGGTCAAAAACTGGGGAAAGACGATTCTTTGGACTGGATATGATCCAGGAAGCAGAAGAGGAAGTTCACATCATTCGTGAGAATTTGAAAACAGCCCAGTCTCGTCAAAAGAGCCAGTATGACCGTCGTCATAAGGAAGTGGCTTATGAAGTTGGCGACAAGGCTTACCTTCGGGTTACACCTTTAAAGGGTACCCATCAATTCAGTATCAAGGGAAAATTGGCTCCTCGTTACATTGGTCCTTTTCGCATTCTCACTAAATGAGGAGAGGTTACCTAACAGTTGGAACTACCCCCACATCTTTCCCGGGTCCATGATGTCTTCCACGTCTCTCAACTTAGGCGTTGCTTCTAAGATCACATCCATGGAGAAGACCACAAAACGCTTGATCTCCAAGATAACCTCACATATCGAGATCACCCTGTTCGCATTCTTGATCAAGCAGAGAGTGTCACCCGACGTCAGAGCATCAAGTTTCTCAAGGTTCAATGGTCTCATCTTTCTGAGAGAGAAGCTACTTGGGAACGAGAGGATCGTCTTCGACTGGAATAGCCACTCTCTTCCCGAAGCCTCCTAAATCTTGGGACGAGATTCTTTTGAGTGGGGGCAAGTTGTCACATCCCTAGTCTGGTAATGACCTAGGCTAGTTGTTCTTTGTTGCATCATGTTCTAATTCAATTTGAATTTGAAATGGGGATGATCCAAACACTAGCACCAAAACAATTCAAATAAATTCAACTTGAAATATTTTCAATGAATCCAAAATGCCCTTAAAATGTCCATTACTTTTGGAAAAAGGTGAAATTCCTAACTAGAAATGATGCATATTTTTCCATGACATTTATGGTCTTTGAATTAATCCAATATGTATTTGAGTTGGGGCTTTAAAATGATATAAATAGTTTTACAGCTCCAAATATTTTGAAACCTTGTGAGGGTCTCTGAAATAATTCACTAAGGGCCCATAAAAAGTTTTAGAATTTTATAAAATGGTTTAGTGCATAAACTAAATCAGAACAAATTTCAAAAAAGGAAAACAGACAAGAAATAGAAAAAAGGAGAAGGGGGGCCTACCTGGCTTACCTAGCCTGCTACTGTAGCAGCCGGCCCAGCCCACCAGCCGGCGTGCCAGCCGGCGTCCTCCTCGTGCCAGTGGACACGGCGCCTGCCCGACGCACGCGCGCTTCGTGCGTGACACCTCCTCCCTGCCTGCCTACGTCCGAGGACAGCGTGACACTGTAGGTGTTCTCCGCGATGATGTTCAGATCAGGATGACTCCCTCACTCACTCTCCCCCTCGTTCCCCGTCTCTTTCTCGCTCTACACCTCGTGCCTGAGCGCCATCGTCGTCGACGTTCTCTGCTCGCGTAGCCACCGGCCATCCCTCAATTACCCGACATGTCCTAGCGCTCCGCCTCATCGCCTGCATCGTCCTCGCTGAGCCACGGAACCCGGCACGCACGGAATTGCCGCCATCAACATTGTCTTCCACCCGGCCATCCGAGATCATCAACATTGCCACATCACAGCCCATCCTTCCTCGAGCTCGCCGTCGACACCTCCAGATCCGTTGTGATCCACCGCATCGTACCCCCTATCCCCTGCTCTCCTGCACCTCTCTTATGGGGAAATGCCTCCTAGTGCTTCCACTGAGCCTTGGTAGCTTACTACTGCTCTGGAACACATGGACTGACTGACATGTGTCCATCCTTGCTCATGTGCTTGTCCCTTCGCGGAAATGTCACGCTATATTTTGCTGGAGTCCTTTGTAGCTTGCTACGACTCGGTTACACTCGGTGCTGACCAACTCATGCATTGATGGTTCATGTATGCATGTCCCTGTAAGTTTGTGCCACCTTGGGTTTACGACTAGTAATGTCGACCCGGGTTCTCTGTCATATGGATGCGAGCGACACTATCATATATGTGAGCCAAAAGGCACAAACGGTCCCGGCCCAGGCAAGGTGGCAGCCGTGCGAATATCGTGCATGAGGTCGCAAAGTTATATGATGTGTTACATGCTAGATCGGTTTGACATATGATCGGGGTCCTGACAATGGATCTGCCACATTCAGATCCATATGTACATTGCAAATTTATATTTTTCCAACCTTGACCTTTTCACGAATGGAGTTGAAACGTCTCTTGATGTGTTTTGTTCTCTTGTGAAACCTGGATTCTTTTGCCAAGGCAATTGCTCCAGTGTTGTCACAAAAGATTGTAATTGGACCTGATGCACTATGTATTACACCTAGATCGGATATGAACTCCTTCATCCAGACTCCTTCATGTGTTGCTTCCGAAGCAGCTATGTACTCCTCTTCACACGTAGATCCCGTCATGATGCTCTACTTGGAACTGCACCAACTGACATCTCCACCATTCAATATGAATACGTATTTGGTATGTGACTTAGAGTGATCCGGATAACTGTCAAAGCTAGCATCGATGTAACCCTTTATGACGAGCTCTTCGTCACCTCCATAAATGAGAAACATATCCTTTGTCCTTTTCAGGTACTTCAGGATGTTCTTGACCGTTGTCAAGTGATCTACTCCTGGATTACTTTGGTACCTCCCTGCCAAACTTATGGCAAGGCACACATCAGGTCTGGTACAAAGCATAGCATACATGATAAAACCTATGAATGAGGCATGGGGAATGACTTTCATTTCTCTCTATCTTCTAAAGTGGTTGGGAATTGACTGTGACTCAATTTCACACCTTGTAACACACGCAAGAACCCTTTCTTTGACTGATCCATTTTGAACTTCTTCAAAACTTTGTCAAGGTATGTGTTTTGTGAAGGTCCTATTAAGCATCTCGATCTATCTCTATAGATCTTGATGCCCAATATATAAGCAGCTTCACCGAGATCTTTCATTGAAAAATTCTTATTCAAGTATCCTTTTATGCTATCAAGAAATTCTATATCATTTCCAATCAACAATATGTCATCCACATATAATATTAGAAATGCTACAGAGATCCCACTCACTTTCTTGTAAATACAGGCTTCACCGTAAGTCTGTATAAAACCATATGCTTTGATCACCTCATCAAAGCGTATATTCCAACTCTGACATGCTTGCACCAATCCATAGATAGACCGCTGGAGCTTGCACACTTTGTTAGCACCTTTAGGATTGACAGAAACTTTTGGTTGCATCATATACAACTGTTCTTTCAGAAATCCATTAAGGAATGCAGTTTTGACATCCATTTGCAAGATTTCATAACCATAAAATGCGGCAATTGCTAACATGATTCGGACAGACTTAAGCATTGCTACGGGTGAGAAAGTCTCATCGTAGTCAACTCCTTGAACTTGTCGAAAACCTTTTGTGACAAGTCGAGCTTTGTAGACAGTAATATTAACATTAACATCAGTCTTCTTCTTGAAGATCCATTTATTTTCTATTGCTTGCTGATCATTAGGCAAGTCCACCAAAGTCCACATTCTGTTCTCATACATGGATCATATCTCATATTTCATGGCCTCAAGCTATTTTTTCGGAATCTGGGCTAATCATAGCTTCTTCATAGTTTGAAGGTTCGCCGTTATCTAACAACATGACTTCCAGGACAGGGTTACAGTACCACTTTGGTATGGTACATGTTCTGGTCGACCTTTGAGGTTCAGTAATAACTTGATCCAAAGATTCATGATCAGCATCATTAGCTTCTTCTCTAGTTTGTGTAGGCATCACGGGAATGATTTTCTCTGATGAGCTACTTTCCAATTCAAGAGATGGTACAATTACCTCATCAAGTTCTACTTTCTTCCCACTCTCTTATTTTGAGATAAACTCCTTCTCTAGAAAGGACCCATTCTTAGCAACAAATATCTTGCCTTCAGATATGTGGTAGAAGGTGTACCCAATTGTTTCTTTAGGGTATCCTATGAAGACGTACTTCTCCGATTTGAGTTCGAGCTTATCAGGCTGAAGTCTTTTGACATAAGTGTTGCAACCCCAAACTTTAAAAAACGACAGCTTTGGTTTCTTGCCAAACCACGGTTCATACGGTGTCATCTCAACGGATTTAGATGGTGCCCTATTTAACGTGAATGCAGCTGTCCCTAATGCATAACCCAAAAATAATAAAGGAAATTCGGTAAAAGACATCATAGAACGCACTATATCCAATAAAGTATGGTTACGATGTTTGGACACACCATTACGTTGTGGTTTTCCACGTGGCGTGAGTTGTGAAACTATTCCACATTGTTTTAAATGAAGGCCGAACTCGTAACTCAAATATTCGCCTCCGCGGTCAGATCATAGAAACTCTATTTTCTTATTACGATGTTTTTGTACTTCACTCTGAAATTCTTTGAACTTTTCAAATGTTTCAGACGTGTGTTTCATCAAATAGATATACCCATACCTACTCAAATCATCTGTGAAGGTGAGAAAATAACGATACACATCGCGTGCTTCAGCACTCATTGGACCGCATACATCGGTATGTGTTATTTCCAATAAGTCACTAGTTTGCTCCATTGTTCCGGAGAATGGATTTTTAGTCATCTTTTCCATGGGGCATGGTTCACAAGTATCAAATGATTCATAATCAAGTGATTCCAAAAGTCCATCAGCATGGAGTTTCTTCATGCGCTTTACGCCAATATGACCTAAACGGGAGTGCCACAAATATGTTGCACTATCATTATTAACTTTGCATCTTTTGGCATCAATATTATGAATATGTGTATCACAACTATAGAGATTCTACAAGAATAGACCATTCTTCAAGGGTGCATGACCATAATAGATATTACTCATATACATAGAACAACCATTATTCTCTGACTTAAATGAATAACCATCTCACATTAAACAAGATCCAGATATAATGTTCATGCTCAACGCAGGCACCAAATAACAATTAATTAGGTCTAAAACTAATCCCGAAGGTAGATGTAGAGGTAGTGTGCCGACGATGATCACATCGACCTTGGAACCATTCCCGACACGCATCGTCACCTCGTCCTTAGCCAATCTTCGTTCCATCCGCAACTCCTGTTTTGAGTTACAAATATGAGCAACTGAACCAGTATTAAATACCCAGGCATTGCTACGAGCACTAGTAAGGATAACATCAATAACATATATATCAAATATACCTTTGTTCACTTTGCCATCCTTCTTATCTGCCAAATACTTCGAGCAGTTCCGCTTCCAGTGAGCACTCTATTTGTAGTAGAAGCACTCAGTTTTAGGTTTAGGTCCAGCTTTGGGTTTCTTCACGAGATCGGCAACCTGTTTGCCATTCTTCTTGAGGTTACCTTTCTTTCCTTTGCCCTTTTTCTTGAAACTAGTGGGCTTGTTAACCATCAACTTATGATGGTCCTTTTAGATTTCTACCTCCGCCGATTCCAGCATCGCGAAGAGCTTGAGGATTGTTTTCTCCATCCCTTGCATATTATAGTTCATCACGAAGCCTTTGCATCTTGGTGGCAGTGATTGAAGAATTCTGTCAACAACACTCTCAAGTGGAAGATCAATTCCCAGATGAGTCAAGTGGTTATGATACCCTGACATTTTGAGTATGTGTTCACTGACAGAACTATTCTCCTCCATCTTGTAGCTATAGAACTTGTTGGAGACTTCATATCCCTCAACCCGGGCATTAGATTGAAATATCAATTTTCAGCTCCTAGAACATCTCATATGCTTCATGACGTTCAAAATGTCTTTAAAGTCCCGGTTCTAAGCCGTAAAGCATGGCACACTAAACTATAGAGTAGTCATCAGATCAAGCTTGCCAGGCGTTCACAATATCTACACACTACAAAAAAGACACACACGTGACATTTTAGGCCGAACGAATTTGTTTATGTCATGCTTATGACACTTCTATGACGATAATTGTGACAAAAACTCGTATCATCATAGATGTGGTGGGCTCCTACTTCTATGACAAAAAATCATGACAGAAATTGGGCTTTTCGTCCTGGGCGGGCCGGGGACGCACCTGCATGACATTCTTTGGGCCGTTCATGACGGAAAAAATCATGGTAGAAGCGAGGGCGAGGAAAATTTCGGGGAGTTCCCGGTTACGGTGGGTGGTCGGGGTGAAGCGATGCATGGAGGTTTGCGTGTTTCTCTCGTACACGTCGTGTGTATGTGCGAGGCATTGAGCTCTAACTGAACCCGAGAGAGGCATTCACCTACTGAACCCGAGCGATTGCACTGCAGGCTATGCGTTACTGCACCCGACCGATCGATCGATCTGGCTATTAACTGAACCCGATTCCTTCGCTATTGCTGCTAACTGAAGCCGATCGAACCTGCTGCCTCTTGATGAACAGTGAGCGTTGTTGGGGGTTGGATGAACAGGACCCCATGGTAGTAGCTAGAGGCCGTTGCCGCTGGATGAACAGTACCCCGATCGAGCCAATTGGGGTGGATGAACAGGACACCGTGGAGGGCTGGTTGAACAGTAGCCAGTGGAGGGCTGGATGAACAGTAGCCAGTGGAGGGGTGGTTGAACAGTAGCTGGTGGAGGGTGGTGGAGGCTGGATTAACAGGAGCCCGTGGAGGCAAGAGGGAGACGCCGTGGATGAACAGACGCAGGTGGAGGCTGGAGGAGGTCGACGGTGGATGAACAATAGCCCGTGGAGGCTGAAGCGAGGCAGTAGACGGTGGATGAACAATAGCCCGTGGAGTCCCGTTTTGCGGTATGCCACACCCCTCTCGATGAACAAGGCCCCTGTTTCGACCATAGGAGGTCGAAGAGAAGTCTGTTTCCTCCGTTTTGCGGTACGCCACACCCCTCCCGATCAACAGAACCCCGTTTCGACCATAGGATCTCGGACACAAGTCCGTTTCCTGTGTTGTGCGGTACGCTAGACCCCTCCCGGTGAACAGGATCCTGTTTTGATCGTAGGCGATCGAACATAAGGCCGTTTCCTCCGTTCTACGGTACACCAGGCCTCGGTCCGGCTGTTCCATCCAAGCCGGTTGGCTCTCGATGAACAGGATGCATTATGTTGCCTCCCGATGAACACGACGCAGTTTCTCCGTTTCGACCCAGCCGGTTGGCTGCCGATGAACAAGACGCCGGCGCTGCTCTCCGCTGCCTCTCCATGTACACGAGCCCTGGCCATACGTATGCGCGACTAGGCGTTCGAGACCTTGCCCATATGTACGTACGTGTACACAATATTGACGGGACTGTGTGAAATGTGTGCGCGCCTCTACTATGACACGTGCCCTTCCTTACTCGGCCACGGTTCATCGTTGCAGCCTGCAGACAGATCGATCGACCAGCATGTACGTACAAGTTCGCAACCAGACAGACAACCCTACGTACGGTTCGACCGGTGGGTCCTAGCTATCAGGGAGGTAAGGAGGCACTTCCTTGCATGCGAAGATATCGATGGTGAGTCCCAGCGGTCAGGGGGAATCATTTTTTTTGCCTGTAAGATGGACACACTTCCTTGTGTGCGAAGATGTAGTTGTGGGTCCCAGCAGTCAGGGGGGCGTTTTTTTTTTTGCAAAATATGGTGGCCCATTCGGTGGGTCCCTGCTATCAGGTGGAGGAATCATTATTTTGCACGTAATAAGGAGGCACTTCCTTGCTGCGACCGTGGACCCGACTATCAGCCTCTTCACGTAAAGTACTCTTCTGATGGAAGTCGTTCCTCGACCACATTGACCACGCCACACCGAGAGCACCAAGGCGGTGGACGAGGGTGAGGCCTAGGAAGGGGACGACGTGGCAGTGGATGCCCACGTGGAGAGGAGTACGAGGGTTGACTGGTTCGGCTGCAGTGTGAGGCTACCATCGCCGCAGAATAACAGGGGTTGTGCGTGAGTTGAGGGATGTCCTGGCTAGAGGTTGGGGTCATCAGGCCTGCGCGGTAGTAGAGCCAGCCACGGGAGGCAGGAGTAGGCGGCACGACCGGTGCTGGTTTGGGCGACTGGAGCAAGATGACGAGAGGTTGAAGAAGCACTACGGCCGTTGGATGGACATCGTACGGTCACTGCTGCTACAATCGTTTGTTCACTAAGTTGACAAAGCCTTGCGTACACATCAACTTAGTAGGCCCACGGGTTAGCCTATGAACCAGTGCGCCCCAGATGTTAGTGGGAGGAACCGTGTATTTACTGACAAAGCCTTGCGTAAACAAGTCAGCCTCGAAATATCTGGCGTGTACATCCCATTTGCTATTATTTTTATAATTTACAACCCATTTACTATATCATATGGAATTATTTGTAGCCCATTTTCCATTTTTAGCATTGCTGCCCATTTTCTGGTCAGTGCCAGGGCTAAAAATTTGAACAAAAAATATGCGAAAATTTAAAAATTTGCATATTTTTACTGTGGAACAAAATATTCTTAATCCAAAAATTAGTAGCAATACTAAAACAAAATTAAAAATAAAGCAATACTATGTCATGTTAAAATCCAATGAAATATAAAATATCAATGAAGAACAAAAACAAAAATAGAAACTAATTCCCCATTTACTATATGTTTTTGGAATTTGTAACCCCTTTCATATTACTTTTAAGATATACTGCCCATACTCTTTGGTCAGGCTGGAATGCATCCCTCCTCGTCTTGAAAGATTTGCATCCTAGAAAGTCGGAGAAAACAAATAGGCCTAGTTTGGGTATTCTTCAAAAAGAAATAGTGGGCTACCTGTTTTCCCAAAGAAAAAACTGACGGGTTGGTCATGTTGTTAGACGGGCCATAGATACTGCACAACCCAGTTTATAGCCTGATCCTCTGAACAAATCCTCAAAAAAAAGTTGTGCAATTATGTCGTTAATTGACTATACATTGACAATGATGTGGGTCCCAGGTATCAGCGGGGTGGATTAGAGTGAATAAAAAACGAGGGGTGCATCTGAGTAGTAAAAGAGGCACTTGCTTCTGTTCGGGACTGGACCTGGTGGGGCCGTACTATCATACTCACAACCACAGTCCTCTCTCGATTCACTATGTTGATAGGGCCAGACGGCGGCACTGGCGCGAGCGCACCAAGGTGGAGGACGATGACGAGGCCTCGAATGGGAATGAACAGGAGCCAGGGAACATGTGGCAGTATGGCCGTAGACGGAGGGGAGTACGAGGGTTCACTGGTTCTGGTGCAGGGTAGGATGTCGTCACCGGAGAAGAATAGGATGTCGGGGGAAGTAAAGGGATGGCCTGGCCAGCATTTCAGGGTACAACAGGGCGGCGATGCTTGCACGGCAGCGCAACCAATCATAGAAGGCGGGAACAGGCGCTCCCGCCGGCGCAGGTTTGGTTTTGGTGGCTGGACCGGTCAGACCCACAAACTCATTATGCTGGATTATAAGAATTAATTTTATATGGCTAAAACTTATTGTAAAATGCTGCGGAGCACCTTTTTCTTCCTGAGGTTTTTTTGTTGAGACAATTTTCTTCTTGAGGTGTGAAGCCGAGCACATTGAGAAGCCCTAAAGTGGTGTCGCCAATGTGTTGGCCTGGGTTGGGCATTCTTATTGAAAATAATAATGGATCGGAACTATTTACGATGTTGACTATGATTTGCATGGGTGTGCTGGTTGCAGGAAGAAAATGGTGGGAGAAAAAAGACCAGTCGGTATATTTGCGACTTTGCCTAAGAATAACATCGACTAAATTTAATGACACTCTTGTAGGAAATAATAGCCTCCGGTTAAAATTTGACTTTTCAAATCATAAATTTAAAGAACTGGTGCATGAGCATTTAGCTTTATTTATTTATTTATTTACTTATTTATGTTTACGGGACCATGATCATGTACCTAGGCCGGATTCATGTGAGAGCCTCCCTTCCAGTTAATTATGGGCTCCTCTATTGGGCCTTCATCAGTGGGCTGCATGTTATCGACAAGTGGAAAATGTGTTCCGTACGGAAAATATCATGCGCTACGACGGGGCACTAAAGGATCGGACCATGCAACGATTTCCAAAACATTGTGTTTGTTGTTCTAACAACAAGTTTATTCAACCAACAGATGAAATATACAACTGATTGTACATTGAAAACAGCAGCAGTAACAACCACGGCTGGGGGTACAACAGATGCAGTAAGCAGGCTAGAAGAGTAAAGACGCAGCTCTCTCTTCCAAACCAAACATCAACCATCATTACAAAAGGGCTACCAAAAAAGAACAAGTGTGTGCATCAAACTAAATAAAGATCCTAGTACACCAAGCGTACGCATCTAACTAACTGGCTCAGTTAGACGTTACTATTTATTAAGCTGTGGAGATTGGTTGACGGCTTGAACCAAATGGGTGCCTGACGGGGGAAACTCCAGCCAGCAGGTCAAAGTCTGATACTTGCGACCCTCTCTCCTACTTTGGGTTGCAGAGCGTGGCGGTACATATCAGGGTATGGTGCATGGAGAGACGCATGGTACACTATGTACACACAGTTTTGCCTGATGAACGAAACCGCGTTGCCATCATGATCCTTGCCGTCGGGTATCTCCTGGTTAATTAGATAATTCAGTCCGAGAAACAGAGAGCATGTACCAAGGCTACTTACCAGCCTCCGGTCAAAAATTCCTGAAGGCCCGGAGAAGCTGGGATCCTGCTCAAAGACCTTGCAGTGACTGTGATAGTATTCCGCGAAACAACACGACCGGTACGTGCGAATGATCATTAATTGTTTGCCATCATCCGATCGAGCTAGGAACCACCTGCAACTACCATGCCGCTTTTATTTGAAAGGTTCTGGGATTAGGAAGGGTAGGGACACCTGGCATCCTACAACACCATATCAAGTTGAAGTCAAATAAAAAGGGCTCGTATTGTAGTTAATCTTAAGAATAGCATGTTATGAGCATGAATATTTTTTCAGTAAATGTTGACAGTAATATAAGCAAGCCATCATGATATCATAGGAAAGTAACATACTGTTGTAACAACCATTTGTTGCGATGACTGGAGTAGGCCAGCAATACGTCCAGCCATAGAAGGAGTCCACAACGTAAATAAAGCCCTTGTGTTCAATGGCATCAAAGAACCATGGAGGATGTATGATCCTGCGATGGACGTGCAAATTTCTCCACTTACCGCAGTGACCTAATAGATAGGTGAGACCACAGTTGACGAACGCAATTACCCTGAAGTCTTTATAATTCGCAGATCTTGTGGGCACTTGGCAGATTACAACCTTGAGCAAATCAAACTTGGTATCATGTTGGGTGCTGTAAGATTCCAAGTATTCTGGGCTGCGGTGCCAAAGCAGTGCAGTGTTAATCAAAGGAAGGCAGATCAATCGCCGGGTGTAGACCTCCACAAGCATCCAGCTGCTGCGACCGTCGATGAGCACCATCTAAGACATGTTCATGCCGACCCAGTAACTACTGTTAATGTAGTTCAGGGTGATGGGGATCGGATCGCAGTCGAGAGGATTGATGCTCGCCACCCTACGATCGTTATGATGCGTGACACGCCGTTTCTGAAGATCAGGCGGCATTAGCAAGTAGGGAGCTAGCTTAAAAAGCTCCATCCTGAGGGCTTTGAGTAAACGGTACAACCCCGATGAGCACGCGGCGAGCGGCATGGTACTGAGATTGTCCACACGAGAAACAATGAGCTTGATTACCTCTGTGGGGAGCGAATTCCATCCACTCTTTCGGCGGACGCTGCTCGGTTCTGCCATTGTTAGTGCTTGGGTTTCGGAAAAGGGGGAGGCGCCTAGCGGGGATGGAAGATTTGGACGATTATGTGCAGACGAGGATGGAGAAGCGGATATGTGCTGCGGGAAGTGGACAGGTGATGATGACAACAACACGCCGCTTGACTTACGAGACACATCCTAATAGCGTAGGGTCATATCGATGCCAGACAACTTGCTTGAGTGATCATAGTACTAGTACAATAAACTACAACCTACTACTAGAACCGGAGGAGTAGTATATTCTAAAATAGTTATTACAAACTTCAATGCCCAAGCGTGGAACGACTACGAACCACCATCAGTGCTAACTCCAATCCCCAGCAAACGTTTGCTGGGAGACCTGGTAGTTGCAAACGCCCGCGACGTAGTTACAGTACGGTCCTGTTCGGAATAGAGGTGTACAAAACGTTGGAATGGAGAGAAATATAGGAATAGGAAAGGAATGTCATTGTAAAACACGGGAATGAGATAATACAGAAAACCACAAAGGAAACAGGAGGAAGGAGCGTTCGCCTCCATTGGAAACATACAGGAAAAATATCAATTTTATATTTGGCTAAGCAGTGATTTGGTATTGTCTGTGGCTCAAGCATCTTTTCGAGCCAAATATTTTATGCATGTCCGTATGTAGCAGGGAGGGGCTTGCCTCAGGCATCCTCCAAACACTAGCTCATGGAAGATTTTTTTCGAACCTGTGGAATCAGGCAAAATATGTAAACCAAAGGAAGTTTTCCTACAAAACACTTTTCATCTTTCCTTTCCCCCGAACAGCAGCGAAGAGAAATTTCCCCGATGAACAACTTTCCGATGAGATTCCTGTAAACATCTCGTGTATCGAACAAGCCCGTTTTGTCAAATACCATGGCTTAAAAACAGGCCACCGTTGGATGGAAATCTGACGGTTATGTGGGATTCGCTAGGATTGGGCTCGTGGCGAACAATCGCCAGATATCATTACCAAAAAAGGTTAAAACACCCAGGGTTATAAATTGGCGGCTGGTGGTAGGACTGGGCGGAGGCACGGGGATGGACAGCGCCTTGCCAGCTGAGCTATGCTCAGTTCTTCTCTACTCTCTACTCTCTACTCTTGTAAAAAACAGAGTTGGTGATGATGGTGTGCCTGCCATCCTGCAATATAGGCCATCCGATCTATATCTGACGGATAGGAAGGAAACTTTGACAATTTTGCAAAAAGATACACCCACTTCTCTCCACATTTGCAGATAAGGCCTTCCCTCGTTCATCCTTATCTCCCACAGGATCAACTACTCGTATAAATGCATCTTGCTAGTAAGTAGAGAAAGTAGAGAGTAGAGAACCGGAGGGAGTACTAGTAAGGACACCATCTACTGCTTCGTGTGCTTCTCCTATGCTCCATTCGACGGGCGCAACGTCCTACAGCCACTCCCTCATGCTCTCCATTCGGTGGGTGCAACGCCCCCTATAGCCACTCCCGTTTCATGGACGGACTGGTCGATGCATGCAAGGTGCCCTGTGTCTACAAGAGTTTCGGCTACGAGAGGTACGTCGACCAGCACTCGCGGACGGAGCATAGTTCCAGATGCGCGCACGCGCCCTCCTATTGCTATGAGTGCACGCCACCGTTTGAGGGCTCGCCGGCAAGCCTCGTGCATTACCTCATGGCACCATTTGTCACTCACTACTAGCCCGCGGCGGTCAACATCAAGTACGAGACATGCTACCCGTTCGCCGTGCCGGAGTCGCTGGAGGATCACCGCCGCGTGCTAGTGGCGGAGGAGGACGGCAACGTCTTCCTGTTGGCTGTGGGCACCGATAAGGCCCGCGCAGGCCACCACCCTGTCTCTGTAGTGTGTGTCAGGGGCAACACCGGTGATGCTGACACGAGGCCGGTGTACGGGTGCGAGCTCAGTGCTACTGCTCCTCCAAGGTACGAGGGCGGCCGCGCCGGCTCCATCACGCTGACTCGGACTGTGCCGAGTTGCTCCGTTCCTGGCAATGTGGACATGGAAGACGCCTGATATGATTTTCCGCCCAAAATGGTGCACGGGGACTCCAAGGAGGTTCGCCTGGTCATATGCATTTTGCGCCCAAGTCATCGCTCAATGTAATCTGATGTCTAAGCATGTGGAGACTTCTTATTTATATAGTATAGAACCTTCCATGCATGATCTTGCTCTATTAGAGTATCGCGCTTGAATAAAAGTGTATCCATTTATGGTTTAGTCTAGAATCTTCCATGTATGCTTTTGCTCCATTAGAGTTCTCGCTTTCCATTTATGAGATTAATTGAGAATTTTTACTTCAGTAATGGTGAAAGACTTATGAGGAACCATTTCTTACATCTCATCTGCCCCCTTCCAAGTCATCCTGAATTAATCCCTCCGTCTAGGTGTATAAGAGCATGGTTAATACTTAATAGTATAGCCAACTCTTGACTATAATAAAGTGCCATGTCATCTATAGCCAACATGTATAACAATTACTCGTTACACATGAGATGGCCCCCACATACTTTGTAAAAATAAATAACTCCCCGACAATGCATTTCACTGTTCTGTGCAACGCACGGGCACCTTACTATATATAGTACGACCATAAATTTAACTAACATTATATATAGTATGATAAATGCTCATGCATGTCACTAAAAATTATATCATTGAAAACTATGTTCAAGTACGAATCCAATGATATAATTTTTGTTGACATGCACTAACATTTTATCAGTTAAATCTTTAGTCAAATGACATGGGGGACTAAGGCCTTCCACTATGTAGGCCAAAAGAGGTGCCAAATCCACTTCTACATTATTTGGCACCGGTGCCCTTCATAGCTAATGTGGGGCCATAAAAATATTTCTGAGAACCGGAGCAAGTTTCTGCTCTGATGCCTCATTTGAGCATTGCAATAAAATATACTACCATATGTACTTATTGCTTTGAGGCCCCATTTTTCTGAAGGTAGACGAGAGGAACTTGTGTGAAGGATTGACTAGAGGTTGGCTTGCTTTGATTTTTCTATGTACGTGTGGGTCCCATCTTTATATGTTCTGCACCCACACAGTGTGAGGCCGGTGCCAAATAAATTTACCAGGGCATCGATGCCTAGTCTACAACTCCCTCCATTCTCAAATATTTGTCTTTCTAGATATTTGAAAAAGTGACTAGATACGAATCAAAATGAGTGAATCTACACTCTAAAATATGTCTACATACATCCGAAAGACAAATATTTAGGAACAGAGGGAGTATATTTTAACATGTCAGGCGCCGGCTACGTAGTGGAAGGCCTAATAAACCATGAAGGAGGTAGTACTAGTGTAGAGGGCGGCGCTGCACGGGACACTACAAAAAAAACTACTTTCGTGATAATGCGTGTTTGTCATAGTACGTCACGTTTTCTGTCATGCATGTATATCCATGACAATTTTATGACAGAATCAAGATAGTCATACATGTGCTGTCGTAGAAGTATTCCATGACAATACCGAAATTATCATCACGGAAGTGTCCACTTCCATGACGATAAATGTCGCGTCATGGAAGTGCTTTCATCAAGGGTAACCGACACATGGCATCCACCGTAACGGGTCGCCGTTAAGCTATCGGGTCCGGTTTTGGATTTGATAACCCGCTAACAGCCACGACCAATGGCGATTTCCCACGTGTAAAATTCTCATTGGTCGAAAGATCCACGTGTCAACTCATCGTTGGGACAGATGTCATCCCTAGAATGGACGAAAAACGCCTATGACATGTCGACACGTCGCATAGCCCATCAGTGGCCCATTGAAGGTTAAAAAAAGGCCGGCCCACCAAAAGGCCCACCATATATTTTCAGACACTAGTGGCCTGGCCTGTTAATAGCCTGCCATGTTTTGGATCAAACTGAGGCCCATATCAGATAGGGCCCGATCACAGCACGTCGTGTTTTGGGCCAAATTACGGCCCATATCAGATCAGGCCCGTTAACAAGCCGTTGTTCTTTTGGACCCAATCTAAACTGGGTTTGTATTTCAGCCTATTAAATGCCCGTTTACCAGCTCGGCCTGGTAATACTTTCGGCCTGTTAGCGGCCCGTGGTGCACTTGGGCCGTTGTCGGCCCGGTTTCACTTTAGGCCATTTAACGGCCCATGGAGAAACTGGGCTATTTCTTGTCCAAAGTAACTTTAGGCATCTTAATGACCCGTAGTCTTCTTGGATAAATTTCAACCCAATAGGCATATCAGCATGTTAATGGCCCGTCTAACAGTTGGGCTTAATTACGTCCCGCATTGAATCCAGCATGCTTAAAGCTCATCCGTTAATGGCCCGTGACACTGTTGGACCTATGGCTCGCGTTGACACCGGCCTGCTTAAAGCCCATAAATTTATTGGGCCAAATAGGGCCCGAGATATATTTTGGCATGTTAATGACTCGTTCTATTTGGGCCAAACATGGGCCTAAGGCACTTTCGACCTGCATTGGCCCATGAATTATTTCTCTCAACGCTAGCCCAATCTAGTATTTAGCATGTTAAAAGCCCATGGTATTCTCTGGCCCAGCTGGCCCAGAACTTTACTTGGCCTGTTAAAGGCGGAAAACTACTATACGTTTAGCCTGCTAATGGCCCAAGATGATTATAGGCCCACGTTTTGGCCCATATATAGCGAGTTACGGGCCGACCTGAAGACCGACAGCATTGAGATCCATTGAAGCTTCCTGCCTAAATTATAGCATACCGACCAAGAATTAACCTAGACTATACAATAAAGAAATTACGGCATATTACATCCACTGGGCATCAAAGTTCGCCATCGGTGATAATAAAGTGCAACGTGGCCGCGGATTACATACACTAGGCATCAAAGGTCGCCACCAATGCATTAAACACGATGACAAAAGAATATACGAAACTAAGAGCACTTCAGAAGACATTAGGCCTGCCCGGGCGCTGCACCCAAAGCAGTTGAACAAGCTTTTCAAACCTTAGTTATGTCACCGATAGATGCTCTAACTGTAGCTGCATAGCAAGAAAGCACACATGGGTGTCCTTTGCGGCCTTCTTCACATCACTATTACGCCTCGGTGCTATACAAATGGTTTTTAACCCCTTTCCGTGACGGCATTCGGAACCGTCGCCTAGTGAGTGTGGGTGATAGGGGGTCCTTCCCACACGACCCAGAAACCGTCGTGGATATGCCCTCCTGGCACACACGCTCGGCAAAATGAGGTCGTGTGCGACCGGCGAGGGCTCATATATGGAAATACGTACAGTAGACCTAAAAAACAATTATATAGGCGAAATTGTTTCTGGTCACAAGTACATCCCACACAGTCAGTCCCCGCTAAATGTTTCTGTTTGTATGGACATCCCACACAATCGCTCTAAGGAAAATGTTTCCATTCACACGTACATCGCACACAATTTTCCACGTTAAATCGTTTGTGATAGAGTTGCAATTGCACATGATATTAACAATTTTATCGTTTGCGTTATTGAATGCATCACACACGGTGCGTAGAAGAAACTGTGTGGCAATGACTGTCCATAACACACATTTTTCTGTGGTAAACATTTGCGCAAGGTGGCCTAACGCAAATAGTTTTCAAGACATGGTCGTGCGTGATTGTTCATTGATCCAACACTGTTTATTCCCAGAAACTGTGTGCGTTGCCTGAGGTCGTCGCCCACGATATTTTCTCAATAACCGTTTACACCGCTAATTGTCCTATTATTAGTAATCTGTTTATTAATCTAATTGGCATTCATATTAAAACACATAATATATTTCATTTCCATATTAAGGAAGCAGAATTTCATAATTGAAATACATCAAAGTACAACATGATATAGCTTCAGCACTCAGCTACGCCATTACACAACTGCACCAGCACCAAGTTTCACAGGCAACATATAAAACCTTTCGAAATTAGCGTCATAGACGGTATATAGACAAATGCGTCTCATCTGGAAAATTGCTGAAGCGGTAGGCGAATATTGAGCCTTCATTCATGTTGAAGGTCTTTGCAACTTTAGGCCAGTGTCTATGGATGATTGACCGTTTGTCCTTCATCCTCTTCAGGAACACTTCAATACTGAACCGTGGGTGTTGTATGAAAACCTTCCTCGCCTCCTGACCATAGAGGTGGTTTGAGAGGTAATCATTAGTGAACTGCTTTGGAAAGGCCTGAAAACAAGGATGTGCATAAATATCTTCTCTATATTGGAAATGGGGCAAAGGAATAAAAAAAGGCAAGATGTAACAGTTAGTACCATCTTGTAGTGAACTGATGTCTTCTTCATTGTGCAGACAAATATCTTGTTGTTTTTGTCGCTAATTTCTTTATCCTGACAATCTTTCTGAGTTTCTTGATTTGATTGATACTCATGGACAACTCATTTCCCCATATGCAAAAAGGGTCGAACAATGGGTCAAAACCTCTGACAGCAGGACCTACATGTGCAAGACCAAATTGTTAAAAACCTAAATATTAGAATGGTTCCTGCAATTGCACAATAATGTGTTATTAGACAACGGACCATGCACGTGCTAACCTCGATTGTAAACCTCAGTGCTTCCCATTGTTTCCCTGCAACACATATAAGGTAGTTAGTCATCAGGTTAAGTAAGGGTTCGCATGCTATAAATAAAATATGTTGATGAAAAATAAGCACATTGCAGATTCATCAGATTAATTCAAGCCACATTGAAAACCCATTTATCCAACCAAGCGTGATTAAGAACTAGGAAATATAGCACTTGTATATGTTTCCCATGTATTAAGTGTAGCCAAATTTGATTTAGTCCTCACATGCAAAACAATACAAAATTCTACCCACGACAATTGGACATCGCATTGCAGAATTGAACCAAGCAGTTAACTAAACACCACAACATATGAACCAAACATTAACTGAGCACTACATTGCACAATATAACATACTCCTAATAGAAGATCAGACAGTTAACCAAACCAAGCATGCTTAACAACTTGGAAATACAGCAAAATTCAATTTACTTCTCACATGGTATACAATAATAGAATGCACCCACAACTATTGAACATCTCATTGCAGAATTGAACCAAAAAGTTAACTAAACACCACAACACAAATGAACCAAATGTTAATTGAGCACCACATTGCACAATGTAGAACCAAACCAAGCATGCTTGACAACTTGGAAATATAGCAATTGTATTCGTTTCTTGTGTATTTTGTAAATATAAATTCAATTTATTTCTCACATGGAAGATAATACAAAATTACAGCCTCAAGAATTGAACATCACATTTGCATAATTGAATCAAACAGTTAACTGAAGATGACAACTAATTAACCAAACAGTTAATAAGTGAGCACCACACTGGACGACATATAGAACATATACACTAGAGCAACAGATTGCATGGTAAAATTAGATAGCACAATTCACTAGAATTTGTTGAGGAAAGGCAGGAGCAGCACAAGCAACGGGTAAACCGAGCATGCTTAACCGGCGTAGCTAGCAAATGGAAAGGTGCTCCTCCAAGATCTGGGGGTCGGCACGAATGGCAGCTATCGCTACCTCATCCGCGTGTGCGGCCGCGATTTGCTTCTCCGCTGCCAAATGCTCCTTGAGATCTTGGCTATACTACGTGTGCCATGGCTTAGGGAGGCACTTATTTGGTGGAGGGGTCGGTGATTTGGGTGGAAGGTGTATCGCCAGCGGTCGGGGCATGTGGGATGTGGAAGGAGGAGGAGGATGCGGGTCGGGTGTGGATTACCTGCATGGATACACGAAGCCGAGCAGCGTGAAGGAGGGTCACCGGCAAGGAGGCGACGCTGCAAGCAAGGAGTGAAGGCTTCAACTTGGAAAGGAAGGCAGAAACAGGGGAAATGTGGCTTTTGTTAAGGGGAAGGGGCGGGGAGGTAGATATTTCCACGAAGCCGAAAATTAGGAATCGCTACACGGAAAAAACTGGCGCGCAAAGTGTCATTAGACACGATCCCTTATTCAGAACTGTTTACGATATGTGAACATCACAAACGATTCAGATAGCTTAACCCGTGTGTGATGAGTTTGAAAGTCAAAATTTTTGGTTCGAATTTCCATGGTTACGGTGGTCATCCACGTCATTGCATAATTTGGGTACACAAAGGAGACTACATCACACCCACACTTCTTAATCGAGCAAGTTTAGCAATTAAACAGAGGTAGCTGACCTAAACAGTACTCTAACAAAATAAAGATCGGCGCTCTTAATTAAACAGAACAGAGGGTACTACTACGGCTGGTGCTCGTCGATCTCCGCTGCCGCCTCCATGCCCTGCTCGTGCCCGACGGTCTCCTGGGGAAGGGGCTTCATGGCATCCATCATACCATACTCGGCAAGCATCTTGCCATCCACATTCGCCATCTCCTTGGAAAAGGCCGTCACGAGCTCGGCATGGGCGGCCGCGATCTGGGCTTGGACGGTGTCGGGGATATACCCCGCGGTATGACCCGGCCGGAGATATGTCCCGGCTGGGACTTGGTGTTTCATTGGTGACCCGGCAGATTGTTTAAGCCGTTTAAGCCCGCAGGCAGTTAAGCAGGGTAAGCCGGCGGACAGTTAAGCAGGGTAAGCTGACGGGTGGTTAAGCATGATAAGCCGGCGGAGATAGTTAAGTGTGGTAAGCCGCTAGACAGTTAAGCCAGATAGTTAAGCCAGACAGTTAAGCCCGACAGTTAAGCCAGACGGTTCAACAAGACAGTTAAGCTAGACAGTTAAGCCAGATGTTAAGCAGGCAGATTGTAAGCCAGCAGATTGTTTAAGCCAGATGTTTAAATCAGACTATGACATAGTTGCCTGGGGTTAATAAGCCCGAAGCGTTAAAGAATTCCATGGAGAGAAGCCCGTGAAGAGAAGTCAGGATAGTTAACTCTTAAGTCCGAGTTGGACTCTACATGTAACCTGCCCCTTCAACTTATATAAGGAGGGGCAGGGCTCCCCAAGAGGGACAAGTAAAAAACAAACAATCTTTAGGGTTAGACACAATAAGGAGAGTCGGATTATGCGGCGACTCCATGAGGATCATAATGAGACCTAGCCACAAACAGCATGTAGGGCTATTACCGGATGATGTTTCCCGAGGCCCGAAGCTGTCTAAATCCTTGTCTTGTGTTGCATCTCTTGATTCCGCTCAACCCCTCTCAAGCTACCACATAGATGCATTGGCCTCATGACTAAGTCCTCACCCTAGGACATCTGCCGTGACAATTCCACGACAGACGGGCTCCGTCATCTCAAGGTATGCGGCGGAGGAACGGACGGCTGCTCGAACGCTCTCGGCGATTGCCAACTCTTCGGCCGTGGGTTGCCGACCGTTGTCAGAGAAGCTTCGTTCGATTTGTGCGATGATCGCCACGAGCTTGGCGTGGGCGGCCTCGACATGGTCGTGGGTGGCCTCCATCAGGGCTAAGGCCACCGTTGCAGAACGGGCAGCAGCTGTGCCACTCTCGCCAGTTGCTATCCTCGAGGCATATGTTGCTATCGCCACCTGAGAAGCAACATCGGTCGGTTGGGATGCCTTGGCCGCCCGGTCGTAGATTGTGGCCGCGCTCAAGCACCTTGTTAGCACGCGCAAGGCGGCTGTGACCGCGCTCTCGCCGGAGTGGGCCACCAAAGTTGCCCACACAACACGGGTCCACGTGCCCATCTTTCACCGGCGATGATTGAACAATGAAATGATATTTGGGGAGCGAGCTAGTGTGCGTGAGACGACGGTTGTGGACCGTAGCCGACACACCTTCTCACGTAAGCCATAGACGTACTATACACGGACGGTGCTTCAGGATATTTTGTGATGCATCTCACACGGTTGGTGATAATAAATTGTGTGTGATCTACTTGATTTTTCATCTTGATTTGAATTATATAATGGGGTCACAGCGGAAATGGACGTTGTTTGAATTGCTAGACCTTTTATCTGCGGTGAACATGCAACTATATGTGTGTCGTAAAAGAATTGGAATTATTTAGGGTTCGTTTGAACATTTTATACATTAAATTGGTTTTCTAGCCATTTCAGGTGTATAATTCAAAATTAAACTACATGCACTTGCTCCGGTTCACCAACATGGATTGCAAAAACATATATGTGTCCATGGGTTTATGCTTATGACCCATGCCAGAAATGGGGATGACATTCGAACACCACGGCACCGTGGCTCTCCGGCAAACGTTGACGTACTTGCTTTTGTAATTCTAGTAAATCCAAAATTCGTCCGAAACTCATGAAACTAGGCATGCTATCATGGAGCGGCATCAACATGACGTGGTAAATAAATTGTCTCATTGGGGGCAGGTTTGGGTATAAACTTCTCATAAACCAGAGCTTCTCACAACAAGTGTGATGGTTTCGGTAGAGAACGTTTCACCTTTCAGGACGAAACGATATCCGTTGCCTCTTCTCGATTTCAAATTGTTACCTAGTGTCAACATAGAACAACCGGAGTGTTGTGTCAATTTTTGGGATTTTTCGGGGTTCGTTTGGATATTTTTATGCATTAATTGAGTTTTCAATGCATTTATATGCATAATTCAAATTTGAACTACATGCACATGCTCTAATGCATATAAATTGGTTGCAAATTCAAATATGTGTCCTTGGTTGCATGGTTATGTCCCATGCAAGAAATGAGAATGAATGTCAAGCACCCTGCCACCGTCACTCGGCCGCAAAGATTGAGATACCTGGTTTTTAAATTCTAGTAAATCCAAAGCTCGTCTGAAATTCATGAAACTTGGCATGCTATCATGGAGCGGCATCAACATGCCGTGGTTAATTTTTTGTCCCATTTGGGGCAGGTTTGAGGATATGCTTCTCACAACAAGCCTGATGGTTTCGGTAGGAACATTTCACCTTTCTGGACAAAACGATATCCATTGCCTCTTCTCTATTTCAATTTTTTTTCTTAGTGTCAACATAGAACAACAGGAGAGTTGTGTTAATTTTTGGGATTTTTCGGGGTTCGTTTGGACATTTTTATGTATTAATTGAGTTTTCAATTCATTTATGTGCATAATTCAAATTTGAACTAGAGTTAACTGCACGATGATACCGCATTTCGGACAGTGGTGACGAATTGGTACAGTTTTCGAATTTTTTACGTGTCAGTACCAAGTTTGAGGCAGTTTGTTACAAATTAGTCTAAACCATGTATAACCGTGTATTGATGGTGTATCTGATTGTTGGGGCCCACCTGCTAGGTGCTGATGTGGCATGTTCTTTTGCAAAAAAACTTACTTTTTATTTAATCACGTGTATATCCCTCGGTAACCAGAAAGAGGGTATTCCAAAAAAATTATTTTAGGAAAAACAATTACACGCGGGTGCGGCCGAAGGGATTCGAACGCGACTCGGCCACCTACCGAACGTACCCTCTGGCCATTAATATAGCATCACTTCGGTATAACTGTACAAGTTTAGATATTTCATACTATCTATTATTGCCAGAACTTCGAAAATAAATATGCGCGTGCCGGTATTCCACACTGAGCCAGGGCGTTCGCAGTGCACGCTAGTGCCGCTGCGCCACTGCTTGTTATGATTTATAAATCGAAGGCGTTTTCAGTATTATACGAGAGCCGTTCCGTTTTTATATGTTTTTCTTTTGTTTTTTAATCTTTTCCGGATCTTTATTTTAGGGGATCTTTTTCAGATGTTGGGTATTCTTTTGGCTGTATGCAATGTGCGTACGGTATATTAAAAATACACACACACATATTTCTGGTCGCATACTGTGTCCAATGTATATTAAAAGTATTCAATATATATGTAACGAATGTTTTTATAATACTTGGTGGCCTGCCGTGCCCAATCATGTCGTAGTCGTCGCCTTGCCATGGATCCACAAGTGATTTTGTTGCCACTATGGCTTGCGACGACATTGATGCAATGTTTAATATTTGGTGGATTTCGTAAGTTGCAAATTTGACTTTTGCCATTGTTTAGTTTATGTGTTTTTAGTTTGATAAGATCACGGATTTTCAAGATTGAACAGAAATCTCCGTCTATTGGTATACAATTTTTTCTACTGTGAAAACAGAGAGTTGGGCTCCAAATTCACGGAAATAAGATAAGCATATATCAGTATAAGTCTTCCTAGAGATCCACGCTTGCTTGTCCTATGTTCTGTATAAGTTTGGACTATGGTAAGTACTTCCGACTTTTTATTCTTTTTGGCCCATTTTAGTTTCTTCGCCTTTGTCTGTATACAATTTTTTCTACTGTGAGAACTCGAAGAATACCCAATATCTGAAAGAAGATAATATGCATATAATTAAACGTAGGACTGATTTTTTGTAGAACATAGCTTTGTATTTAAAAACAATAATTTTGTGACCACCCATAATTGTATAATATACCTAGGACCTTTCTTCGTAGATTCGTAACAACACGCAAAATTCTGTAATATACATCCGACCCTTTTTCAATACTTTGAACATTTTCTTAATTTACAATGAACTTTTTAGTATGTGTTTTTTTTTGTAAATACACACTGAAATTTAATATTTTTAAGACACAATGATATTATTTAAATATATGATGAACAATTTTTCTTATATACGATGTATATACATGTGTATAAAAAATTTCAGTATACGATACGCAGACTGCATACGGCCCGAAAATACCCAAGATCTGAAAAAACATAAAAGCAATCCGAAAAAACATGTAAAAAATAAATGGAACAAACCAAAGTGTAAAAATGCGTACCCATGCATTTGAATTGATCGACGCATTGCCGTGGTGGGCGCTCGCGCGCTTATTTTTTGTAGTGTTTGCAATTAGTTCGTAGTATAAATAGACGAATTTGTGTTACCAGAAGGATCCTGCACACTGGCGCGGTGGTTAGAGATTGAGCACGGCAGCGGCTGCTGATGAGCCTCTAACCCCTCGTTGGTTACCTCCAGTGGAAGGTGAAAGATGCAGTGTTGTGGAAGTTTTTCCCTTAGCAAAGATGCCAAGGATCGAATCCCCAGAGACTCCTAGGTTCAACAAGTAGGTGTCAACTGCTAACGGCGCGGATTAGCAATCAACGTGGACCTGCACACAGATACAAATAACTTTGCTCCCAACGAGTAGAGAGAGGTTGTCAATCCCTCCGGCCTTGTAGTTCACAAAGGGTTAAACGCAAATGATAGTAGTGATAGATAATGTTTGCAATAGTAAATAATAGCGAAAAGTAAATAGCGGATGTGATCAATGATGGTAATATGGACCGGAGTCTCATGATGTTCACTAGTGATGTCTCTCTCCTAAAAGACGATAAAATAACTATGTGAGGTAAACGAATTACAGCTGGGCAATTGACAGGAGCACGAACGCAAACCAATGCTGACTACATTGCAAGAAAGGTTGAGGTTCAAAGCCTGGGCGGTACGCCAAATTAAGTAGACCGAAATCCATCAATATCTACTACTAATCATCCACCTTGAGATATCTATCCAGAACATCTCGCTGGTATTAAGTTGCGAGTTCCACCCATAGTGTAAACTCAATGCAACAGACAACTGCATTAAAAGAACTTTGCGTAAAGTAAACAATCCTTGCACCCGCGGGCACAAGCACCGTTGTTTTCCCCCTTGTGGCAACAGCACATCCCCTAGACTCATGTTTCTGTCACTCAAGCTAGTCATCGAGGGGCATGAACCCACAATCAAGCATAACGTTCCCTCTTGGAGTCACTACGTATTACTTGGCCAAAGCAATAAATAACAACGGAGAACATGCAAGAATTACTTATGAACATAAATATAAAAGAGGTAGATCAAATATATTACTCAAGATCAATCTGAACATAATCTTATAATCCATCGGATCCCAGCAAACTCATCATAGCAACATCATAAAGATTACATATGTGCCTCGATCATGTAGGGAAGCTCACGAGGACTAATTAGTGAAGCACAAGAACGGGAGGAGAACATCAAATAGCTACTGGTCATGGACTCATGGTCCAAGGGAGACTACTCACAACTCATTCCGGAGGCGTCCATGATGGTGGAGCGGCTCCCAATGGTGATCCTCCCCTCCGGCAGGGTGCCGGGAAGAGTTCTCCTGGTGCTCCCGATCTTGGAAGCGGCGGCGGCGGCGAAGCAGAGATGAGATCGCGAAAAAGAGTTCCCGTCCCGAGGGTTTCGAAGGACGCTCTAAATATATGCCGAAGGGGGACACCAGACGGGGCTCGGGGGGCCCAGGCGCCCCCCCGGCGCGGCCCAGGGGGGGCGCGCCGCCAGGGCGCCTGGAGCCCTGATGCCCCCCCCCCCCCGGCTGTCCTTCGGGCGCAAGGTAGGTTCTGGAACGCTGATTTTTTATATAATTTTTCTGGATTTTTCCTGGCAGTTCTCGTAACGTGAAATCCTGAAATACAAAAACAGCCGAAAACAGAAACTGGCACCGGGGTGCACTGGATTAGTAGGTTAGTCCAAATATGATCAAAAGTGTATGGAAGTGTATGAATATCATCGCAATATCACCCAAAAATGGCATGGAGCAAGCAGAAATTATAGATACGTTTTGGACGTATCAACATCCCCAAGCTTAATTCCTGCTCGTCCTCGAGTAGGTAAATGATAACAAGAATAATTTCTGTGGTGACATGCTATTAACCATATAGGACTTTTTACAGTCATATGACAAAAGCTTACTGAGACAATGATTCTACAAATGACTGAAAGTTTTACAACATGACATTGAAGCATCAAAAAGATTTGCAATGAACATGATGTGCAAATATGATAAAGTGATATCTAGCTTGCCCCCTTTAGTGAAGAAAAACATAAATGCAGGGGCACCTTCAAGGTTTAAGTGATGACTAGATACAATGATTTCAAAATAAACGATGTCACAATCAGGCAAAGGACAATGCTACTCTGGGACCATGCACATTACACTTAGAATGACAATCATGCTCTTAGTAGTTGGTGCTTTTAAAAGAAGGTGGCGACTCAACATAAAAGTAAAATAATGGTTATGTGCTAGAGCTTTTTATTTTGAAAACATAGAAGCAATTTTGTCAACGGTAGTAGTACTTCATATGTGTCATGCATAAGACATCCTATAAGTTGCAAGCCTCATGCATCGAATACCAATAGTGCTCGCACCTTGTCCTAATTAGCTCGGATTTCCATGGGTTATCATTGCATTGCATATGTTTCAACCAAGTGTCACAACAGGGTACCTCTATGCCACCTGTACAAAGGTCCAAGGAGATAAATCGCATTTGATTTCTCGTTTTTGATAGATCTCAACTTGAGGACATCCATACCGGGACAACATAGAAAATAGATGATGGACTCATCTTTAATGCATAAGCATATTCTCATAAGAGATTGAGGATTAATGTCCAAGCTAAAACTTCCACCATGATACATGGCTTTGGTTGGCGGCCCAATGTTCTTCTCTAACAATATGCATACTCATTCAACCATGGCAAATCACCCTTACTTCAGACAAGACGAACATGCATAGCAACTCACATGATATTCAACAAAAGTGTGACAGTTGATGGCGTCCCCGGAAACATGGTTACCGCTCAGCAAGCAACTTATAAGAAATAAGATACATCAGCAACATATTCTTTACCACAATAGTTTTTAAGCTACTTTCCCATGAGCTATGTGTTGCAAAGTTAGTCTGCTTAGTACAGGTGGAGGTTAGCAAAAGACTGGGAGCGACCAACTAAGAGAGCAATGACGGTCATAATCATGCAGAGCGACAAAGCAATATTGAATCAGGCATGGTAGTTATATCGCTACTCAGAAATAAAAGATCATCAAGGCTTGACAGACTTTCTTTACAGTCTTAAATATGCGTGAGCATACGCCAAGTCAACCAAAATAAATTCTCGAAGGAAGATATTACTAAACCATACCACATCATTGGCAAACAAATCAAGTTGGTACTCCAATAACACATTGGGAATCCCCCAGCTATTTGAGACTAACCATAAGAAAACCTGAACCACTAAGCGCCATCATGCACGTAGCATCTTTATCATAGACATATTAACCAATGCAACAGAAGCAAACTCTCTTAATAAGATAAGCATGATAATTAAAGAGAGTTCAAGCAACCAACTAAAGAAAAGCTCTTTGAAAAGATAAGCATGAATACTAAGAGCAGAGCATGATAGTAGCTATTAAAAGACAAAGAACACACACAGCAAAGATAGACATGAAAATTCTATGTTATGTTCTAGGTAGAAGTGGAGCGTGTTTCTCTCCCACATAAAGAATGCTGAGTTCCGACTCGTTATGAAAAACTAAAAAGAAAACTAAAAGCAAGACGCTCCAAGCATAGCACATAACACATGAAGTGATAAAAATATAGCGAAACGAAAGACGAACTGATAATGTTGATGGAGAAGGGGATGCACGGGGGCATCCCCAAGCTTAGATGCTTGAGTCTCCTTGAATATTTCTTAGGGGTGCATGGGGGCATCCCCAAGCTTGAGCGCTTGACACTCCTGAATCTTTTTATCATCTTCCCTCGCACACTTGAAAACTCCCTTCATACATAACTCATCATAATCTGATTAGCGAGGTTAGTACCCTTAATAAAATAATTATACCTTGCTGGAAATAAAGATATTCTTGAAGGTCTACTGTTTCTCAAGATTGCCAAAAGGTTTTTGCAAATAAAAAGCAAGCTCTTGGTTTGCAAAATGAAGGAAAGGCAAAACAGGACAGAATCTGTGAAAAACAGAACAGCAGGTAGTAATTGATTTGTTCGGGGCACTTCTGCAACTCAAATCAAAAAACTCAAAACAGAAGCACGAAAGACAATTATATAGAGAATACTGTCGAAACAATTCAGACCAAAAAGATGATCTGGTGATTTTATACGAATTTTTCTATCCAAGGACAGAATCTGTTTCCTGGACAGCACCTCACAACTTTTGAACTTTCTAGCAATCAGAGGCTATACTTGGCACAAATATGAAAAGCAAAGATACAATGATTATGCTACTGTAGTAAACAACATCAATACACAACAAAAGAAAAATATAAAAAATTATTCATTCGGCTGCCTCCCAAAAGCGCTTTCTTTTATGCCTTTAAGCTAGGCATAATGCATATAGATCAAGTTTTATCAAGAGTAAAAGAATAGCTAGCCCGTACAACGGACTCAAAGGGTAACTTGATCTTCTTACGATGGAAGTGTTCCATCCCTTTCTTGAGAGGAAACTGAAATTTTATATTACCCTCTTTCATGTCAATGATAGCACCAACGGTGCGTAAAAAGGGACGTCCCAAAATAATTGGACATGAAGGATCACATTCAATATCCATAATAGTAAAATCAACGGGAACATAATTATCATTAACAACGATAAGAACATCGTCGATCCTCCCCAAAGGTTTCTTTATGGAAGAATCAACGAGACGAACACCAAAAGAACAAGAATCATAAGGTTTCAATTTAAGCATATCATATATTGTTTTGGGCATAACAGAGGTACTAGCTCCAACATCACATAATGCATAGCAAGAGAAGTCATTCAATTTAATTTTTATCATAGGATCCCAACCATCTTCTAGCTTTCTAGGTATGGAGGCTTCTACTCTAAGTTTCTCCTCCCTAGCTTTGATGAGAGCATTAGTGATATGCTCCGTGAAGGCAAGGTTAAGTGTGCTAGTGCGGGGATCTCTAGACATCTTGTGAAGGAAATCAATAACTTCGGTAAGAGTGCAATTATCAAAATCAAGATCACGAGCATCAAGTAAAGTGGTAGTAGTGTCCTTTAGGTTCACTTCTTTGGTAGTTTCTATAGTCATAGCATCACCATTAATAGGTCCATCGGGACCAGGAGTACATTGGGTGCTAAGAGTTTGGATATCCTCAACAACTTGGATAGTAGCAACAGTGTGGTGGGTAGGAAGGCTCTTAATTCTATCTTCTTCCTCCCTTTCTCTAGCCCATCTTTCTTTAAGTTTAGCCATCATCCTAATATTTTCATTAATTTGCACTTGAATAGCATTTATAGGAGTGACTTCCCTCTCCTCAAGAGGAGAAGTTTTAATTTTTAGCAATTTTACCTCATTGGCTAAATGGTCTACCTTAAAAGAAAGATCATCTAGTTTATGTAGCTTTTCTTCTACACTCTTATTAAAGGCTTTTTGGGTAGTGATGAAATCTTTAAGCATAATCTCTAGTTCAGTAGTGGAGTTCTTGGTGATAGGATAAGCATTGTTGTTCCCATAAGAATTAGAGGGGAACGGTCTAGGATTGTTACCAAAGTTACTCCTATAAGCATTGTTGTTAAAATTGTTTCTAGAGATAAAGTTCACATCTACTTGTTCTTGAGCAATCAAAGAATTTAAAGGACCATCACGAGGATCAACAGTAGATTGCTTCGAAAGTAGAGACATGATTAAGTCAACTTTTTCATTTAAGGAGGAAATCTCCTCGACAGAGTTTACCTTCCTACTTGTTGGAGCGCGTTCGGTGTGCCATTGGGAATAGTTGGTCATCATCTCATCGAGAAGCTTTGTGGTAGCACCAAGTGTAGTTGACATAAAAGTTCCTCCCGCGGCCGAATCTAACAAGTTCCGCGAGGTAAAGTTCAAGCCTGCATAAAAAGTTTGGATAACCATCCAAGTAGTCAAACCACGAGTAGGGCAGTTCTTGATAAGAGACTTCATACGTTCCCAAGCTTGGGCAATGTGTTCATTATCCAATTGTTTAAAATTCATTATGTTACTTCTAAGTTGGATAATTTTAGCAGGTGGATAGTATTTTCCAATAAAAGCATCTTTGCACTTGTCCCATGAATCTATGCTATTTCTAGGCAAAGACTGAAACCAAATTTTAGCTCCTCCTCTCAAGGAGAAAGGAAAAAGCTTAAGCTTAACAATATTACCATCTATTTCTTGGTACTTTTGCATATCACAGAGTTCAAAAAAATTGTTTAAGTGTAAAGCAGCATCATCTCCAGCACCGGAGAATTGATCTTTCATGACTAAGTTCAGTAAAGCAGGTTTAATTTCATATGATGGTGCTGAAGTGGCAGGTGTAGTGATAGGTGTGCTGATAAAGTCATCGTTGTTGTGACTAGTGAAGTCACACAACTTGGTGTTATCGGTGGAACCCATAGTAGCAAGCAAGTAAGATAACTATTTTTGTGATCTTCGAAAAAAGGTACTAAAGCAAAAACTGAAAGGTAAACTAACAAGACTAAAAGCAAAGGTAAAAGATAGCGTGCAACTCCCCTATCCTGAAGAGTGGAGTCCCCGGCAACGGCGCCAGAAAATACTCCTTGATGGGCCTCTAACCCCTCGTTGGTTACCCCAAGTGGAAGGTGAAAGATGTTGTGTTGTGGAAGTTTTTCCCTTAGCAAAGATGCCAAGGATCGAATCCCCAGAGACTCCTAGGTTCAACAAGTAGGTGTCAACTGCTAACGGCGCGGATTAGCAATCAACGTCGACCTGCACACAGATACAAATAATTTTGCTCCCAACGAGTACAAAGAGGTTGTCAATCCCTCCGGCCTTGTAGTTCACAAAGGATTAAAAGCAAATGATAGTAGTGATAGATAATGTTTGCAATAGTAAATAATAGCGAAAAGTAAATAGCGGATGTGATCAATGATGGTAATATGAACCGGAGTCTCATGATGTTCACTAGTGATGTCTCTCTCCCAAAAGACGATAAAACAGCTATGTGAGTAAACGAATTACAGCTGGGCAATTGACAGGACCACGAATGCAAACCAATGCTGACTACATTGCAAGAAAGGTTGAGGTTCAAAGAATGGGCGGTACGCCAAATTAAGTAGACCGAAATCCATCAATATCTACTACTAATCATCCACCTTGAGATATCTATCCAGAACATCTCGCTGGTATTAAGTTGCGAGTCCCACCCATAGTGTAAACTCAATGCAACAGACAACTGCATTAAAAGAACTTTGCGTAAAGTAAACAATCCTTGCACCCGCGGGCACAAGCACCATTGTTTTCCCCCTTGTGGCAATAGCACATCCCCTAGACTCATGTTTCTGTCACTCAAGCTAGTCATCGAGGGGCATGAACCCACAATCAAGCATAACGTTCCCTCTTGGAGTCACTACGTATTACTTGGCCAAAGCAATAAATAACAACGGAGAACATGCAAGAATTACTTATGAACATAAATATAAAAGAGGTAGATCAAATATATTACTCAAGATCAATCTGAACATAATCTCATAATCCATCGGATCCCAGCAAACTCATCATAGCAACAGCATAAGGATTACATATGTGCCTCGATCATGTAGGGCAGCTCACGAGGACTAATTAGTGAAGCACAAGAACGGGAGGAGAACATCACATAGCTACTAGTCATGGACTCATGGTCCAAGGGAGACTACTCACAACTCATCCGGGAGGCGTCCATGGTGGTGGAGCGGCTCCCGATGGTGATCCTCCCCTCTGGCAGGGTGCCGGGAAGAGTTCTCCTGGTGCTCCCGATCTTGGAAGCGGTGGCGGCGGCGGAACAGATATGAGATCACGAAAAAGAGTTCCCGTCCCGAGGGTTTCGAAGGACGCTCTAAATATATGCCCAAGGAGGGCACCAGACGGGGCTCGGGGGGGCCCAGGCGCCCCCCCCAGCGCGGCCCAGGGGGGCGCCGCCAGGGTGCCTGGAGCCCTGGTGCACCCCCCCCCCGGCTGTCCTTCGGGCGCAAGGTAGGTTCTGGAACGCTGATTTTTTATATAATTTTTCTGGATTTTTCCTGGCAGTTCTCGTAACGTGAAAACCTGAAATACAAAAACAGCCGAAAACAGAAACTGGCACCGGGGTGCACTGGATTAGTAGGTTAGTCCAAATATGATCAAAAGTGTATGGAAGTGTATGAATATCATTGCAATATCACCCAAAGGTGGCATGGAGCAAGCAGAAATTATAGATACGTTTTGGACGTATCAGCTGCCTGGCACGGGTTCGAATCGCATGGGCTGCACGCGTGATTATTTACATATTTTTTTGCCTACCGAGGGATATACACATGATTAAATAAAAAGTAACGGTTTTTTCGCAAAATAACATGCCACATCAGCCCCTGTCAGGCGGGCCCCAAACGGTCAGATATATCATCAATACACTGTTATGCGCGGTTTAGACTAATTTGTTACAAACTGCTTCAAACTTGGTACTGACACGTATGAAAACTGGTATCAATCCGCCACCACTGCCCGAAATGTGGTACCATCATGCAATTAACTCTTTGAACTACATGCACATGCTCTAATGCAAATAAATTGGTTGAAAATTCAAATATATGTTCTTGGTTGCATGCTTAGGTCCCATGCAAGAAATGAGAATGAATATCAAGCACCCTGCCACCGTCACTCGGTTGCAAATATTGAGATATTTTATTTTTAAATTCTAGTAAATCCAAAACTCATCCGAAATTCATGAAACTTGGCATGCTATCATGGAGTGGCATCAACATGTCGTGATAAATTTTTTGTCTCATTTGGGGCAGGTTTGGGTATATGCTTCTCACAAACCGGAGCTTCTCACAACAAGCATGATGGTTTCGATAGGGAACGTCCCACCTTTGGGGACGAAACGTTATCCATTGCCTCTTATTGTTCTAAAAAAAAATCTCGTGTCAACATAGAACAACAGGAGTGCTGTGTCAATTTTTTTGATTTTTTGGGGTTCGTTTAGACATTTTTATGCATTAACTGAGTTTTCAATGCATTCATGTGCATAATTCAAATTTGAACTACATGCACATTCTCCCGTGCATATAAATTGGTTGAAAAAACAAATATGTGTCCTTGGGTGCATGTTTAGGTCCCATGCTAGAAATGGCAATGAATTTCAAACACCATGTGATGGCCTGGCTTATTAGGGATGATAGACTAATCATATCAATAAGGAATTCCTTCTTTTCCGGGAGCCCATTCGGATAGAACTCCAAAGTTAAGCGTGCTCAGCTTGGAGTAGTTTCAGGATGGGTGACCGACCGGGAAGTTGCTCCCGGGTGCGCACGAGTGAGGACAAAGTGCGCAGAAAACACTAGTATTGATATGTGAGGCCAGTCTAGATCCCGCCAGGAGTAACGATCACCGGCGGGTGTGTCCGGGGCGTTACAAGTTGGTATCAGAGCCGACCCTCGCGGTTACACGGATGTTTGCGGACAGTTTGCAGTCATGTTGTGCATGACGTTTGTGACCCGTCGTGGCACACGGCATGGCACATGTGCTGTCCTGGAAGCACAGACGGTTATGCCAAGAGGGAACGTTCCTGTGCCCCGACGAGGACGTCGGTTCCTCTGAGCGAGGGTGTATGTGATGGCCTGGCTTATTAGGGATGATAGTCTACTCATATCAATAAGGAATTCCTTCTTTTCTGGGAGCCCATTCGGATAGAACTCCAAAGTTGAGCGTGCTCAGCTTGGAGTAGTTTCAGGATGGGTGACCGACCGGGAAGTTGCTCCCGGGTGCGCACGAGTGAGGACAAAGTGCGCAGAAAAGACTAGTATTGATATGTGAGGCCAGTCTAGATCCCGCCAGGAGTAACGATCACCGGCGGGTGTGTCCGGGGCGTTACACACCAGGGCACCGTTGATTGCCGGCAAAACATTGAGATACTTTATTTTTCAATTCTAGTAAATCCAAAACTCGTCTGAAATTCATGAAACTTGCCATGCTATCATGGAGCGGCATCAACATGTCGGGGTAAAATTTTTGTCCCATTTGGGGCAGGTTTCGGTATATGCTTCTCACAACAAGCATGATGGTTTCGGTAGGAAATGGTCCACCTATGGGGATGAAACGATATACATTGCCTCTTATTGCTTTCAAAAAATTTCTCGTGTCAACATAGAAAAACACGAGTGTTGTGTCAATTTTTGTGATTTTACGAGGTTCGTTCGGACATTTATACATTAACTGAGTTTTTAATGCATTTAGGTGCATAATTCAAATTTGAACTACATGCACATGCTCTAGTGCATATAAATTGGTTGAAAAATCAAATATGTGTCCTTGGGTGCATGCTTAGGTCCCACGCAAGAAATGGGAATGAATTTCAAACACCAGGGCACCGTTGATTGCCGGCAAAACGTTGAGATACTTTATTTTTAAATTCTAGTAAATCCAAAACTCGTCTGAAATTCATGAAACTTGTCATGCTATCATGGAGCGGCATCAACATGCCGTGGTAAAAAAATTGTCCCATTAGGGGCAGGTTTCGGTATATGCTTCTCACAACAAGCATGATGGTTTCGGTAGGGAACGTCCCACCTTTGGGGACGAGACGATATCCATTGCCTCTTATTTCTTTCAAAAAAATTCTCGTGTCAACATAGAACAACAGGAGTGTTGTGTCAATTCTTGTGATTTTTCGGGGTTCGTTTGGACATTTTTATGCATTAACTGAGTTTTCAATGCATTTATGTGCATAATTCAAATTTGAACTACATGCACATGCTCCAGTGCATATAAATTGGTTGAAAAACCAAATATGTGTCCTTGGGTGGATGCTTAGGTCCCATGCAAGAAATGGGAATGAATTTCAAACACCAGGGCACCGTTGATTGCTGGCAAAACGTTGGGATACTTTATTTTTCAAATCTAGTAAATCCAAAACACGTCTGAATTTCATGAAACTTGGCATGCCATCATGGAGCGGCATCAACATGCCGTGGTAAATTTTTTGTCCCATTTGGGGCAGGTTTCGGTATATGCTTCTCACAAACCAGAGCTTCTCACAACAAGCATGATGGTTTCGGTAGGGAACGTCCCACATTTGGGGATGGAACGATATCCATTGCCTCGTATTGCTTTCAAAAAATTTCTCGTGCCAACATAGAACAACACGAGTGTTGTGTCAATTTTTGTGATTTTTCGAGGTTCGTTTGGACATTTATGCATTAACTGGGTTTTTAATGCATTTAGGTGTGTAATTCAAATTTGAACTACATGCACATGCTCTTGTGCATATAAATTGGTTGAAAAATCAAATATGTGTCATTGGGAGCATGCTTAGGTCCCACGCGAGAAATGGGAATGAATTTCAAACACGAGGGCACCCTTTTTATTGCCGGCAAAATGTTGAGATACTTTATTTTAAATTCTAGTAAATCCAAAACTTGTTTGAAATAGTTTTTTTCTTGGGTTCAATGTATCTTGATCATATGAATATAAATTCGCAGTATGACTAAATGAAAATATGTTTTGAGCGAACTTGCGTTTTTCTCTCTTAATGTACAAACTTATCAAACGATTTTCTTTTGAAAAAAAACGTCAATGGTTTTTAAATATAAAACACTCATCGCAAACATTTTAGTTAGAACACCCGTACGCAAACCTGGACCTTCCCCAGGAAGCCAAGGGAAAATGCGCCGAGCAGGATTTTGCGGCTCTTTATCACAACTGTTTTAGATAGAACACCGTGTGCAACCACTTACAAATTATTTGGTAAGATTTGCATCTGTCATGTTGGGTATGTTGCCATTTGTCAAACTGGAAAGATTGATATTTGTTGATCTAGTAACATTGCCATTTGTCAACCTTGTAACACTGTGATTTGTCAAAATATGAAGCTAAAAATCACTAGCACTATCTTATTTTTTCAACTAATATTCAGTAATTAAGCATAGATTTCATTCATAGATTAAGCAGTCGTTCTTAATTTATACAAACAGTTCAACTCGAAAGCTGAACCGACCAAAAATTTCCCCAATTGTTACAACCACGTACTGAAATAGCTAGTTCAACTATATATAGTAGCTAATTTTAAGTACGTTGTACAGTTCCACCACATCTATAGTCACATGAACAGAACAAAATAGCCCCTAAATAATACTACTATGGAGGGGTTTTGTACTACTTCCGGCTGCCTCTCCTCTGCCGAGCACGCTCTGTAAGAGGCAGAGGAGGAGGAGCCTACCGACGAGCTGGACAATTGCAATACGGTGCCTCCACTGCTGCAGCTTCAGCGACGCTCACCTCGAACGCGCTCTGCCGCTCCAGACGACCCCTCTCGAAGCGGTGGTTCTCCTCGTAGATCTCCTGATTCCTCGCCTTTGAGGCGGCGTGTGCCGCTGCTATGGAGGCGGTAAGGCTCTTTGCATGCTCGACGAGGTGCTCCTCCTCCTCCCGCGGGAACTCGGTGTAGCGCGCAAGGTCTCTGACGCACGTGTGGGCATCCACCTCCGCCTCCCGCCTTTGGGCGACAGTGGCGGATCGGGTGATGACCTCAGTGGTCGACGGTGGACTGGCGGCCACGGCGGCCGATGATGGGGTGGCGGCCACGACCACCACCTCCCGCCTTCGAGCCGCGGTGGCGTAACGAGTGATGTCCACGGTGGCCGGCAGTGGGTTGGCGGCCACGATGGCCACCTCCCGCCTTCGAGCCACGGCGGTGGAGCGGGAGATGGCCCTGGCTTTCGACGGTAGTGTGGCGGCAACGGCGGCCAGCAACAGCTGCCGACGAGCAGCGGCGGCAGAGCGTGTGGTGGGTGTTCCGCGCACACCCAACAGGGATGCCACGCACACTACACTACGCCGGGGACTGCGCCACCGGCGCGGTGTAGCCTCACAGCTGGAGTTGTCCTCTAATGACAATGGAGTGGCTGAGCGACGAAGACAGACAGGTGCCATTGGCGATTGTGGGAGAAGCAGATGAGATAAGCTACAGGGAGGGAGGGGAAAATGCGACGTAGTACTCGCCGGCCGTGAATGTTTATATAGCAGGCCGGTAAGCATTGGGATTTTGGGGGATTTCACCAAGTCGGGCAGGAAGCTTGCACGGGAACCTGCGAGGTTGCGCGGGAATAGGCTCATTGGTGCCATCGCTTGGCCAATAGAACGCCCCCGCGCGCTGCGCAAGCTTGCGCTGTAAGCCGTCTGCGGCAGCGGGGTGACAAGACGAGCGAGAGGAGGACGAAAGGCCACGTACACATACGGTTAATAAAAAAATGTTTGCGATTTAATTACCTACTATACCCCCGTCCTAGTTTATAAGTATGATTTAACTAATAAAATACGAATGCATGTCGCCAAAGATTATACATTTTGATTCGTATTTGAACATAGTTTCCAATTATATAATTTTTATAACATGCATTAACATTTTGTTGGTTAAATTTGAGGGCAAAGTATGGCACAGAATATAAAGGGGACTATGGACTAGAAGGAGGTAGTAGCACATGGCCACTCTCTACGCAGCGACGCAACTGTCGTCCGGCTTGTAGGCGACCCTTTCCTGCACGTTCAACTGCTCTATGCGTGTGGTTGCTTGCGGTTCAGGCGGCCGCGGCGTGCTCTGCTCGCGTCCTGCCGCGCGCGCTCTGCTCTCGCATCCCTCCCGGTGCTCTGCCCTCATCCCTCCACGCGTGCTGCCAGTGTTTGGGGGCGGCGCACGATCACGCATGTTCGTGTGCATACGGTTGCGCCGGGCGCAGCATGACAATGCTGTTACCCGCTGCAAAAACTGCCAGGCGGACGCGCAGAGAATCCAGGCTGCCCGGCCCCCATTTATTCCTACGTCCATTACCTTCATCTCTCGCGTCACACGACACAATAAGCACACCCACAACAACACATACAGAGAGGACATCCAGCGGTTCCAATGGCGATACCCGTGGCTCCAATGGCGCTCCCAGCGACCGATGACAACAACGGCGGGCAGTTCACCACGCATCACGTAGTGGACACCCACGTGATGGGGAAGGCCCTCTCAGTGGTGTACATGAACGATCCGGTCTTGATGGAGAGCTCCATCCAAACTATGGAGCAATTCCTTGCCGAGGACAAGTACCAAGTGGTCGGCTTCGACCTCGAGTACACCATGGGTCGTGCCGGGCACAATCAAAAGGTTGTTGTCTCCCAGATGTGCGAGCGACATGACGTCCTCATCTACCACTACCACCTTGCCACAAGTCCTTGCGAGTGTTTCTCTAGGTTTATCAACAGCTCCGACTATAGTTTTGCTACGGTAGACACCACCAACGATCTAAAAGCGCTCAAAGTTTTGTGCTTGAAATGTCCGAAGCTTGTCAACATCCAGCGCCACTACAAGGTATGGGGCAGCGACAAAAACAAACTCAACTCCCTGGTTGACTTTGCCTCGGCCATCATCGACCCCTACTACATGAAGATGAAGAATGAGAGCAATAAGGACAAGAACGTGTGGCACAGTGTGTGGCATGAGAGACTAGATGAAGAACATGTCAAGTACGCGGCCAAGGACGCGTACACAAGCTGCGAGATGTATAGGCGGATTGTTGACATGAGGAAGTGTCTTCTTCCTACCCTAGATGAGGGTCGAGCCACATAGGAGTGGCGGGAGCATCACAAGAAATAGATGACTAGACGATCGTTTGTCCTACTTTACAATGCATGCAATTGTTTATTGAGGTGTGTGCGAATGATCTGTATAGTCACTTATGTAATTGGATATTTATTTCAGTTATATGTACACATGTTATTATTCTGTAGATAAAGCAAATCACACGGCTTATTAGCAGCAATCGTTTGTGTTATTATTGGTGTTCGCACACATTTATGATTACGGACATGTTTGCCGCGTATCACACACATCATGTTCAGTTGAACCGTTTTCATTGTGTTGCCTAATCACACACAGTTCATCCTAGTGAACCGTATGCTGTATATCGCACACACCTTCATCTGGTTGCCCGTTTCTTTTGTTCCTCCTCACCGCAAATAGTTAATTGAACTGAACCGTATGCCCTGCATCGCACACGCAACTAAAATCTGAACCATGTTTGATGCATCTTTCGTCGCAAAAATTTTGCACCATTTTGATGGGTTTTTTTACACCACTATTTGCGATTATGGCATCGCACACAGTTTCGTCGAAGGGTCTCTGATCTTAGTGTCGCGTTTGGACCATCCCGCAGTAGTGCATCATTGACATCAAGTTGGAGCTGAGCTGAAGTAAGCCTTGCCACTTTAAGTTGAGACTGAAGAAGTCAAACTGATTGAGGTGGTAACTGCACAGAGGTTTGGCTCTCTTCAAGATGGTTTAGCTCACTATCTTCCGTAAAGTTCTGCCTGGCATGAGAGATACGTCTCTGAAAGAGAAACAAGGAGACACAAAATAGGTTTCAAAATAATATAAGCAAATAAATGGATCTGTTCTGCATAAGGAACATGTTTTTACAACAACAATTTAAAACTGGTAGTTGTTGCAAACATCCAATCAGATGTAAACACCAAAGTAAACAGTAGTGGAGGAAATGATGCCTATCCAAATCTATACCAGAACAAAGTTTGAAGACTTGAGAAGGATGAACTTACATTAAATGTTAACACGGGCTGGACAAAGCTCTTCTCCATGTTGATGGAAGGATAATTCAATAAATTCCCCAAAGAAACTTCTTTATAATCGTTGCCTTTATTCTACATTTTGTAAAGAGTAATATAGATCAAATAATATTGGCAGAAATAGAGGATAATGAAGCTTGGGTGGAGAGTGATGATACATAATCAAATAGCAATTAATTAAGTACAACATTACAAGGCAAAAGGTACTGATAAGAGGAATGCAGACATTAACGTGTGCAGAGGCATTGGCTTTATTCAACATCTTGGTAAGAGTAAATGTAGATCTGATAATTTGGAGAAAGTGGAGGGCTGGGCAGATAAGATGCAGAGTAATGCTAGAAAATCAACTATCTCGCAATGCAAGTACAGTAATACTATCACCATCCATTATTATTTGTTGCTCAAATGGATGTATCTAGCACTATTAAGTTCTAAATACATCCAATTGAGCAACAATTAATTTGGTACAGAGGGAGTACACGACAATAGGTACTTACATGAGGAAAGGGAGGATAAAGAAGCGAACATTTACAGTGATGCCACATAATCAAACAACAATGAGTGTAAGTATGTTGACAAAGGGTAATAGCTACTGATAAGAGCAATGCAGTGCCCATTATTGTCTTGAGGTTGTATGATCCATTAACAACGGAGATTCATCTGAAATTAGTTTTCATACAAGAAAGAAGGTAAGGCACGTGCAGAAATTTAGGAGTTCAAAATTTGAATTGATATCATAGGCAGTACCTGACGCTGGGATCTCAGCAGTCCTAATACAGGTTTGGCTTCTGATCTATCTGATTTAACAGGTATCACTACCTTTTCAAAATACCTACTTTGTACTCCTCGAGGATCTGCACTCATCCTCTTCATTTTGGACATCTATTACGAACGAACAACATTTGACTGGAAAAACAAAGTATGATGACACATGGAATAGGTACAGAAAATGGATATGTATGGCATATACTCATATATGATGCATAAACTAAGCAGATGGTGGTATATAACAAAGTAGAAGTAATGCAAGGGGTCATATGCAAAATATGTGCAACCAATACAACCTTGCCAAGTTAGAGCAAGCACCTTGATGGGTGAATAAGATAGGCCATCATCCACCATGCCATGTTTGTTAGACAGTAGATTTTTCCGCAATATTCCTGTCGTGCGCCCATTCTCATATTCATTTTGAACATGTTCAATACCTGACATGCATGAAAACATAAATAAAGTGAGATTATCTATGTAATGCAGAAGTGATTCTACTCCAATATTGCCTCCTTGTAAACCCCTTTGTGCTATCTCTGCAATTCTTCTGAGAGATGACATGCATGCTGTAATTTCGTGTGTGCATTAATATAATGTGGTCTACTACTCAAAATATGAGAGCTCTAGAAGTGATGATACTTCGCAGATGATAGCTTCAATGTATAGTAAAGAAGAACAAGTCGACCTGACCTGGTAGATTTAAAATACACTAAGGGAGAACAACTCGACCTGACCAGCCGACCGCAAATGTATCTGCTACTCTTCCCAACAAGGAACATACTTATTAAAGAAGAGAACATGATCATGTTAAAGAAGAGCAGAAGACCAAGTAGATTGAAGATATTACAAGTCTTTCTATACAATGTCGGTTGCGCACTCACGATGAACCAGAGCGCACAGAGAAACACTATTCCTTCCGGTCTTTCCATATGTGTCTCACATGCATTTCGAAACTAAAGTAGGAACATTTAGTTGACCAATTAAACATGTCTCAGTTTTACTTATATCAGCATAATATCATATTCGAATTTGTACAACTAAGCTTGTTTAGCTTGATGGGTGGAGCAGTGCTATTGTGAAAGAAACCATGTAGGATGATCATGGTCATCACTATTTGGGGAAACCGTAAGCATGATGAGTATAGTGTTAACCATGGCAATGGGATGGCAGATCTGAAGCTGCAAACCGTGCAAAGGGTAGTTAGCAACCGATGTTTGCTTTGAAATAACAACAAAGATTTGGTATGGACAAGAAATTACGGTCAACAAGTGACAAAGAAATGCAATTATGCTATCTATCTATAAGTCGCGACATGCATTTGGAAACTCAAGTGGGACCTTTGGCTAACCAATTAAATGTGGCGGTTAACTAATATCAGAATCATATCACAATCATATTTGAACAACTAAGCTTTGGAATTACAAGTGATGTGTTGTTTAGCTTGAAGGTTGGAATACTGCTAGTACGACAGAAAGCACCTACGCAGATCATAGTATGGTAGATAAAAGGGGAAAACTATAGGATCGAAAGCATGTCTAGAGGGGGTGATTAGACTACTTAACCAAATAAAAATCTAGCATTTTCCCAATATTAATTCTTGGCAGATTCTAGAGAGGGTGTGTTGATGATGAATTCCTTGCTCAAATGCTTCAAATGATAGTCTCCCCAACACTCAAACAGCTCCTCACAGATTTGGATATGGTGGAAGATTTGAGTGGAAAGCAACTTGGGAAGGCTAGAGAACAAGATTCATATGGTAGGAATGAAATATCTTGATCTCAATACTTGAGTAGGTGGTTCTCTCTCAGAACATGAATGATGGAAGTGTAGGTATGTTCTGATGGCTCTCTCCACGAGTGAAGAGTGGGTGGAGGGGTATATATAGCCTCCACGCAAAATCTAACCGTTACACACAATTTACCAAACTCGGTGGGACCAATTCAAAGAACTCGGTCAGACCGATTTAGTTCATAATGTGACTGTTAGGTATTTCGGTGGGACCGATATGATCAACTCGGTGGGACCGATTTCATTAGGGTTAGGGCATAAGGTAATCTCGGTGGGACCGATTACACAAACTCGGTGAGACCGATTTTGGTAATAGGCACACATAGAGTTGGTTAGGCAAACTTGGTGGGACCGATTTGCTCATTTCTGTGAGACCGAAATGTTACGAAGAGGCAACAGAGAGTTTGCATTGCAGACTCAGTGGGACCGATCGCTCATCTCGGTGAGACCAAAATGTTACGAAGGGAAATAGAGAGTTTGCAATCCCATCTCGGTGAGACCGAGATCCCTTTCGGTGAGACCGAAATGATTAGGGTTTCTGTCAATGGCTATGTCAAATGAACTCGGTGGTGCCGGATAGATATTTTCGGTGGGGCCGAGTTTGACTTTTGGTTTGGGATATATGTGGACGTGAGAAAGTGTTTGAGGGTTTTGGAGCATATCACTAAGCATTTTGAGCAAGCAAGCCATTAAGCAACACCTCACCCCCTTTTAATAGTATTGGCTTTTCCTATGGACTCAATGTGATCTTGGATCACTGAAATAGAAAATGTAAAATCCTGAGCTTTGAGCTTGAGCCAATCCTTTTTCCTTGGCAATTTGAGGGGTCCACAATCCTAATACATGCCATGCCAATCATTGAACTTTCCTGAAATATTGTCTTGAGATAGCATTAGTTCAATGAGCTATATGTTGTTAGTAATTACCAAAACCACCGAGGGATAGTTGCACTTTCAATCTCCCCCTTTTTGGTAATTGATGACAACATATAGATCAAAGCTTCGACAAATGATAATAAGGTTTAAATACATCGTCGCTTTGAGAAGTATGTGATGAACAAGAGCTCCCCCTAAATTTGTGCATTATTTAAAAATTTGTGTTTGAATGCAAATGCACAATCGATTAGGATCATGGGTTACTCTTCCATGTCACATACATCTTGGTGGAGCGCTCAAAATGATATACACTAAAACATGCACTCATCACCAAGCAAAGTGAATGATCATATGGAAATATAGATATAATGTCATCCAAGCAAACATTAAGGTAGCATATGATCAAACACATGATCACACAAGTATCTCACACACGGACAAAGAGTACGAAACAAACGCACAATAAAGTTCAACCAAAAGCAAAAGAGACGACCAAAGAGGCAAAACACTCTCTCTCTCTCAAAGCCTATGATCTATACATATTTCTCCCCCTTTGGCAACAAGTTACCAAAAAGTTCAAAAATGCATAGTGTTATGCGTCTCTCAGGATTGGTCTTCGGGAGGCGGTGTAGAGAAAACTCCAAGGATGAAGGCTTCAGATGAAGTAGCTGGAGCTGGTGGAGTGGCTGCTGGAGGTGGCATTGAAGCTGTGGCTGCTGGTGTTGATGTAGTAGCTCGGTGTCTAGAACTGGCACTACAGCAGATCTCTGACCTCGAGGCACTCGCTGAAATGCATCGGTGGTAGCCTCTCCTCCTCTCTCCTCTGCTTCCTCCTGAAGCTTCTCAACTGCAGACTGGATCTCTGTCACCTTCAGATCAAGACCATAGTACTTAGTTTCAAAGATCCTATCCAAGCTCTCCTGATTCTGAGTCAGGGTGGCCAATCCCTTCTCAATCCTCATGGTAGGTTGAATCAGATATGCCATTTGGTCTTGCTTGAACTTGTGAGTCCTTTGAGATGCTTCTTCTGCACTTGGCATCTTGGCAGCTTTCTCTGCTTTGGCCTTCTCTCTCCTTTCATGAGCTTGCACTAAAGATGGTTCATTCTCATCCACGACAACTGTGTTGTCCTTCAAGTCAGGCACCAAGGGTAGATATTCCTTGTCCAACAAGTATGTGCATGTGCCCATTTTAGAGTTGATAAGCATTTGGATGTGTGGAGCATACCCACATGATCTCTTCTGATCTACAATAGTCCTCTTGATTGTCTCTACAATTAGGCTCATAACTTTGAATTTCTGTGGCACAAATATATGCAGCATGTTGATAGAATGTCCTCTGATCATCTTTGCATATCCAGATTTAGGCACCAGTGTATGCCTCAAGATTGTGTTGATAGTGGCTAGACCATCCTGCAAATGATGTACATATCCAAACTTGTGTGTTTCCAAATCGTCATCAGGGATCACCTTGTACATATTTTCCATGGAGCCGTGGTCTTGCTTCTTCTTGGCATAGACATCCAGATTATTCTCATGCTCTTCGGGGGCATTGATTAGCTTGGCCCACTCAGCAACAGTTGACTGGTACCTTGTACCTTCAGACATCCATACAATCCTACCATCAGGATAGAAATGAGCCGTGGAGTAGAATTGCATGATGAGTTCATCATTCCACTTAGTCAACTTTTGAGCCACATGCTTTGAAGCTCTCATGCACATTGGGGAAATAATCTGCATTATCATCAATGAAGTCCCAGTCCACTCTTCTCATATCACAAACAATGGGCTTCTTATCAAGCAGGATTGTCTCATAGAAGTCTTGTTGTTCCTTTGTGTGAAACCTATAGTCCATAGCAGTCCTTCTCCTTATGGCATACAGATCAGAATTTCTCCACAACCTGAGACCTGCATCCTTTCTCAGCTTCATGTCCTCAGCAACTAAATGAGCAACATTGTGATCAGGGATCTTGGGCTTCAGCTTTTTGAGCACTTGAGCCTCAGCTTCCTCATCAACTTCAGGCACTGGGGCCTTGTTCTTTTCTGAAGCTAGAATATTTCTTGTGCTCCTCTTGGGTGCAGACTTGGTGGCTTGAGCAGCTTTGGGAGCAGTCTTGGGCTTAGAAGGGGCAACCCAGACTTGATAGCATCTCCCGTAAGCTTTTGAGCTTTGGGTGCTCGTGCAGCAACCTCTTCCTCTTTTGCTTCAGCTCCATCATCATCCCTCATGGATGGCTTGCCAATCACTCTGGCTGTTGTCTTCCTAGGTCTCTTCTTTGTACCTCTAGGGTCATCATCCCTGGATTCAAGTGTGAACACCATAGTCTCTTGAGTAGAGGCTCTGGTCTTAGACATGGGAATCCTCTTGGCAGGGATCTTCCTTTTCTGCCCTGGCTTAGTTGCCTCAGTTGTGCCATACTCCTTTCTGAGCACTTTCTTCTTGGAAGTGGCCTCATTTGCCACAAAGTCCTCATCCTCAGTATTTGAAGTTTTCTTCTTCTTTGACTTGGTAGCAGCCTTTGGAAGATCACTAGGTGTGCTCCTGCTACCCTCATCAAAGCTGCTAGAGAGACTAGTGCCCTCACTCAGGTGTACCTGCTCCTCAGACACATTATGGCTGTCACTTTGATCTGACATCTTGGCACTGAAAGCAGACCCTGTGAATAGATGTAGATGAGGTAGAGTGGATGAGCATCACAAGAAACATAATTTTTGCAAAACATTTTACAAGAAAAACTTAGTTTTAGTTCTCTACAAAAAGCATTTCGGAGCTACCGATTTGTTAAACTCGGTGACATCGAAGCAATTCTGGAGCCTGAACTAGTAAACTCGGTCAAACCGAGTCACAGTTTGGTGGCACCGATATTGCTAGGGTTTCACTGAGGGTTGAACTCGGTCACACCGATTTGCAACTTCCGGTCAGACCGAAATCACTTGTGCAACGGCCCCAAATCGGTGGGTCCGACTTCTACAACTCGGTCGGTCCGAGATGAGTTCGGCGGAGACCTAACCCTAATTTTTTCGAATCAAAACTACTTTCTACGGAGTTTTTTGCTGGATAGGAAGATGTCATACATGGAAGAGAACATGGCAATGCAATGTGCTATGAATCGGAGTTAAGGAATAGCACAAAGAATCAAGTCCATACCCTAACTCGGCGGTGGACTTGCTACGGTGGCAACGGCGGCGAAGAATACCGTTGACGCCGACGGAGTCCAACAATGGGAGGTCGTTGGCAGCGATAAGACGATCCGGAGACCCGAAGAGGCAGAGCAGGTCACGCGCGGGCTGAGGGGTTTGGAAAGTTTTCCAAAATTTGGTCTGTGAGTATATATAACCTGACACTGTCGGTGTGACCGAGTGGAACAACTCGGTGGCACCGAGATGCAAAACTGCTAGCAGTTGCTGCAACTCGGTGGGACCGGAAAGTTCAAATCGGTTGCACCGAGATTGAAATCCTAGATCAACTTAGTGAACTCGGTGTGACCGAAGTGGATGACTCGGTCATACCAAAATGCACAAAGAGGTTTTGGATGTTTAAGCCTATGACGAATCGGGGACTCCGAGTGCTCCTCACACAGAGTGGTTTGAATCTGACTTGATCAAGCTTTGTGATGTAGCATGAATAGAGTTTGAGATGAGAAAAGCATTGATATCTAGAGGGGGTTCTTAGGCATTCTTGTCCATCCATTTGGCAAAATAAAAAGATCCAAGCAATCAAAGCAACAAATGGATGTCCTCGAATGAGAAAAATATGCATTCAACATGCTCACACAATAAGATAGCAAATGAAACATGTGGCAAAGCATGCACACCCATTCTAGCATCTATCAAGAAATTGGCGATGACTAGGTCATCTATATATGAGTATATTGACTTAGGAGTCAAATGAGAACATTCGTTCATAGGTCATACTCATCGTTTAAGCGCAAGTGGGATTACCACTTTTACATAAAACATTGTTGTGTTCATATTTAGAGTTGCTTTAGCTCAATTGTTGGAGTAAAGCTCCCCCTAGATGTGATATCCCCCCTAATAGGGATGAACTAACCTTGGGTTTTGTCGATAATGACTTCATGTAGGTGTTGAAGATGTAGATGCTCAATGTTGATGTAGATCATTTGGAGCAATCCATTGGAGTGAGTTGCACTTTCAATACCTACACGGGTTAGTCCCACAAGGAACAGACAAGGATATCCATAGACATAGAGTGAATTGCGCACATGATGATGTTCATGAAAGCATTAGGTTACCTTGTCCCTTGTCTTACCAACAAGAGGGTTTGTGACTCCTTGAACTAGTGCAAGATGTGAAAGTTGTTTGCACTTGTCCTTTTCCAAAATGATATGAGTGAAGTGTGTTGGCGGAGTCACCCTCAAGAACTTTCTAGTTCTTCTTCTTCGGGATCCACACCATCTTGATGGGAATCCTTGGAGTTTTAGTCTTACTTGATGAAATATAACTTGATGTAGTCTCGGGGACCTACTTGACCAGGCCTTAGGAGCTTTTTCAAATGCATCAATCTCTTCTTGAATCTTATCCTTGCCCTTTAGCGTGTGGTCTTGTGGTGGAAGATCATCTTGTGCTTGTGTCCCTTGAAAAGAAGTAGGATCATACTTCTCTTGTTGAGGAACAAACTTCGTCTTGGGGTATTGATCTTCCGCCCACTCAACTCCATTGGCATTGAACTTTCGTTCAAAACCAACACCTTGATGCTTCCGGTGTTTTCCTTGCTTGCGTACAATCTCCTCAAATTGCTTACTCCCGGCAAGACTTTTGTGAACACCTTTCTCTATAATTTCCATAAATAATCTATTTTCTTGCTCAAGTGTAACTTGGCTAAGAGAGTCATTAGTGGAATCAAGAGAACTACTAGAAGCAACATCATTGAATTTAGCATGATTATTGTTACTACTAGAGGAAGAATATTTCGTGTTCTTGTTGCTAAGTTTTACTTGTGGCATGTAGGTAGACAAGAGTAAACGCTTGGAAATGTAAGAGGAACTTTTCTTGCGAAGATCATCATTGATTGCCTTTAAGAACTCATGCTCTTGCTCAAGGTTGAGCTTTTCAAAGCATAACTTCTCATGAGTCTTTAAAAGTTCTCAATGATCTTCCAAGGTAGTTTCATGAGCTAACTTAAGAGTGTTTTGTTCTTTAGTTAGATGCTCAATCTTCTCCTTATCATTGTCATTCGTTTTATCTTTATTAGCATGATTAATAGCAATTTCATCATAGTTTTCATCAGAAGTTTCGTCACTATTGCTACCAACAAGTAAATCATCATCTCCTAGCAAGTCATCTTCATCACTATTGAAATCAAGATACTCGGGGTGTGATACCTTAGGGCCTTTAGCCATGAAGCATCTTCCAATTCCTTCATTTGGTGAGTCAAATATGTCGTAGGAGTTGGTTGACACAAGAGCAATTCTGGCAACACCTTCATCTTGAGTACCTTCGGAGTCGAAGTAGTAGCTTCTCTCGGAGTGGTTATCGGAGTCAGAACGGGATGCCCATTCACCAACATGAGCTTGATGTCTTTGTCTTGTATAGCTCCTTGATGATTTTTCCTTTCTTTCCGAATATTTGCTTCTTCGAGAAGGTCTTCATTCATAACGATCATATCTACTCCTTCTCTCTCTTGGTGGTGAATCTTCTCTTCTACTTCTCCTTTTAGGTGAGTCTTCTCTTCTCTTGTGGGGAGTCGTACACTCATTGGAGTAGTGTCAGGGTCTTCCACAATTGTAGCAATTCTGATCACGACTTGAAGATCTCTTGTCATTGTAGGACCTTGACTTGGAACTTTTCTATTTGCTTCTACTCTTCTAGAACTTGTAGAAGTTATTCACCATTAAGCTCAATTCTTCATTGAAGTCTTGTTTCTGACTTGATGATGTAGGAGCGTCACATGAGGCTTTGTAAGCACCACTAGACTTGTTGTGAAGCTCTTCTTTACCTTTGAGTGACGTCTCATGAGCAACAATTCTTCCAATGACTTCCATTGCCTTGATATCTTTGTAATTTGGCATCATTTAGATCAATGTACACACGGTATCGTATTTTCCATCCAAGGCTCTTAGGATCTTCTTGATGATTAATATGTCGGTCATCTCTTCACTTCCTAAGCCGGCAATCTCATTTCTGATGAGAGTGAGCCTATAGTACATTTCAGCGACACCTTCACCATCCTTCATCGTGAACTTGTCAAGTTGACTTTGGAGCACATCCAACTTGGATTCCTTGACAGAGTCGGTACCTTCGTGCATATTAATCAAAGTATCCCAAATTTCCTTTGCATTCTCAAGACGACTGATTTTGTTGAATTATTCGGGGCACAATCCATTGAAGAGGATATCGCAAGCTTGAGCATTGTATTGTAGCATCTTCAACTCTTCCGCGGTAGCTTCACGGTTCGGTTCCTTCCCATCGAAGAATTCACCTTGCAAACCAATACACACAATAGCCCAAACGGCGGGGTTATGTCCAAGAATATGCATTTTCATCTTATGCTTCCAACTAGCAAAATTAGTACCATCAAAATAAGGACCTCTACAGTGGTAACTTCCATCGCCAGACGCCATACTCTCCTAGGTTGTGAAACCAAGGCTATGATCACCGAAGCTATGGAAATCACGGCAAATGGAGACCAAAGCTGTAATACCACTTGTAGGATCGAAAGTATGTCTAGAGGGGGGTGATTAGACTACTTGACCAAATAAAAATCTAGCCTTTTCCCAATATTAATTCTTGGTATATTTTAGCAACTTATCACAAGTCAAGCAATCAACCTACACATGCAATTCTAAGAGTATAGCAGCGGAAAGTAAACAATTTCATATGAAGGTAAAGGGAGGAGTTTGAAGGGAGCAAACGCAAGTGAAGACAACGATGTTTTTTGTCTTGGTTCCGATCGGTGGTGCTATCGTACATCCAAGTTGATGGAGACTTCAACCCACGAAGGGTAACGGCTGCGCGAGTCCACGGAGGGCTCCACCCACGAAGGGTCCACGAAGAAGAAACCTTGTCTATCCCACCATGGCCATCGCCCATGAAAGACTTGCCTCACTAGCGGTTGATCTTCACGAAGTAGGCGATCTCCTTGCCCTTACAAACTCCTTGGTTCAACTCCACAATCTTGTCGGAGGCTCCCAAGTGACACCTAACCAATCTAGGAGACACCACTCTCCAGAAGGTAATAAACGGTGTGTTGATGATGAACTCCTTGCTCAAATGCTTCAAATGATAGTCTCCCCAACACTCAAACAGCTCCTCACAGATTTGGATATGGTGGAATATTTGAGTGGAAAGCAACTTGGGAAGGCTAGAGAACAAGATTCATATGGTAGGAATGGAATATCTTGATCTCAACACTTGAGTAGGTGGTTCTCTCTCAGAACATGAATGATGGAAGTGTAGGTATGTTCTGATGGCTCTCTCCATGAGTGAAGAGTGGGTGGAGGGGTATATATAGACTCCACACAAGATCTAACCATTACATACAATTTACCAAACTTGGTGGGACCGATTCAAAGAACTGGGTCAGACCGATTTAGTTCATAATGTGACTGTTAGGTATTTCGGTGGGACCGATGTGATCAACTCAGTGGGACCGATTTCATTAGGGTTAGGGCATAACGTAATCTCGGTGGGACCGATTACACAAACTCGGTGAGACCGATTTTGGTAATAGGCACACAGAGAGTTGGTCAGGCAAACTCGGTGGGACCGATTCGCTCATTTCAGTGAGACCGAAATGTTATGAAGAGGCAACAGAGAGTTTGCACTGCAGACTCGGTGGGACCGATCGCTCGTCTCGATGAGACCGAAATGTTATGAAGGGAAACAGAGAGTTTGCAATCCCATCTCGGTGAGACCGAGATCCCTTTCGGTGAGACCGAATGATTAGGGTTTCTAACAGTGGCTATGTCAAATGAACTTGGTGGTGCCGGATAGATATTTTCGGTGGGGCCGAGTTTGACTTTTGGTTTGGGACATATGTGCATGTGAGAAGGTGTTTGAGGGTTTTGGACCATACCACTAAGCATTTTGAGCAAGCAAGCCATTTAGCAAGACATCATCCCCTTTTAATAGTATTGGCTTTTCCTATGGACTCAATGTGATCTTGGATCACTGAAATAGAAAATGTAGAATCTTGAGCTTTGTGCTTGAGCCAATCCTTTTTCCTTAGCATTTTGAGGGGTCCACAATCCTAATCCATGATATGCCAATCATTGAACTTTACTGAAATATTATCTTGAGATAGCATTAGTTCAATGAGCTATATGTTGTTAGTAATTACCAAAACCACCCAGGGATAGTTGCACTTTCAGAAAGCCTAAGCATCAAGAGTAAAATCAGGAAAGTGGAACTAGCTGGACCATATGGGCTTGTATTGCCGGTACGGCAAGAAAGGGTTTGGAAATGCTTCGGCCCCAAAAGGGGTAGCTCTATTCAACTGAAGGCACAATACTGCTACTATCAGTCTAGACTATCAAAGACGGCAGAGCTCCCAGCATTTCTCGGATATTATGGCAGACCATCTAGAATCATTGAAAGCATCCTTTTCTCCCACAAGATAAACTACTCATACAAATGTATCTTGATGTTCTGTGCAATGCATGGGCATCTTGCTAGTTAGATAATACAATGTGTGATGCCCACCCATGATGAACCAGAGCGCACAGAGAAATGCAAATCCCCGATATCTCTCTATATGTGGCGCACATGCTTTTCGAAACGAATATAGGAACATTAGCTGACCAATTAAACATTCTTTGTTTTAGTAATATGAGCATCATATCAGATTCGTATTTCAACAACTAAGCTTTGGAATTATGAGTGGCTTGTTGTTTCTCTTGATGCGTTGAGGTCTTGAGGAGCAGTGCTAGAATGAAATGAAGCACCTACGATGATGGAAGTGAATATAAAGGGGGAAAACCGTAAGCTTACGAGTATAGTGACCGTGCCATGGCGGATCTCAAGGTGCAAACCGAACAAAGGCTACTTCGCAACCAATGTTTGCTTTCAACTAGCCACTAGGATTTGGTACGGACAAGAAAAGTACAGTAAACAAGTTACAATCTATTTTCTGGGTGAGATCAATAACTTAAGCAGATATGAAAGAGTACCGCCTCTCTTGCGACGCCGTGTAGGCCCCGGCTGATACGTTGATGGTGTTGCGGTTGCGATGGTTGTCGGTGGCGCAGAAGAAGACTTTAGATGGCAGACAGCCGGGTCGGGGGATAAGTCTGGTTGTCATGGACGAGGCGGTCGTAGGAGCGGCAAAGGCAAGGTGGACGACAACGCCAATGAACCGAGAGGACGCGATGAAAGGATCCTCGTCCGGCACCGTCGATGAGAGACGTCCATCTCTTGCAATGGACGACAAGGTAGGGGTAGCGGCTCCGGCAAGGTGGAGGATGGGGTGGTGGACGGAGGAGGCTGGCCGGAGTGGGGAGGTTGTTGTGGCATCGACGGTGTATGAATGGGGAAATGGAGGGGGAGTGAGGAGATCGTGGTCTTTGCGAAGCACTTGTCTAAAATGTGGGAAAGTTACGAACTTAGCCCCCGTTTAAAATTGCAGACATCTCATCGGTTGGAGATAGGACGGTTATCTCCCATCTCCCCAATAATTGTCGATTGCGATTTCGGGCGAGGAAAAGGTGTTTTTCCGCCCACGGTTGTTGCCCACGGTGTATGAACGGGGCTGGCGGGTAGGGCGGTTGTGTCATGTCTGAGGGAAGTTACACATCTCCCCTATTTAAAATATTTGCCAACATCGATTTCGGACGAGGAGAGTTTGTTTTGCCGCCCACCGTGTATGAATGGGGAAATGGAGGGAGAGACCGAGGTCTTTCGGACGAGCTTGAATCAAATGTGTTTTACCGCCCACGTTTAGCGCCCACTGTGTCTGAATGGGCTCAGATGCGACCGTGTCACGTCTGATTGAAGTTACTAGTCTACCCCTAGCGATAATAGTGGAAATCAGGTAAATTAAGATGTGAAGTGTTAGGGGTAGACAGTAATTTCCATCTCGCAAACACTTCCTTCGGGCAGCCGACAAACGATAGTGGGTGTTTTGTCGCTTCGTTCAAAATTTGGAACAATTAGCATTCACGTTTACCCAGGACCCTGGCAACAAAATTCAAATCCAATTTGTATTCGATTACGAATATCCATACATCAATCTGCATTTTGTTATTTATTTCTTCAAAACCACGACAAATATTTATTCCACCTTTACATATGAATATGATTTAGAAATGTTGTGATCTTCGAATTCAGTAGGTTGGATACACGTTGAGTCAAACAGTTATTTCATCCAATACAGTATCCTCACACGAAAAATAGTTCACCTTATGTCAATCATACAAGTACTGAGGATTATCTCACCTAAAAAATTCAGATCATTACAACACATGGACAACACGGGGGGTCTTACAACATAATCCATTCAGAGAGATGATATAACATGCAAGTATACTAATCTAATGACAATTTCAACAGGTATCTGAAGAAGAACTGGGATTACCCTGGGCTTCAGATAGCAGAAGCAGCAGGACCTCCTCCGTCTTCAAGTGCAACATTCTTACTTCCTCCAATTCTTGGGTTGCTTGCATAATGTGTGCAGCTAATTACATAATTTCCAGCCTTAAGATCAAGATTACCTCATTCATGGCAGCCACACCATCTCTTTCTGCCTCTAGTAGAGCCTCAAGAACTATAATATATGTGCTCAGACTCTCTCTAGCAGTGTTGCCTCTAAATCGCTACCATCTGGTAGCATGGATGGCGCACTACTTCCACAAATAGATTCTGGGGTTGTACATTGTGTCCTAGTGTGAACGGCATCCTGAAAGGTTTCCGCTGGACATAAGTAAGAGATAGTTATCGTGTGATCTAGGCAGTAAGCCTACATGGTAAACGACATACAAATTATTGCCGAGTATGGCAAGCTATATTTAAATGGTTCGAAGCAGCATCAACCAAAAACAAATTAAAATGGTAAGCTGAATAGGGATGTAAGTGGCAAAAAAATGGCATCCGCCAGTCCCATCTAGTTAGTTTTTGCTATCCCGCTAGTTCATTTTCCTAAAAAAAACAAAATCTCTTTTGAACTATCATACCATGAGTGGACTTTAATCACGATTAAACGGGACCCAGTTTGACATGCCTAGATGAAAGGCAGTGTACCACCACTATATTTAAGTTACCCTGACATCTAAGCAGTTGAAATAATCTGAGAAAGCACTTAACAATGTGGCCTCATATAAACTACGAAGACAGTCTTGTGATGAAGTTCATAGGAAAAGTTAAGGACTCAAATGAAATAGGCATGCATTTCTTTATAATAGTACAGCGAGCACTGCTGACATATTGGCCAACTCAGGTATAGCCTAACAAGTAACAAACAAGCATTCGAATCAAGCAATAGTAAAAGGATCGATATGGTTGACTAGAGTGGGGGGTGAATAGGTGCTACTTCTTGAGCTTGTGTTGTATTCCCTCGAAGAGGAAAGGGAGATGCAGCACAGTAGCGTAAGTATTTCCCTCGGTTTTTGAGAACCAAGGTATCCATCCAGTAGGAGACCACGCGCGGGTCCCTCGCACCTGCACAAACAAATAACAACTTCGCAGCCAACGCGATAAGGGGTTGTCAATCCCTTTACGGTCACTTACGAAAGTGAGATCTGATAGAGATGATAGTTTATATTTTTGGTATTTTTGGTTTATAAGTACAGAAAGTAAAAGCTATAAAACTAAGTAGATGTAAATTGATATGTTGAGAATAGACCCGGGGGCCATAGTTCTCTCTAGTGGCTTCTCTCATGATAGCGATATCCTACGGCGGGTAAGCAAATTACTGTCGAGCAATTGATAGAAAAGTGAATAATTATGAGACTATCTAGGCATGATCATTGAATATAGGCATCACGTCCGAGACAAGTAGACCGACTCCTGCCTGCATCTACTAATATTACTCCACACATCAACCGCTATCCAGCATGCATCTAGTGTATTGAATTCATAAGAACAGACTAACGCCTTAAGCAAGATGACATGATGTAGAGGGATAAACTAAAGCAATATGATATAAACCCCATCTTTTTATCCTCGATGGCAACAATACAATACGTGCCTTGCTGCCCCTACTGTCACTGAGAAAGGACACCACAAGATTGAACCCCAAGCTAAGCACTTCTCCCATTGCAAGAACTATAGATCTAGTAGGCCAAACAAAACCAATAATTCGAAGAGACTTGCAAGGATATTATGAGCACACATAAAAAGTTCAGAGAAGAACCAAATACCTTTCATAGATAACCTTGATCATAAACTCACAATTCATCGAATCTCGACAAACGCACCGTAAAAAGAGATTACATCGAATAGATCTCCTCGAAGACCGAGGAGAACTTTGTATTGAGATCAAGAGAGAGAGAGAAGAAGCCATCTAGATACAAGCTATGGACCGGAGGGTCTGTGGTAAACTACTCACAACTCATGGTGAGGGCGATGATGATGATGAAGAAGGATTCCGTGATGGATCCCCCTCCGGTGGAGCTCCGGAATAGGCTCCAAGATGGGATCTTCATGGGAACAAAAGGTACGGCGGTGGAATTAGGGTTTTCTCTCTGTTCACGGAGGTTCTGGGGTACGTAGACTTATATAGGAAGAAGGAGGGCACCGGGGGACGCTCGAGGGGGCCACGAGGCAGGGGCGCGCCCTGGGAAGGGGGGCGCGCCCCCACCCTCGCTGGCCACCTCTTGATCCCCTGACGTGGTTCTCAAGCTCGGCGTGCGTGATTTTCTCCAAAAATATCTCTCACGAAGGTTTCATTCCGTTTGGACTCTGTTTGATATTCTTTTTCTGCAAAACCCTGAAACAGGCAAAAAACAACAATCTGGACTGGGCATTTGGGTCAGTAGGTTAGTCCCAAAAATGATATAAAAGTGAATGATAAAGCCCATTAAACATCCAAGACTTCGTAAATAATAGCATGGAACAATAAAAAATTATAGATATGTTGGAGACGTATCAAGCATCCCCAAGCTTAATTCTTGCTCGTCCTCGAGTAGGTAAATGATAAAGAAAGATTTTTTGATGTGGAATGCTAACCAATAAATGTTTTCAATGTAATTCTCTTAATTGTGGCATGAATGTTCAGATCTGAAAGATTCAAGATAAAAGTCTATATTGACATAAGAAATAACAATACTTCAAGCATACTCACAAAGCAATCATGTCTTCTCGAAATACTATGGCTAAAGAAAGTTATCCCTACAAAATCAAATAGTCTGGCTATGCTCCCTCTTCATCACACAAAATATTCATATCGTGCACAACCCCGATTTCAGCCAAGCACTTGTTTTCATACTCTATCTTTCAAACCTTTCAATTTTCACGCAATACATGAGCGTGAGCCTTGGATATAGCACTATGGGTGGAATAGAGGTGTTTGTGGAGAAGACAAATGGAGGGAGATAGTCACACATCGACTAGGCGTATCAACGGGCTATGGAGATGCTGATCAATAGATATCAATGTGAGTGAGTAGGGATTGTCATGCAACGGATGCTCTAGAGCTAAATATGAATGAAAGCTCAACAAAAGAAACTAGTGGGTGTGCATCCAACTTGCTTGCTCACGAAGACCTAGGGCATTTGAGGAACCCCATCGTTGGAATATACAAGCCAAGTTCTATAATGAGAATTCCCACTAGTATATGAAAGTGACTAAGCATGAGACTCTCTACAATGAAGAACATGGTGCTACTGTGAAGCACAAGTGTGGAAAAAAGATAGTAGCAATTGTCCCTTCTTTCTTTTCTCTCATTTTTTGGAGGGGCTTTCTCTTTTTTTCATTTTTTATATTAGCCCCTCTCTATTTTTTTGGGCCATCTCCTTTTTTTTGCCTTTCCTCACATGGGACAATGCTCTAATAATGATGATCATCACACTTTTTATTACAACTCGAAATTACAACTCGATACAACAACAAGTATGACTCTACATGAATGCCTCCGACGGTGTACCGGGATATGCAATGAATCACGAGTGACATATATGAAACATTATGCATGGTGGCTTTGCCACAACTATGATGTCAACTACATGATCATGCATGGCAATATGACAATATGATGCGTGTCATATGAACGGAAAGGTGGAAAGTTGCATGGCAATATATCTCGGAATGGCTATGGAAATGCCATGATAGGTAGGTATGGTGGCTGTTTTGAGGAACAATATGGTGGCTGTTTTGAGGAAGGATATATAGTGGGTTTATGGCACCGCCGAAAGTTGCACGGTACAAGAGAGGCTAGCAATGGTAGAAGGGTGAGAGTGCGTATAATCCATGGACTCAACATTAGTCATAAGAACTCATATAATTATTGCAAAAATCTACGAGTCATCAAAACAAAGCAATCAACGCATGCTCCTAGGGGGGAGGTTGGCAGGAGTTAACCATCGCGCGCCCCCGACCTCCACACAAAGGTTGGCACGCTACAAATACCTCATGCTCTAACTTCGTCACATAGCGGTTCACCATATGTGCATGATACGGGAATCACTAACCTTAACACAAGTATTTCTCAATTTCATAATAACTCCACTAGCATGACTCTAATATCAGTATCCTAATGTCTCAAAACAATTATCAAGCATCCAACATCTCATTCTATTCAATGCACTTAGTGTGAATTTGTTTTACTACATTGACATTGGATGTTTATCATGTGAAGACTAGTTTCTTTATCCTAAACACATTACCATGCTGTTTTAATAGACTCTCAAAAGGATATAAGTGAAGCATGAGAGTTCAACAATTTCTACAAAATATTACCACCACCGTGCTCTAAAAGATATAAGTGAAGCACTAGAGCAAAAACTATTCAACTCAAAAGATATAAGTGAAGCACATAGAGTGTTCTAATAATTTCTAGGCCATATTTAACTCTCTCAAATAGGTGTGTCTAGCAAGGATGATTGTGGCAAACTAACAAGCAAAGACTCAAATTATACAAGACGCTCCAAGAAAAACACATATCATGTTGCGGATAAAAATATAGCTCCAAGTATAGTTACCGATGGATGAAGACGAAAGAGGGGATGCCTTCCCGGGGCATCCCCAAGCTTAGGCTTTTGACCATATTGAATTTACTTGGGGTGCCATGGGCAACCCCAAGCTTAGGCCTTTGCTACTACTTGTTCCATAGTCCATCAAAGCAATACTCAAAACTTGAAAACTTCACAACACAAAACTTAGACAAAAATTCTCGTGAGCCCCGTTAGTATAAGAAAGCAAACCACTACTCAAAAGTGCAGCAATGAATTCATTATTTGTTTATATTGGTGTTAAACCTAATGTATTCCAACTTCTCTATGGTTCATATCCTCCAATACTACTCATAGATGCATCGGAATAAGCAAACAACACACGAAAAATAGAATCTGTCAAAAACAGAACAGTCTCTAGTAATCTGCAGGTTTCGCCTACTTGTGGAACTCCAAAAATTTCAAACTAAATTGGTAAATTTGCGGAATTTTTATACCAATAATTTGCAAAAATAATCAACTAAAAATAACGCTCCAGTAAAATCTGAATACTATGTTAGCTAGCGCTAACGATTCTGTTTTTCACAGCAAGATCACATAAACTTCACACAAGTCTTCCCAAAGGTTCTACTTGGCACAAACACTAAACAAAACATGAAAACACATATAATAAGAGGCTAGATGAAATATTTATTCCCTAAAATCAACAAAAACAAAAAAAAAATATAAAATTGGGTTGCCTCCCAACAAGCGCTATTGTTTTACGCCCCTAGCTAGGCACGATACAAGATAAATCTAGGTATTGCCATCTTTGGAAGGCAATCCATAAGTGGCTCTCATGATAGATTCATATGGTAATTTGATTTTATTTCTAGGAAAGTGTTCCATGCCTTTCCTTAACGGAAATTGGAATCTAATATTTTCTTCCTTCATATCAATAATTGCACCAATCATTCTAAGGAAAGGTCTACCAAGAATAATAGGACATGAAGGATTGCAATCTATATCAAGAACAATGAAATCCACGGGCACATAATTTCTATTGGCAACAATGAGAACATCATTAATTCTTCCCATAGGTTTCTTAATAGTGGAATCCGCAAGATGCAAATTTAAACAACAATCATCAACCTCATGAAACCCTAGCAAATCACACAAAGTTTTTGGGATAGTGGAGACACTTGCACCCAAATCACACAAAGCATTGCATTCATGATCTTTTATTTTTATTTTAATAGTTGGTTCCCATTCATCATAAAGCTTTCTAAGGATAGAAACTTCTAACTCACATTTTTCTTCATAAGATTGCATCAAAGCATCAACTATGTGTTTGGTGAAAGCTTTATTTTGACTATAAGCATGCGGAGAATTTAGCACGGATTGCAACAGGGAAATACAATCAATCAAAGAGCAATTATCATAATTGAATCCCTTGAAATCCAAAGTAGTGGGTTCATCACTATGCAAAGTTTTAATTTCTTCACTCCCACTTTTAACAATTTTAGCATCAAGATCAAAAAACTCCGAATCATTGGGACACCTTAAAGCAGAATCATCTCCAATCCTATCTTCATCAAGATTTATACTAGAAAATAAGGATATAATAGGAGACACATCAATAACTTTCACATCTTCATCTCTATTTTCATGATAACTAGAAGAACACGATTTAATATAATCCTCTCTTTTAGCACGCATTCTAGCGGTTCTTTCTTTGCATTCATCAATGGAAATTCTCATGGCTTTGAGAGACTCATTGATATCACGCTTAGGTGGGATAGATCTAAGTTTCAAAGAATCAACATCAAGAGTAATTCTATCCACACTTCTAGCCAATTGATCAACCTTAAGCAATTTCTCTTTAAGCAAAGCATTGAAATTCTTTTGCGAGATCATAAACTCCTTAACACTAGTTTCAAATTCAGAAGGCATCTTTCCATAAGAGTTGTTGTATGAATTACCATAATTATTAGAGGGGTTACTAGGAAAAGGCCTAGGATTAAAATTACCTCTATAAGCATTGTTACCAAAATTATTCCTACCAACAAAATTCACATCCAAAGATTCATTGTTATTCTCAATCAAAGTGGACAAAGGCATATCATTAGGATCAGAAGAAGCACTCTTAGCAGCAAATAATTTCATAAGTTCATCCATCTTTCCACTCAAAACACTAATTTCTTCAATAGCATGCACTTTTTTACTAGTAGATCTTTTGGTGTGCCATTGAGAATAATTAACCATAATATTATTTAGGAGTTTGGTAGCTTCTCCTAAGGTGGTTTCCATGAAAGTGCCTCCTGCGACCGAATCTAAAAGATTTCTAGAAGCAAAATTCAAGCCAGCATAAAAATTCTGAATAATCATCCATAGATTCAAACCATGTGTAGGGTAATTACGTATCATTAATTTCATTCTCTCCCAAGCTTGTGCAACATGCTCATGATCGACTTGCTTAAAATTCATAATATCGTTTCTAAGAGAGATGATCTTAGCAGGAGGGAAATACTTAGAGATAAAAACATCTTTGCACTTATTCCACGAATCAATACTATTTCTAGTCAAAGAGGAAAACCATGTTTTAGCACGATCTCTAAGTGAAAACGGAAATAACTTCAATTTAACAATATCATTTTCTGTATCCCTTTTCTTTTGCATATCACACAAATCAACAAAGTTGTTTAGATGGGTAGCAGCATCTTCACTAGAAAGGCCGAAGAATTGATCTTTCATGACAAGATTCAACAAAGCAGCATTGATCTCACAAGATTCAGCATCGGTAATAGGAGCAATCGGAGTGCTAATAAAATCATTGTTGTTGGTATTGGAGAAGTCACACAATTTGGTATTGTTCTGAGCCATAGTGACAAACAAGCAATCCAACACACAAGCACACAAGAAGCAAGCGAACGATAAACACACGGCGGAAGAAGGGCAAATAAAACGGCAAGGGTGAAGTGGGGGAGAGGAAAACGAGAGGCAAATAAATGTAATGTGAAGGATAAGGGTTTGTGATAGGTACTTGGTATATGACTTTTGCGTAAGCCTCCCCGGCAACAGCGCCAGAAATTCTTCTTGCTACTTCTTGAGCTTGCGTTACCCTCGAAGAGGAAAGGAAGATGCAGCAAAGTAGCGTAAGTATTTCCCTCAGTTTTTGAGAACCAAGGTATCAATCCAGTAGGAGACCACGCGCGAGTCCCTCGCATCTGCACAAACAAATAAGAACTTCACAGCCAACACGATAAGGGGTTGTCAAACCCTTTACGGTCACTTACGAAAGTGAGATCTGATAGAGATGATAGTTTATATTTTTGGTATTTTTGGTTTATAAGAACAAAAAGTAAAAGCAATAAAAGTAAAGTAGATGTAAATTGATATGTTGAGAATAGACCCGGGGGCCATAGTTTTCTCTAGTGGCTTCTCTCATGATAGCGATATTCTACGGCGGGTAAACAAATTACTGTCTAGCAATTGATAGAAAAGCGAATAATTATGAGACTATCTAGGCATGATCATTGTATATAGGCATCACGTCCGAGACAAGTAGACTGACTCCTGACTGCATCTACTACTATTACTCCACACATCGACCGATATTCAGCATGCATCTAGTGTATTGAGTTCATAAGAACAGAGTAACGCCTTAAGCAAGATGGCATGATGTATAGGGATAAACTCAAGCAATATGATATAAACCCCATATTTTTATCCTCGATGGCAACAATACAATACGTGCCTTGTTGCCCCTACTGTCACTGGGAAAGGACACCGCAAGATTGAACCCAAAGCCAAGCACTTCTCCCGTTGCAAGAACTATAGATCTAGTAGGCCAAACCAAACCAATAATTCGAAGAGACTTGCAAGGATATTATGAGCACACATAAAAAGTTCAGAAAAGAACCAAATATCTTTCATAGATAACCTTGATCATAAACTCACAATTCATCGGATTTCGACAAAGACACCGCAAAAAGAGATTACATCAAATAGATCTCCTCTATGACCGAGGAGAACTTTGTATTGAGATCCAGAGAGAGAAGAAGCCATCTAGATACTAGCAATGGACCCGAAGGTTTGTGGTAAACTACTCACAACTCATGGTGAGGGCGATGATAATGATGATGAAGGACTCCGTGATGGATTCCCCTCCGATGGAGCTTCGGAACAGGCTCCAAGATGGGATCTTCACGGGAACAGAAGGTACGGCGGTGGAATTAGGGTTTTCTCTCTGTTCACGAAAGTTCTGTGGTACATAGACTTATATAGGAAGAAAGAGGGCACCGGGGGACGCTCGAGGGTGGCACGAGGCAGGGGGCGCGCCCACCACCCTCGTGGGCCACCTCTTGATCCCCTGACGTGGTTCTCAAGCTCCGTGCGCGTGATTTTCTTCAAAAATATCTCTCACAAAGGTTTCATTCCGTTTGGACTCCGTTTGATATTCTTTTTCTGCAAAACCCTGAAACAGGAAAAAAACTGCAATCTGGACTGGGCCTTTGGGTTAGTAGGTTAGTCCCAAAAATGATATAAAAGTGAATGATAAAGCCCATTAAACATTCAAGACTTCATAAATAATAGCATGGAACAATCTAAAATTATAGATACGTTGGAGACGTATCAATAGGCAACTAACAATTGTTAGCTTTTCTTAGCTAAATTAAACTTAGCAACAATATAGGTTGTCCAGATATGCAACTATGTTGGCAACCTATATGATGCGACAGTAATAACCACACAAGCAAGCAAGCTATGAAACAGAACAAAAACTTGCACAACAAAAGGTAAGAGATAACCACAAGTGGGGTCGGTGGAGACGAGGATGTGTTACCGAAGTTCCTTCCCTTTGAGAGGAAGTAGGTGTCCGTTGGACCGATGTGGACACACAATGCTCCCCAAGAAGCCACTAGGGCCACTGTATTCTCCTCGTGCCCTCACATAATGCGAGGTGCCGTGATTCCACTAGTGGTGCGGCACATGAAGGCGGCGACCGAACCTTTACAAACAAGGTTGGGGCTACCTCCACAACTGAATTGGAGGCTCCAAATGGCACCACGAAGCTTCACCACAATGGACTATGGCTACGAGGTTACCTCAACCGTCTAGGGTGCTCAAACACCCAAGAGTAACAAGATCCGCAAGGGATTAGTGGGGGGAATCAAATTTCTCTTGGTGGAAGTGTAAATCGATGCCTTCTCAACCAATCTCTAGGAAATCAACAAGTTTGATTGGCTAGGGAGAGAGATCGGGCGGAAATGGAGCTTTGAGCAACAATGGAGCTTGGGGAGGAAGAGGTGAGTCTTCTTGGAGAAGAAGACTACCCTTATATAGTGGAAGAACAAATCCAACCGTTATCCACTAACTCTGCCCATGACATTGTTGGAAATATGCCCTAGAGGCAATAATAAAAGTATTATTATTATATTTCCTTGTTCATGATAATCGTGTGTTATTCATGCTTGAATTGTATTGTACGGAAACAGCGATACATGTGTGAATATATAGACCACAATGAGTCCCTGGTAAACCTCTAGTTACCAGCTCGTTGATCAATAGATGATCACGGTTTCCTGATCATGGACATGTGATGTCAGTGATAACGGGATCACATCATTAGGAGAATGATGTGATGGACAAGACCCAATCCTAAGCATAGCACGAGATCGTATAGTTCGTAATGCATAAGCTTTTCGGTGTCAAGTATTTATTCCTTAGACCATGAGGTTGTACAACTCCCGGATACCGTAGGAATACTTTGGGTGTGCCAAACGTCACAACGTAACTGGGTGGCTATAAAGGTACGCATTGGGTATCACCGAAAGTGTTTGTTGATTTGGTACGAACCGAGACTGGGATATTGTCACTCCGTATGACGGAGAGGTACCTCTGGGCCCACTCAGTAAGACATCATCATAAATGAGCTCAAGGTGACTAAGGAGTTAGTCACGGGATGATGGATTACGGAACGAGTAAAGAGACTTGCCATAACGAGATTGAACAAGGTATCGGGAATACCGACGATCGAATCTCGGGCAAGTACCGTACCGATGGACAAAGGGAATAACATACGGGATTGAGTGAATCCTCGACACGATGGTTCATCCGATGAAGATCATCGAGGAACATGTGGGAACCAACATGGGTATCCAGATCCCGCTGTTGGTTATTGACCGGAGAGTGGTCTCGGTCATGTCTACGTGTCTCCCGAACCCATAGGGTCTACACACTTAAGGTTCGGTAACGCTAGGGTCGTAGAGATACATGCACGTGGAAACCCGAAAGTTGTTCGGAGTCTCGGATGAGATCCTGGACGTCACGAGGAGTTCCGGAATGGTCCGGAGGTAAAGAATGATATATAGGAAGTCCAGTTTCGGCCATCGGGTGATCTCCGGGGGTCACCGGGAGTGTCCCGGGACCACCGGAGGGGTCCCGGGGGTCCACCGGGTGGGGCCACCCATCCCGGTGGGGCCCCTAGGCTGCGTGGGGGAAGTGGCCAGCCCCTGGTGGGCTGGCGCACCACATGGTCCCCCCTCCCCATGCACCTAGGGTTGAAACCCTAGGGGGAGGGGGCGCCCCCCTTGCCTTGGGGGGCAAGACTCCCCCCCAGGCCGCCGCCCCCCTTGCAGATCCCATCTGCAGGGGCTGGCGCACCCCCTGGCCCCCTATATATATGTGGGGGGGGAGAGGGCAGTTGCACCCAAGTCTCTGGCGCCTCTCCCCCTCCCGTCACACCTTATACTCCCTCCGCAGGGCGCCGGTGAAGCCCTGGAGGATTCTCCACTGCATCCACCACCACGCCGTCGTGCTGCTGGATCTCCGACGACCTCTCCTCCCCCCTTGCTGGATCAAGAAGGAGGTGACGTTGTTGTACCGGACGTGTGTTGAACACGGAGGTGCCGTCCGTTCGGCGCTAGATCATCGGTGACGAAGAACGAGAAGAGTACGACTACTTCATCCACGCTTCTTCGAAAGCTTCCGCTCGCGATCTACAAAACGGTATGTAGATGCACTCTCATATGCTCGTTGCTAGATGTCTCCTTAGTTGGATCTTGGTGAAAGCGTAGAATTTTTTTGAATTATGCTACGTTCCCCAACAGTGGCATCTGAGCTAGGTCTTATGCGTAGCATCTTGCACGAGTAGAACACAAAGCAGTTGTGGGCGTTTGAGTTTGCTCAATTTTCTTGCCGTTACTAGTCTAGTCTTGATTCGGCGGTATTGTGGGATGAAGCAGCCCGGACCGACTTTACACGTACGCTTTCGTGAGACTGGTTCCACCGACAGACATGCACTAGTTGCATAAGGTGGCTGGCAGGTGTCTGTCTCTCCTACTTTAGTCGGATCGGATTCGATGAACAGGGTCCTTATGAAGGGTAAATAGAAATTGACAAATCACGTTGTGGTTTTGGCGTAGGTAAGAAACGTTCTTGCTAGAAAACCTATAGAAGCCACGTAAAACTTGCAACAACAATTAGAGGACATCTAACTTGTTTTTGCAGCATGTGCTATGTGACGTGGTATGGCCAAAGAAGATGTGATGAATGATATATATGATGTATGAGATTGATCATGTTCTTGTAATAGGGAATCATGACTTGCATGTCGATGAACTTGACAACCGGCAGGAGCCATAGGACTTGTCTTAATTATTGTATGACCTGCGTGTCACTGAATAAACGCCATGTAATTACTTTACTTTATTGCTAAACGTTAGCCATAGTAGTAGAAGTAATAGTTGGCGTGACAACTTCTTCAAGACACGATGATGAAGATCATGGTGATGGAGATCATGGTGTCGAGCCGGTGACAAGATGATCATAGTGCCCCGTAGATGGAGATCCAAGGAGCAAGATGATATTGGCCATATCATGTCACTTTAATTGATTGCATGTGATGTTTATCATGTTTATGCATCTTGTTTACTTAGAACGACGGTAGTAAATAAGATGATCTCTCACTAAAATTTCAAGAATTGTGTTCCCCCTAACTGTGCACCGTTGCTAAAGTTCGTTGTTCCGAAGCACCACGTGATGATCGGGTGTGATAGGTTCTAACGTTCGCATACAACTGTGTAAGCCAGATTTACACACGCAATACACTTAGGGTTCACTTGACGAGCCTAGCATGTACAGACATGGCCTCGGAACACGGAAGACCGAAAGGTCGAACACTAGTCGTATAGAAGATACGATCAACATGAAGATGTTCACCGTTGATAACTAGTCCGTCTCACGTGATGATCGGACACGGGCTAGTCGATTCAGATCGTGTATCACTTAGATGACTAGAGAGATGTCACTCTGAGTGGGAGTTCATTAAAATTTGATTAAGATGAACTTAATTATCATGAACTTAGTCTAAATTCTTTACAATATCTCTTGTAGATCAAATGGCCCACGCTCAAGTTTCCCTCAACTTCAACGCGTTCCTAGAGAAAACCAAGCTGAAAGACGATGGTAGCAACTATACGGATTGGGTCCGTAACCTGAGGATTATCCTCATAGTTTCCAAGAGATCATATGTCCTTGAAGCACCGCTAGGTGATGCACCCGGTCCCGATGCGACCCAAGACGTTTTGAACGTCTGGCAGTCGCGTAGTGATGATTACTCCCTGGTTCAGTGCGGCATGCTTTACAGCTTAGAGTCGGGGCTCCAAAAACGTTTTGAGAACCACGGAGCATATGAGATGTTCGAAGAGCTGAAAATGGTTTTCCAAGCTCATGCCCGAGTCGAGAGATATGACGTCTCCGACGCATTCTACAGTTGTAAGATGGAGGAAAACAGTTCTGTCAGTGAGCACATCCTCAAGATTTCTGGATTGCACAACCGCTTGTCTCAGCTAGGAATGAATCTCCCAGATGAAGCGGTCGTTGACAGAATCCTCCAGTCGCTCCCACCAAGCTTCAAGAGCTTCGTGTTAAACTTCAATATGCAGGGGATGGAGAAGTCCATTCCCGAGGTGTATTCGATGCTGAAATCAGCGGAGGTGGACATCAAGAAAGAACATCAAGTGTTGATGGTCAATAAAACCACTAAGTTCAAGAAAGGCAAGGGTAAGAAGAACTTCAAGAAGGACGGCAAGGGAGTTGCCGCGCCCGGTAAGCCTGTTGCCGGGAAGAAGCCAAAGTATGGACCGAAGCCTAAGACAGAGTGCTTTTATTGCAAGGGAACGGGTCACTAGAAGCGGAAATGCCCCAAATACTTAGCAGACAAGAAGGCCGGCAACGTCAAAGGTATATGTGATATACATGTTATTGATGTGTACCTTACCAGCGCTCGTAGTAGCTCCTGGGTATTTGATACCGGTGCGGTTGCTCACATTTGTAACTCAAAACAGGAGCTGCGGAATAAGCGGAGACTGGCGAAGGATGAGGTGACGATGCGCGTCGGGAATGGTTCCAAGGTCGATGTGATCGCCGTCGGCACGCTGCCTCTACATCTACCCTCGGGATTAGTTTTAAACCTTAATAATTGTTATTTAGTACCAGCTTTGAGCATGAACATTGTATCTGGATCTCGTCTTATGCGAGATGGCTACTCTTTCAAATCGGAGAATAATGGTTGTTCTATTTATTTGAGAGATATGTTTTATGGTCATGCCCCGCTGGTCAATGGTTTATTTTTGATGAATCTCGAACGTGATGATACACATATTCATAGTGTAGATGCCAAAAGATGTAAAGTTGATAATGATAGTCCCACATACTTGTGGCATTGCCGCCTTGGTCATATTGGTGTCAAACGTATGAAGAAGCTCCATTCAGATGGACTTCTAGAGTCTCTTGATTATGAATCATTCGACACGTGCGAACCATGCCTATTGGGCAAGATGACCAAGACTCCGTTCTCCGGAACAATGGAGCGAGCAACCAACTTATTGGAAATCATACATACCGATGTGTGCGGTCCAATGAGTGTTGAGGCTCGCGGAGGCTATCGTTATGTTCTCACCCTCACAGATGACTTGAGTAGATACGGGTATATCTATTTGATGAAACACAAGTCTGAGACCTTTGAAAAGTTCTAGAAATTTCAGAATGCGAGTGAGAATCAACGTGACAGAAAAATAAAGTTCTTACGATCAGATCGTGGGGGTGAATATTTAAGTCATGAATTTGGCACACACCTTAGGAACTGTGGAATTGTTTCACAATTGACACCGCCCGGAACACCTCAACGTAACGGTGTGTCCGAACCTCGAAATCGTACTCTGTTGGACATGGTGTGATCTATGATGTCCCTCACCGATTTACCGCTATCTTTTTGGGGTTATGCTTTAGAGACTGCCGCATTCACTTTAAATAGGGCTCCGTCGAAATCCGTTGAGACGACTTCGTATGAACTTTGGTTTGGCAAGAAACCGAAGCTGTCGTTTCTAAAAGTTTGGGGTTGCGATGCTTATGTCAAGAAACTTCAACCTGAAAAGCTCGAACCCAAATCGGAAAAATGCGTCTTCATAGGATACCCAAAGGAAACGATTGGGTACACCTTCTACCACAGATCCGATGACAAAGTCTTTGTTGCCAAGAATGGATGTTTTCTAGAGAAAGAGTTTCTCTTGAAAGAAGTGAGTGGGAGGAAAGTAGAACTTGATGAGGTAACAGTCACCCCTCCTGAAAGTAGCGCAGCGCAGGAAATTGTTCCTGAGGTGCCTGCACCGACAAGGGAGGAAGTTGATGATAATGATCATGAAGAAACAGATCAAGTTACTACTGAACTTCGAAGGTCCACGAGGGCACGTTCCGCACCAGAGTGGTACTGCAACCCTGTCCTGGAAATCATGTTGTTAGACAACGGTGAACTTTCAAACTATGAAGAAGCGATGGCGGGCCCGGATTCCAATAAATGGCTTGGAGCCATGAAATCCGAGATAGAATCCATGTATGAAAACAAAGTATGGACTTTGGTGGACTTGCCTGATGATAGGCACGCCATAGAAAACAAATGGATATTTAAGAAGAAGACAGACGCGGATGGTAATGTGACCATCTATAAGGCTCGGCTTGTCGCTAAGGGTTATCGACAAGTTCAAGGGATTGACTACGACAAAACTTTCTCTCCCGTAGCGATGCTGAAGTCAGTCAGAATCATGTTCGCTATTACCGCATTCTATGATTATGAGATATGGCAAATGGACGTCAAAACAGCATTCCTTAATGGCTTCCTCAAGGAAGAGTTGTATATGATGTAGCTGGAAGGTTTTGTCGATCCAGAGAATGCTAACAAGGTATGCAAGCTCCAGCACTCGATTTACGGGCTGGTGCAAGCATCTCGGAGTTGGAATATTCGCTTTAATGATGTGATCAAAGCGTTTGGCTTTATACAGACTTATGGAGAAGCCTGTATCTACAAGAAAGTGAGTGGGAGCTCTGTGGCATTTCTCATATTATATGTGGATGACATATTGCTGATGGGAAATGATATAGTACTCTTGGAAAATGTAAAGGCCTACTTGAATAAAAGTTTTTCAATGAAGGACCTTGGAGAAGCTGCTTACATATTAGGCATCAAAATCTATAGAGATAGATCAAGACGCCTCATTGGTCTTTCACAAAGTACATACCTTGACAAGATATTGAAGAAGTTCAATATGGATCAGTCCAAGAAAGGGTTCTTGCCTGTTTTGCAAGGTATGAGATTGAGCAAGGCTCAGTCGCCGACTACGGCAGAAGATAGAGAAAAGATGAGTGTCATTCCCTATGCCTCGGCCATAGGTTCTATCATGTATGCCATGCCGTGTACCAGACCTGATGTGAACCTTGCCATAAGTTTGGTAGGGAGGTACCAAAGTGATCCCGGTATGGAACACTGGACAGCGGTCAAGAACATCCTGAAGTACCTGAAAAGGACTAAGGATATGTTTCTCGTTTATGGAGGTGACGAAGAGCTCGTTGTAAAGGGTTACGTCGATGCTAGGTTCGACACAGATCTGGATGACTCTAAGTCTCAAACCGGATACGTGTATATTTTGAACGGAGGGGCAGTCAGCTGGTGCAGTTGCAAGCAAAGCGTCGTGGTGGCATCTACATGTGAAGCGGAGTACATAGCTGCTTCCGAAGCAGCGCAGGAAGGAGTCTGGATGAAGGAGTTCATCACCGACCTAGGAGTCATTCCAAGCGCGTCAAGCCCGATGACTCTCTTCTGTGACAACACTGGAGCTATTGCCATTACCAAGGAGCCCAGGTTTCACAAGAAGACCAAGCACATCAAGCGCCATTTCAACTCCATCCGGAATTATGTTCAGGATGGAGACATAGATATTTGTAAAGTGCATACGGATCTGAATGTTGCAGACCCGTTGACTAAACCTCTTCCACGGGAAAAACATGATCAACACCAGAACTCTATGGGTGTTCGATTCATCACAATGTAACTAGATAATTGACTCTAGTGCAAGTGGGAGACTGTTGGAAACATGCCCTAGAGGCAATAATAAAAGTATTATTATTATATTTCCTTGTTCATGATAATCGTCTGTTATTCATGCTTGAATTGTATTATACGGAAACAGCGATACATGTGTGAATATATAGACCACAATGAGTCCCTGGTAAGCCTCTAGTTACCAGCTCATTGATCAAAAGATGATCACGGTTTCCTGATCATGGACATGTGATGTCAGTGATAACGGGATCACATCATTAGGAGAATGATGTGATGGACAAGACCCAATCCTAAGCATAGCATGAGATCGTATAGTTCGTAATGCATAAGCTTTTCGGTGTCAAGTTTTTATTCCTTAGACCATGAGGTTGTACAACTCCCGGATACCGTAGGAATACTTTGGGTGTGCCAAACGTCACAACATAACTGGGTGGCTATAAAGGTACGCATTGGGTATCACCAAAATTGTCTGTTGAGTTGGTACGAACCGAGACTGGGATATTGTCACTCCGTATGACGGAGAGGTACCTCTGGGCCCACTCAGTAAGACATCATCATAAATGAGCTCAAGGTGACTAAGGAGTTAGTCACGGGATGATGGATTACGGAGCGAGTAAAGAGACTTGCCATAACGAGATTGAACAAGGTATCGGGAATACCGACGATCGAATCTCGGGCAAGTACCGTACCGATGGACAAAGGGAATAACATACGGGATTGAGTGAATCCTCGACACGGTGGTTCATCCGATGAAGATCATCGAGGAACACGTGGGAACGAACATGGGTATCCAGATCCCGCTGTTGGTTATTGACCGGAGAGTGGTCTCGGTCATGTCTATGTGTCTCCCAAACCCGTAGGGTCTACACACATAAGGTTCGGTAACGCTAGGGTCGTAGAGATACATGCACGTGGAAACCCGAAAGTTGTTCGGAGTCCCGGATGAGATCTCGGACGTCACGAGGAGTTCCGGAATGGTCCGGAGGTAAAGAATGATATATAGGAAGTCCAGTTTCGGCCATCGGGTGATCTCCGGGGGTCACCGGGAGTGTCCCGGGTCCACCGGAGGGGTCCCGGGGGTCCACCGGGTGGGGCCACCCATCCCGGTGGGGCCCCTAGGCTGCGTGGGGGAAGTGGCCAGCCCCTGGTGGGCTGGCGCACCACATGGGCCCCCCTCCCCATGCGCCTAGGGTTGAAACCCTCGGGGGAGGGGGCGTCCCCCTTGCCTTGGGGGGCAAGACTCTCCCCCAGGCCGCCCCCCCCCCCTTGCAGATCCCATCTGCAGGGGCTGGCGCACCCCCCTGGCCCCCTATATATATGTGGGGGGGGGGGAGAGGGCAGCCGCATCCAAGTCTCTGGCGCCTGTCCCCCTCCCGTCACACCTCATACTCCCTCCGCAGGGCGCCGGCGAAGCCCTGCAGGATTCTCCACTGCATCCACCACCACGCCGTCGTGCTGCTGGATCTCCGACGACCTCTCCTCCCCCCTTGCTGGATCAAGAAGGAGGTGACGTTGCTGTACCGGATGTGTGTTGAACACTGAGGTGTCGTCTGTTCGGCGCTAGATCATCGGTGACGAAGAACGAGAAGAGTACGACTACTTCATCCACGCTTCTTCGAAAGCTTCCGCTCGCGATCTACAAAACGGTATGTAGATGCACTCTCATATGCTCGTTGCTAGATGTCTCCTTAGTTGGATCTTGGTGAAAGCGTAGAAATTTTTTGAATTCTACTACGTTCCCCAACAGACATGCGGTACTACCGCAAGGCCATGCGGCACTACCGCAAGGGGTGCGGTACTACCGTTGGCGCGACAGGAGCCAGACGTGGCCCTATTGCGTATAGCAACAAGCGGTAGTTCTGCCGGAGCGGTACTACCGCGCGCCCTTGTGGTACTACCGCAAGTTAGGGTCCAGTCCGGGTTGGGAAGAGCACAGACTAATAAAATTACATCCGTGGCTACTTCCGCAGAGATTCGATCGATGCAAAAACCCGGCATGGTACTACCGCTCACGAGGAGCGGTGCTACCGCGTAGGGTGCGGAAGTAAAAAATTACTCCCGCTCCTACTTTCACGCTAGCCACGACGCTGGGGCGGAGGCCACGGTACTACGGCAAACCTGGCACGGTACTACCGCAATGTGCGGTACTACCGCGGCCACAGGGCGGTACTACCGTGGGACTTTGTGGTACTACCGCTCCCTTGAGCTGTACTATCGCATGCCACAGACGAATAGTAGTAGGAAGCCTCTGTTTTTGCGACGACGAGGAAAATGACCGGAGCTCGAAAGAAGCGTGGGAAAGGTGGTGCAAATGGATAGATGTGTACGTGTTGATTCCACCCTAACCATTCCGAAGTGAACCCCCTCTTCATAGTACGGATTTCCTATGACTCAATTCCACCGAAAAGAAACAAAAGGAAACGTCGTCTTCGTGGGCTTCGAGGGGCAGTTAATTGTCTTGTGCCTAGACATGAGATATCTGAAAAGCTCAATGCACAGGATTAGTCCGCAAAAGCATTGTCATCAATCACCAGAACCACCTTGGGAGAAATATGCCCTTACAAATACAACAAAGCAGACAACTGAACTACTTGTAATTTTGTAGGATTACAGGTTGAGGGAACAAGCCAAGAAAGCAGCCCACACGCATTACATTTCACATGTACTAAAACACACTAGCTTACCATATGTTGCTGTGAAGCCTCGCTGTTGTTGCAATGTTCTTTGAAGATATTGTCAACATCCCGTGGTTTCAAATCTAGTTATTGTAGTTAATTCCGCACCCTCTATTTAGGTAAAATTAATTTTGATCGCATGCACTGGTTCAAATTGATCATCAATGGATAATCTAAACTAATGAAAGAAGGGTGTGTGCTTACAAGACAATATATGTGCTTCACTCTATTTTTTTGCTTGTTCAAAGTGCCAGCCCCAAAAGAACAAATATTTTGCTTGATGGGGTTGGCAGCTCCATAATTAATAGAACCATCGAATTAGTCATGCAACTTGGGAAGATCAAGAACGTACAAAAAAGTAATGAACAGAGGCTCGGAGGAGTGATGTAATAGATAGCATCGGAAAATATAGGGTAAAACGAACAAATAGGTTCGAAACCACAAGCTAGTTTGCTGATGTGTAACTAAGCATAGAGAACATGGAGCAGTCTGATGTAACCAACAGGTGGCATCAGAACAACACCATTATCATCTATATCTATATCTATATCTATATCTATACCCTTATATAGTCTGCGAATAACTTTGAAGATGGTCATTGGATGAAACCAATCTGACGGTGCAGAGATGGCAAATCCGAGAACTACTGGCCGTTGGATATCATCTACATTCCACCAGATTTTGCGACATGTACAATCTAGAAGACACCCATGGTTGAACTTAAGCAGAATGATACCCGCACCCTCCAAATTTGCAGATTAGGCCTTCCCTCGTTCATCTTTGCCTCCCACAAGATAAACAACTCGTATAAATGCATCTTGATGTTCCGCGCAACGCATGGGCCTCTTGCTAGTATAAGATAGATCTTGCTAGTAATACTTAGGACAAAACAAAAGAATCGTAACTATATGTGCACTGGTTTGTAATTTAGCACATGTAACATGTTCGCTACCAGAACTACGGCCCTATAGGTGCAAGCAGAATAACGCATCTCATGAAAAATTGAATGATGCCCTGAAGAAATTCGAAGGTGCGGTGCTTATGCTAAGAAAATGAATGTAGGCACCGGTTCTTGGATACTAGTACCTGATTCTCGGCGGCGTATGGGTATTGTTGTCATACTTGATAGCTAAGGATCGTCGATGGTGCTCGTGTTGCGGTGAATTTGGGCCAGCTGTCACTATTGCTGAAGCGGCTCCGGTGCTTCGGTTGCGGTGCCTGTCGACATACAAGAAAGCTCGTCTATGGTAAGTGAACAGTTCCACGATAAAGAAGAGAAAAACTATAGGACTAACAATCGAAATAACCTGATGAGGCTGTGGCATCAGTAAAGCAGGGCCTGTGGAGTTGAATATGGCCTTCGTGGAGCAGGTCTGGTGCAGTGGACGAAGGCGTCGGCGAAGCACATCCGGCGCGGTGTACAACGCTTTCGGTGAGGCGGATCTGTTGCGGCGGATGTGGGCTTGTATGAAGGGCCAGCGATGGGGCGGACGAGGGAGTCAGTGAGGGCCTACACTATGGTGGACGAGGGCGCTGGTGAAGTAGATCCGGTGTGGTGGACCATGATGGCGGTCAAGGAGATCTGGAGCAACGGTGGACAAGCCAGTCATTGAAGCGGCTCCGGTGAAGTGGTGAGTTGGCAGTTGGGGGTTCCAAGGTGCGGAAGGTAGATACGGCGGGGTGTGAGGTCCAACGCTACGGTGGAGGACTAGATTCGTCGGCTTGGCGTAGTTGGGGGGAGGAGGCGCGAAGGGGAAGGGGAGGGGCTCTCGGAAGAATGTTCGGGGCAAAGAGGGGAAAACAATGGAGTTACCAAAGCATCCCTTTTCCATTCATGTGGCAGGGGTAAAACAGGAATATCGCAGGGCTAAACTTTCGGGCGCGAGATATTTCGATGTGAGCGGGAAGTTTGAAAACTTTTGGCAGCTGAAATTAAGTGTTCTGCTCTTGTACGGCCGACTAAGATATCATGGCCGAGAATTTATTTGTTTTGCACGCAAAAAAGTGCAAGTTCTGAAAATCATTGTCTCCAACTCTAAACTTAGATTGTCCATTCAATTCAAATATGGATCATTGAGCTAGTGGAAGCAAATACCATTATATGGATCATTGTTCGTTTAAATGAAATTCCAAATGTGTTTATCCTAAATATGATGACAAAGACAAAAATGTGTATGTGTATGAATAAAGTGGATGATTATAAGGTTTGAACATGGTCGCATGTGCATATCTCTAGGTTTGATACATGAATTTGAAATCATGATATCCCGGCTTAAAAAATGTACCTCCGTTTAAATGAATTACAAAAGCTAATGATGGAGTCGAATTCCAAAATTCCAATCTTAGGTTTGTAATTCTTGTACTTCAAAGTATATCACGCATCTTAATAAGTATCGTTATTTCATAGTCCGAACTGTGAAACAAATTGATCAACCATGAGTGCACACACTATTGACCATGTATATATCTCAATTACGCTAAAGTCTCTCAAATATAGACAACTCACTCTTTATCTGAAGCCAACCCCCTCC
>LR738710.1:266296868-266310095 GCA_902687465.1 Secale cereale
CCCCCCCACACACACAAGCCGTTCTCTCCCACGGACACGAACACATGAGCACATCAATGCCCCTCTCTCTTCTAAGTCCGGACCCCAATATAGGTCTCTATCACTTTGTCTCTCGGCCATGAACACATCTCTTCCCGCACTCTCTAGGTCTCCTGGCATCTCACTTTCCCTTGCACACGTACTATGTAGAGTGTATCTTGCCCATACACACAAAACGTCTATCTCCCTAGTTATGTGGTTCTCACACACTCACCTCACTCACCACCGCCCACTTCAAACAAGCACCCTCTATCTCCTTGTGCACCACTGTCCTCTTTCTATCTCTCCCACATGCCGACCCAACCCAGCTCCTTCCCTATATGCATATATGTCATGACTCGTTCCATAGCTCCCTAACGTATCATCGTTCTCAATCTCGCACGTTGTTCTCTACCATCTATTCTAGATCTCTCATGAAGTCTCTATCACACACACGATGACTCGCGTCCCTTGCATCTCCGTACATAGGCCACTTTTGAACAACATCAACCTTGTCTCCCTATCTATACGCCACTTCCGCACACAAATGACCCATTTGTCTCCCCATCTCTTCCTCCCTCTCTCTCCCTCGCTAGCTCTAACTCTCTCGCTCTCACACCCCTCTCCCACACACACTCGATGCCTCTTCCAAATAGTCTGCTCCACGCCTGCACCCATGATATCCCGCTACCACACATGCCTTTCTCTCTCTTTGGCACACATGTCACACCATTCCCCCTTCCCTACTAGGTTTACATCATTAGTGGTCTCTCTTCTCCACATACACACACTCCCTCTCACACAGACACGCGCGCACAAACACGCACAAACACCCATCTATCAAGATCCTTCTTTTAAGACACACACCCTTGCATATACTCTCCAGCTCTAGGTATATATGTATATATCCCCCCTCTCTCTCTAGCTCACATGCACACCAAAAATCTCCATCTCTCTAACTCACACATCTCTCCCATGTCCGCATGCGTATCTCACACGGTCACTCTCTCATTATGCCTATGTGTCTCCACGTTACACAACACAAAGCCCCATGCACATGTCTCTCTATATCATCCACACACAGAGACACAACGATCAGTCTCTACACATATCACACACGCACACACTGTCCCTTTCTTGCACACACGCTCAACCAAAAGGTTTTCTCGTGAATAACTTACCATCTATTCATCAATAGTCATGGCAGTACGATGAACACAAGACGTGAAAAATAAAAAATCTACACATCCATAGACCACAGTATGACTACTAGGACTAAAGCGAGCTGAAAGCGCGCCGCCGTCACCCCCTCCTTATCGGCGATAGGAAAACCTTTGTTTTACACAATCGAGAAGTCATCGTGCTAAGGCCCCACATGCTTAGCCATTGAATAGAATGTAGATACAAGTTTATGGAAACAAGTATCGATAATACATTTGCATATCCAATCTTCTTCCGATATCTTATAAAAAACCGAGTTGGTGATGATGGTATGCCTACCATCTTGCAATATAGACCGTCCGATCTATACCTGGCGGGTAGAAATTAAGCTAAAAGATACACGCACCTCTCTCCACATTTAAAGACAAGGCCTTCCCTTGTTCATCTTTATATCCCACAACCTCATTGTTGAGCAATTAAAAAAGGAAGCCTCTACAACAATATGGCATGGTGGTCAGATACACGGCTTCGTTACAAAGCTTAACTTTCACTCCTACTGACAGTATGAAGAGTGTTTAACAAAAAGCTACCACTTTCAACCAGTCCTAGGAAGAAACTATTGTACAAAAATAGTAAAAACATACCCAAAATTTCTTAATCCGCGCCAAGAAGTACTACCTAGTGCCGATTAGGCTCGTTTAAACCTGTTTATGACAGGGCTGGCCCACACGTCTGTGCTGCCGAGGCAGCTTAAACCAACACATTTTGCTTGACCGTTGACACAAGGGACCCACATCTGACCTTCTATCCTGTTCTTCCCCCTCCAATCATTATTTTTTTCCTGAACATTACTTCAAACAGTTCTTATGCATGTTCGTCGGTGGTGCCAGCGATGAGCGAGCTGGCCGACGCTTCGCCGGATGGGTCAGACACCGCGCTGGCCTCTGCACGGTGTTGGAGATATAACTAGTGGGCATAACCCGCCCACCAAAGGCCGGGTCATACCACCGGCAGTTTAAGGCAAAGAAGCCCAAGATGGTGGTGCGTGAAGGCCCAAGACCCAGAGATGGTGTGAGGCCCAAGGGCGTGAACCGCCATATGTGTGACTTGTATTGTAAGGCAAGCTTAGTTTGTACCGAGCCGAGACTCTGTAAGCCGTCGGGCATCGACCTGCATATATAAATGGGTGACCCGGTGGCGGGTTAACTCAAGAAACAATCGCCCGAGAGCTAGGTCAAGCGTATTCGCTCCCTAGTTATCGAGTCTCGAGCAATACAACCCTAGCTGGATTAAGCTTTTACCTCATCGAGGGGATGAACCAGGATAAAAAAACTCCCCGTGTCATTTGTCTTGTTTAACCCTTCAAGCTAACCTAGTTGCGATGGCTCCACATCTAAGTCCTAATTCTAGGGCATCTGCCGTGACAAATCCACGACAGTTGGCACCCACTATGGGCTGGCGCATGGTGGTTTCGAGTTCTTGAAGGGCAGCTCCGCAGGGCTCAAGGGATACGCCGTGGGCCGGATGACTAAGAGTCTTCGCGGCAAGCTCTACATCGACGACTCAGGCTGGGGCCTAGGGCCGACTCAATCGAGTACGGGTACCGGGTCCCCTTCAGCGGGATTCATGTCTTCATGGGCAAGATTTGTGAGCGAGGGCCTGAGCCGGACATATACACCGACATCATTGAGACGGCTCAGCACGCATGACCCGCCAGCCGCTATCAAGCGTGCTTTCGTTGGTTTCATCCACGGAGTGGATCATGGTGAAAGATCCGTGTTTGAGGGTGGAACGGAAATCTACTCCGGTGGTGAATCTTCAACTGGCGAGACCAATTCGGTGTATCAATTGCAAGTCGACATGCTTGGCGGTTGTTCCGGTAGTGACAGTATTCCGGACTCCTATGAGCCGCCGAACCAAGTTGCGATCTTCATGGTCGGCACACAACCGGTGCTTGGTCCAACTATAGCCGCGGCTATGACCTCCGATTCAATGGCCACAGCGATGACTGGTGCTGGCGCTTCTACACAATCACCGTCTCTCCGATTATCTGAACTATTGGAGGCTTTGGCAATCTTATTGGCTGTGGACGTGACACCAGAAAATAAAGAATAGCATAAGGCGGATATTATGAAGCTGCGAGATGAGATAGCTTAGGCTAAGGAGGAATTCAAGGCTGAGAACGCCAGGAAGGCCACAGAACGAGTCGCTTTGGATGGTCAGGCCCAGCGGATTCAAGCAGAATCTTTCTGGCTTACCTTGGATCAGAATGCTTCGAACGCCGTCATGAGAAGGAGGCATCAGACTCGCCTGCCTGCAGAGTTTGAGGCTAGGAAGTTGTTTAACATGACTGGGGCAGAAACCAGCGACCCGCCCGTGGTGAACCGGGCGTTGGAGACGGCTGCGACTGGGGTGCTAGGTAAGCCGCGAGCCATGGACCTGCCTCGTTTGAATGTAACCCCGCCTCAACATGTTTCGATGCCTCTGGGTCATTACTCTAATCCTCTGGACAACATGGTCACTGCAGTAACACGATTGGCGGCTATCCCTGTTAAAGGTGAGTCTCCAGCGGCGATGGAGATAGAGAGCCGACGAGCTTCTCCAGACAGTCGTGGCTCAACAAGCGGCTTATTCATACAGTCGTGAACGGATTCACTCAACTCCTCGTCCGAGCCGGAGTTATAGAAGGCACATCGGGTCACCGGTAGTCTCAAGCAGTGAGGAGCACCACAACCAAACTTGTAGGCGTGACCCGCCACGCGCCGGTAATGACGCCCAGGCCTTGGTAGATCAGGGTAGGGCGCGTCATGAGGCGGAGCTAGCAGATCAGTTGGCGGCTCACTAGCAGTCTCCGGTTTACCCAACAGCGTCTGTGGAGGTAGGGATGACCTCTAAAACCCTTGGTGTGCCATGTTTAGTGCCAGCAGTACGCAATGAGCATTTGCCTACAGATTTCAAGGGCCCTCGCAAGGTGCCTAACTACACGGCGGATCAACCCCCGGAGGCTTGGGTCGAGAGTTATGAGATGGCCATGGAGATGCTAGATGTCAGTGAAGCTGCCTGTGCTAAATACTTCACCATGATGTTGGATGGCCCGGAGCGCACTTGGCCGAAAGGGTTACCCCCTAATTCCATCAGATCGTGGGCAGAGCTGAAATCGCGTTTCATTAAAAAAATTCAAAGACACATCTAAGCAGCCTATGTCAATCGTTGATCTAGATTCATGTGTCCAGAATGAGGGTGAGTCTATAACCCATTGGGTATGCTAAATTTTGACGGTCATCCACTCGTCAGACAGTATCAATGTCGGCTCAACCATCCTTATTTTAGAGAAGAATTGTCGTTTCCTTCCCCTTAAGCAGAAGCTTGGGCGGCTTAAGCACCACTGCCATGATATGGGAGAACTCATGCCAGCCCTCATCAAGTATGCTAATTCTGATAGCACTAAGGACCCAGAGTCTGATGAGGAGAAGGCCGGTAAGGGGAAGAAGAATGGCAACAACAAGGGCCAGCAGCACAATGCGTCGGGTCAAGGTAACAATGGTAAGCGTAAGCAGATGGATGGCGGCTCAAATTTTGTGGCCAACACCAATACATAGAATAGTCATCAGCGTCGAAAGGGAAAGGGGTCAAATTCCCGGCTCGGTGGGCAAAAGTTCAACCTAGAAGCGATGTTGAATCAACCATGCCCGAAGCACGGTACAGAGGACAGACAATCTAATCATTTGTGGAAGGATTGCTTTATCATGAAAGAGTATAAAAATTATGGCTCTTTCCAGAATAACAATGGCCCGTCTGGCGGGTCAGGGTCCGGCTGTCATGGGCCAGGCTTTGGAGGTGGCGGTTCAAGTTCCGGTTTTAAGGACATGGTAACCAAGGTGGTTTTAACGAGCAATCTAATCAAGCGAATAATCAGCAGCAGTCTGATTACCAGAGCAACCCAAAGCAGTTGAATAGTGGTCAGTATCATGTGTTTACCACAAGCTTGTGCAAACGAGAGCAGAAGATTCACAAGCGAGCAGTAAATTCGGTTGAGCCGGTGGTCCCTCGATACTTAAGGTGGTCTAAACAACCTATCATATGGAGCCGTGAGGATCACCCGCCCCGGGTTGATAATCTTGGTTAATTGGCTTTGGTGGTTGCTCCTCAGGTGGGATGATACAAGGTGACCAAGCTACTTATGGATGGAGGCAGTAGCATCAATATCCTTTACTATGATACCTTTCGCCGCATGAATTTAACTGACAAAGATCTCCAGACATCCAATACTGTTTTTCACGGGGTGGTGTCTGGTAAGTCTGCATATCCAGTGGGTAAGATAATGTTGGAAGTGGCTTTTGGTGATGACCAGGACTACGGGGCGGAAAAATTGACCTCTGAGGTAGTAAAGATCAAGAGTCCGTACCATGCTCTGTTTGGGCGGCTGGCTTATGCCAAGTTCATGGCTCGGCCTTGTTATGTTTATCTGCAACTTAAGATATTGGGTCATAAAGGTACCATCATGGTACACGATGACAGAAAAATAGCTTTGGAGTGCGAAGAGGGCGATGTCGCTTATGCTGAGTCTGTTTGCGCAACGGAGGAGTTGAAATTTTACAAAGATAATGTTGACCCGATAGACATGACCCCTTTGGAAAAGCCAACTACACAACATGATCTTTTACTGAAGTTTAAATTAGCGGATGCCACTAAACAGGTTGATTTTGTTCCTGGTGACTCATCCCAACAGTTCATTATCGGTGCCAGTCTGGATCCGAAATAGGAAAGCACGCTCATCGAGTTCATCCGTGAGAACCGGGACATCTTCGCATGGAAGCCTTCACACATGTCGGGTGTACTACTACTTCTCGAGCTTGTGCTGTATTCCCACGAAGAGGAAAGGGAGATGCAGCACAGTAGCGTAAGTATTTCCCTTAGTTTTTGAGAACCAAGGTATCAATCCAGTAGGAGACCACGCGCGAGTCCCTCGCACCTGCACAAACAAATAAGAACTTCGCAGCCAACCTGATAAGGGGTTGTCAATCCCTTTACGGTCACTTACGAAAGTGAGATCTGATAGAGATGATAGTTTATATTTTTGGTATTTTTGTTTATAAGAACAGAAAGTAAAAGTGGAAAAAGTAAAGTAGATGTAGATTGATATGTTGAGAATAGACCCGGGGGCCATAGTGTTCTCTCATGGCTTCTCTCATGATAGCGATATTCTACGGCGGGTAAACAAATTAGTGTCGAGCAGTTGATAGAAAAGCGAATAATTATGAGACTATCTAGGCATGATCATTGCATATAGGCATCACGTTCGAGACAAGTAGACTGACTCCTGCCTGCATCTACTAGTATTACTCCACACATCGACCGCTATCCAGCATGCATCTAGTGTATTGAGTTCATAAGAACAGAGTAACGCCTTAAGCAAGATGACATGATGTAGAGGGATAAACTCAAGCAATATGATATAAACCCCATCTTTTTATCCTCGATGGCAACAATACAATACGTGCCTTGCTGCACCTACTATCACTGGGAAAGGACACCCCAAGATTGAACCCAAAGCCAAGCACTTCTCCCATTGCAAGAACTATAGATCTAGTAGGCCAAACCAAACCAATAATTCGAAGAGACTTGCAAGGATAGTATGAGCACACATAAAGAGTTCATAAAAGAACCAAATATTTCTCATAGATAATCTTGATCATAAACTCACAATTCACCGGATCTCGACAAACACACCGCAAAAAGAGACTACATCGAATAGATCTCCTCAAAGACCGAGGAGAACTTTGTATTGAGATCCAAAGAGAGAGAAGAAGCCATCTAGATACTAGCTATGGACCCAAAGGTCTGCAGTAAACTACTCACAACTCATGGTGAGGGCGATGATGATGATGTAGAAGCACTCCGTGATGGATCCCCCCTCCGGTGGAGCTCCGGAACAGGCCCCAAGATGGGACTCACGGGAATAGAAGGTTACGGTGGTGGAACTAGGGTTTTCTCTCCTCTTCTGATGGTTTTCGGGTACGTAGCCTTATATAGGAGGAAGGAGGACACTGGGGACCTCACGAGGGACCCACAAGGCAGGGGGCGCGCCCCCACCCTCGTGGGCACCTCGTGGCCCCTACTTCGTGGTTCTCAAGTCTCCCGTGTGTGATTTTCTCCAAAAATATCTCTCCCGAAGGTTTCATTCCGTTTGGACTCCGTTTGATATCCCTTTTCTGTAAAACCCTAAAACAGGCAAAAAAATAGCAATCTGGACTGGGCCTTTGGGTTAGTAGGTTAGTCCCAAAAATAATATAAACGTGTATGCCAAAGCCCATTAAACATCCAAAACATCATAAATAATAGCATGGAACAATAAAAAATTATAGATACGTTGGAGACGTATCATGTACCAAGTGAACTCGCTGAGTACACTCTTAATATTGATCCGAAGTTTAAATCGGTCAGGCAGTTCCTTCGCCGTTTTATTGAAGAGAGGCGCAAGGCAATTTGGGAAGAAGTGGCCCGACTCTTGGCGGCTGGGTTCATTGTTGAAGTCTTTCGCCCTGAGTGGTTGGCTAACCCAGTACTGGTGCTTAAGAAGAATGACACTTGGCGTATGTGTGTGGATTACACAAATCTTAATAAGGCATGTCCGACTAATCCGTTTGCTCTCCCTCGTATTGATCAACTCGTTGATGCTATGGCGGGTTGTGAGCATTTGAGTTTTTTGGATGCTTATTTGGGTTATCATCGGATCAAGATGGCAGTTAAGGACCAGGAGAAGACAACTTTCATCACTCCTTTTGGAGCCTTCTGTTATGTATCTATGCCTTTTGGGCTCAAGAGTGCCCAGGCGACTTATCAGCGCTTTGTTCAGAATTGTCTCCATGACCAGATTGGGCGCAATGTTCATGCCTATGTGGACGACATAGTTGTGAAATCAAGGAAGAAAGAGACCATGTTAGATGATCTGAAAGAGACCTTTGACAACCTCCGGGTCTACAAAATGATACTTAACCCGGCCAAGTGTGTTTTTGGGGTTCCAAATGGCAAGCTCTTGGGCTTCTTGGTCTCCAAACAGGGTATCGAGCCTAATCCGGGGAAAATCAAGGCTATCACCTCTTTGGCTAAACCAGCGTGTATCAATGATGTTCAAGGTTTGTTGGGTTGTGTTGCGGCCTTACGCCGATTCATCAGCTGTCTGGGTGAGAAGGCCATCCCTTTGTACTAGAGGATGAAGAAAACAATGCACTTTGTCTGGAGTGATGCTGGTAACCAAGCATTCGAGGCACTAAAAAACCAATTGGTTGAGCCGCCGGTCCTTGCAGCTCCTATTGATAAGGAGTCTTTGCTTTTATATGTGGTTGCCAACAGCAGAGCTGTCAGTGTAGCAGTGGTTGTGGAAAAGAAAGCATTTGGCAAGGAGTATCTGGTTCAGCGGACGGTTTACTACGTCAGTGAGGTACTCACTGAATCCAAACAGAGACACCCCCATTGGCAAAAGCTGGTTTACGGAGTGTTCATGGCTAGTCGCAAGTTGAAGCAATACTTCCTTGGCCATCCCATCACGGTGGTTAGTTCTGGTCCCCTAGGAGACATTATTCAAAACAGAGAAGCCACAGGCCGGGTGGCTAAGTGGGCCATTGAGCTTGGACCCCATGGCATGAAATATGTGGCACGGACATCTATCAAGTCTCAAGCGCTTGTGGATTTTATCAATGATTGTGGAGGAGTTTCTCTGACTGGGACCCTCTAGTGGATGACATCTTTTTTGGCTAAGACGCCTGTTTGAACATATTCATTCAGAATTTCCTCGGTAACCCGGGAAACAACCCAATTGCAAGAAGTGACAGTCTTGGCTTTCGACATATTTGACTACAAAGAAAAGGATTGCCGGTTTAATTGTGCTGTTGAGCCGAACAATGACCAGTGTTACAAAAGCCAGCGTGGATGAACTGGAATACAATATTAGGCCAAAAGTATTAAAGATGAATATTGGCAGCTTAGTAAACGGACTAATGCTACATGGCGGATTACGGTTATTTTAAGCCGTCCGTAGGGTTGCGATGCAACAGATTGGAGGATAATTTTTCCTAAGTAAAGGACAAACATCTTTTTCGGATTGATGCTATAATTTTGGATCTACAACGAGCTGGAAATACAAATAAATTCTAAACCTAAGCAGACAGGGGCGGAAACATTCATGTGCTCGGGTAATGTCTTCAGTTGAGGTATTGATTTTAGTTATGAGGAATAAGCACTAAAACAATGGCCGTGCACTTTGACAGCTGGGTTCAGATCTAATCACGCAATATAAGAGGACCATACAAAGAATGGTAGATGAACTCGGATGAACTTAGGAAACCCTAACATGGATCTGAGATGAGTCCAAGCGTGTACCTGGAAGTGCTGATGAACAGCGAAGGAGCATCGCTATCGTCTCTGGTCAAGAACAGGTTGATGCAGCGGCCAAGGTTGACGCAGTTGACAGTGGCAGCGGAGCTCAAGAGGCATCGGTCGTCGCAAGGAAGAAGAAGAGGCATAGGCAGGGTAAAAGTTAAAGGAAGGACCCTTGTCCCTATTTATAAGGAAGTGGATAAATGGCATGCGCAGGAATCGAGGAGACCGAAAAAATGGTTATGTGGCGACAGAGGCACCTTGATTTTCGGGAGCCCATTAAAAAGGATCTACTAGGATGTGTTGAGCTTCATGTGTAGTTAATATGAGATGATGTCATGGCAGGTTAACATAAGTTTGATATGTGACATCAAGGCGGGCTGCAGCAATACGGAAAGGAATTGGAGAGGAAAGTTTCTGACAGGTCAAGTGTTGAAGATTGACATGACCAAGTTCAAGTCAACCTGGGGCCTAATGGTGGAGATATAACTAGTGGGTATAACCCGCCCAGGAGGGGCCGGGTCATACCACCATCGGTTTAAGGCAAAGAAGCCCAAGATGGTGGTGCGTGAAGGCCCAAGACCCGGAGATGGCCTGAGCGTCGAGGGCGTGAACCACCATATGCATGACTTGTATTGTAAGTCAAGCTTAGTTTGTACCAAGCCAAACACGTTGTGTATGAGCTGGCCAGGACTCTGTAAGCCGTCGGGCATCGACCTGCATATATAAAGGGGTGACCCGGCGGCGGATTAACTCAAGAAACAATTGCTCAAGAGCTACGTCAAGCGTATTCGCTCTCTCGTTATCGAGTCTCGAGCAATACAACCCTAGCTGGATTAAGCTTTTACCTCATCGAGGGGCTGAACCAGGATAAAAAACTCTACGTGTCCGTTGTCCCGTTTAACCCTTCAAGCTAACCTAGTTGCGATGGCTCCACACCTATGTCCTAATTCTAGGGCATTTGCCGTGACAAATCCACGACACACGGGTTGGCTGGTTGGGCCAAGCATGTCTCACGCGCGAGCAAGCCGCCGTGCTAGAGTTCGCTCAAGCCAGATGGCTGGCCTTAGCGCGGTGCGCACGAGCAATCTACCGCACTACCGTGCCAACCTAGCTAGCAAACCTTGCAGACAAGCAACTGGATGCATCCAGTAGGGTGTGTGCTAGCTTGGCTAGCTAGCGGTCGCGAGCGTCGGACGGAGCAGTTTCAAATTTACTAAATCACGGAATTCTGTTTTTCAATTTTTTTCAAATTTCTCGGTATTGTTTTTGTTCCAGTTTTTAACCGTTTATCGCAATAATGCGTGTAATATATCGTTGAAAACCTATGGACAAGGCGCATCTTTCATATGTTGAAATGTTTTCGAGATTCCTTACGGTTTTTAGTTAATTTTGAAAATTGTGTGGCAGACGATGAGTGGCTGCGGCCGTTTTTTCGTAAAAAAAATTAAACCAATGTTCAAAATGATTCAAATCATACACCGTTGGAAAGATCTCGACAAGGCACAACTTTTTCATGTAGAACATGCTCTCTAATTCCTTATGGTTTAAGAGCAATTTTGAATTTACCAAAACGCGGACACTGTTTTTGCGACACCCAAATCGTCGTGTATACTGCATCTGACAGCAAACCGCACTGCTTCTGACTGAAAAGCGCACTGCATCAGATAGTCAAGTGAACTTCATGGTTTCTTGTCTTTTTATTAAAAAAAATAAGTTTTCTTTTGTCTTTTTTTTTTCTAACAAGTGGGCCGCGGGGACTGAGCGAGTGAACTACATCTGATAAGAAGCGAGCTTGTTCGAGATGTTTTGGTTTCTGTTGAATTTTTTTAGTCTCGTCTAGACTATATTGTCAATGTTAGTGAGCTGCATGAAAGGGGCAAATGGGTTGTATTAAAATTTTACATTGCATTAAAAGACTGTTACCTCCCTACAACTTTTCTTTGAATATTTTTTAAAGAACAAGTGAACCGCTCAAAAATACAAATTAATGCACGATCGAGCCGACCAAACTGCATGCACTCTTTCTGTGTTGCGCCACTATCTATGGCTGTTGATGATGCTCATGGGCACAATACAACCGGTCTCAACAGTAGCAGTATTGAACCTCTCAAAACATTGAAATAAGCATACAAATTACACAAGGAAACTCTCAGTACCACCATGCCTGGGAACTGCTAGCCGACACCAGCCAGATAGCAACGCTGCGCACTCCAACAAATACCCAAGTGAACTGCAGCAAGCAATAGAATTGCATTCTTGGTCTAAGCTAATTTTTTTCTTTTTGCGATGTTTTTCAATCTGCTGCAAACCATCAAAAGTCAACTTCAAAAAATATTTCCAACGAGTCGACATGGGTTGAGGTGCAGTTCCTAGGAGGCAGAATAGAACTGTACACCGCGTGGGGGGCGAGCTGCACGCCAGTGACTACCGAACAACAGAAGGCCTGACCAAGGGTCTAAGGCGCACTGCATTGCACGCCAGATCCGCGAGCACTGCACGCCAGATCCGCGAGCACTGCACCACTCAAACGGCTCGCCGGGAACTGCAAAATCGAAAATATGCAAAAAGAGAGAGCAAAAAAAGCTTTTTAATTTGGAGACGAAGCACCCAGCAAAGGGCGGACCGCATGTTCTCCTTGCCCGCACCACAAAGGCAGCAAGAGCGCACACACTCGATGGGGAACCACATACTCAAAAACATGAAGCTGTTCACACATACAGAGTGTGCTTGCGCGTATGAAAAAAGAACAATCTCGCCTTTGTTCATCAGGAGAGGAGGAAGTGGAAAGACACCAGCGCCCCAGCACGTCGCTAAGACCGACAAGCTGCACAACGAGCGCCACAGAACTGCATAGGAGGTTGGCGCGTCGTACCACCCCTTCCAATGCGAACTACTTGGAGAGGACCTCATGTCCGCTGCTGCCACTCTCCTCGCGCCACAGCAGATGGAGCCGACGATCACTGAAGTCTTGAATCCCATTGAATCCCAGTGGCCTCTTTGCTGCTTGCGCACTGGGAGAAGGAGGGATTTTGCCCCGACCCCAAGTGCGGTGTTGGAGGGTAGGTGGTTGCCGGCCTGGGAGAGGCAAAGGTGATGGGAAGTGGTCGGGTAAGGCCATGGGAGGAGAGATAGGCCACGGGAGGTGGTTAGCATACTGCACGGCCGCGTTTTTGTGGACAACATGGCGGCGGTCGCCGGACTGCAGGGAAGTTCAGGGTCGACGGGAACCGACTTTGGCAGATCCAGCCCGGGGAAGGAGGAAGGAGGCGTAGGTATGGGTGCGACGAGGGAGCCGAGCTCGCGGGGGTCAGCAGTGTGCCCGGATTTGGCCTTCTGCTGCTCGATTCCATCGCTGGTGGCACGATGGGGCTTGATCCAACACCAGGGAGGCGCTGGTATCATGGCGGGGCGCGCCAGCGGCGGGTTGGTAGAGGGTGCGGCACACGCGGCCGGATCCGGTGGTTGGAGGTGCTGGGGGAGTGTGGCGGCGCGGGGAAGAAGATGGTGTTGCTGGGGGGAGTACCGTGGCGTGTGGGGAAGAAGGGGAGGTCATGGATTCCGGGGAAGAAGAGAGGTGGTCGCCGCCGGCCGCGGGGGCGCTGCCGCGCTAGAAGGTGGGGTGGGGAGGGGGTTGTTGTCCTCGGGGCGCTGTCGCGCTAGAAACCTGTG
>LR738710.1:266310126-266368362 GCA_902687465.1 Secale cereale
GTTATGAGAATAAGGCCTTTGTTATGAGAATAAGGTCTTAAGGGGTGTTATGAGAATAGACCCACCCTATATATATACGTACTCCCAGGAGTACACAACCATATTTCTATATATGATTGTATAGAAAAATGGTTGTGTACTCCTGGGAGTACGTATATATATAGGGTGGGTCTATATGAGAATAGACCAGCTATTATCTGTGTGTGCGCTGATTTAATATGTGATTAAACACGCAATTCAGCGAGAAAACGATGGAAATCGTTTGATTTGGCGGATCTGCCTCTGTTCTTCCGCTCGTGCAGGAGCTTCGCATCCTACTGGCGGTTCATATTCGATTTTATAGCGTGGTCCTAGTGTGTTACTAATTTCGCGTTCATGTTTGTGTTATTCCGCGACAGATTGATTTGCTAATAGGATTGAAATTTTAGTATAATTGGTCGAGTATCTCTCTGTTCTAGCACAAAAACGGCAAGTTCTCTGTCCTTCCCCGTCCGGATCGAAATTGTTGTGTTTTTTATGTAATTTTCTGTTGTTTTCGGCAATTATGTGCTGCCTTGCTCCTATCCGTATGAATTGCAGCGGATTAAGTTGTTAATTTTGAAGAATTTAACTTTTGTCCATGTTTTTTGTGTTCTTGCGGGCGCCATTAGCTCTGGTCGCGACTCAAGATGTTTTTTGAGATTTTGCGCATTATATAGTTGTTAGAACTGCATTGCAGGCTGTGTTTTTCGTCTGCGAATCATGGAGGGGTGAACTGCAGTAATATGCAATGCGCGGTGAATATTGTAGCGCGGTGAACTGCATTAATATGCAATGCGAGCCTGTATGAACTGCATTACAGCCACGTGGGGTTGGGGGACTAGTTTAATAAGTTTTTTTGCTTGGTCAAGCGCGGTGGACTGCAGTAATATGCAATGCGAAATGCACATTGTTATGTTACCGCACTGCTTTATTTGTCGTTTTCTTTGGGTTGTGTCTGTTCATATATATATTGGTGGGTCAATTGGCTCCCCTCCCAACTTATCCCTAGCGGCTCCCATCTCACCTTATCCCTGGCGGCGAACATTGCCTCCTCTTTTTGCCACTCCTCCTCGATCTGTCTTTTTCCCAACCAGACCCTACGCCTGGCAATGGATTGCGCGTGCGGCTGCCTGGCAAGGTTGGAGCCCATGCTGGAGACATGCATTTTTTCTGAAGGGTTGGTTCTGAACCAGAGGCAGCGGCACATCGCGCTCTGTTCCCTTCTCTGTTCTTCAGGTATTGGATTTCGGGCTCCATTCGTCCATCAGATGACTGACAATGATGTCAGTGATTCATGGGTATGTATTTCTCGCATAGTCTTTTTCATGTGTTGTTTGTAGTTAACACTATCTGAATATTTGTAACAGTATTAGTTTCTGAAGAAATATTTTTCACTAAGTATAAGTGAACTGCTTTTCACACAGTAGTTTTATTATGAACATTGTAGGAGCAGCAGCAATTTTGTCTAGTCAATATTATTATATGTTGACATCAATATTTTTTATGAAGATTGTAGCAGCAATTTAGTTTCTGAACATTGTAATCTTGTTCTTATTTGTTCTTATTTTTTCTGTTCTTGTTGTTTTGCTTGCAGAAATTCCCTTCTGGTCTAGTCAGGGTAACAGAAAGCTATGTTAATTTGGTCTTGGTTAGCAAGAATGGATATCATGATGTTGATGTTATGTATTCTGTTGGCTCTGATGATTGTTTGGTTCTCAAAGATGGCTGGAAGGAATTTGTGGAGGAAGCTGGTCTTCAGGCTGGGGATGTTGTCATGGCTATGTTTTATAGGCATGGAAAGTGTTTGGAGATCAAGTTAAATTTGCTTTAGGTCAGTCTTGCTTGAGCAGCAGCAGCATGAGACAATTTTGATGTAATAATTTGACATTTTTGTGTGGCTTCTAGTTTATTTTCTATAAGAAATATGAGTATAAGTGAACTGCTTTTCACATATATTTTTTCATGTGCATCCTATCAGCAGCAGCAGTTGAAGCAATATAAAGACTGGAAACACCCACTGAGCTTTCTTTTCTTTTTCTTTTAACCCACATACGGAACTAGAGTGCTTAATAAAAGAGGACTGCAACAACCATTATAGTAGTAGCAGTTTTGTGAAGAAAACTATCTGTGAACTGCTTTCATAGAGAGTTTTTTATGTGTATCCTAGTAGCAGCGGCAGTTGAAGCAATATACATACTGAAAACAAACTACTGAGAACTGCATATTGTTGATAGATACAGACCAAGGTTCTGCGCTCATAATTAACAAAGTACATCATCAAGCAAACTAATGCAACAGAAGCAAACATTGTGCCAAAGCAAATTACAACGAAAGCAAACTAATCTACATAAGCAGAAGGAAACAAATCAAGCACTTGCGACAGGAATCCTTGGCTATCAGCATCTGGCCTGCTTCACCAGTTCCACCGGTTGGAGTTGGAGGTGGAAGTTGATCCCCCTTGCCCGCCACCCTCCAGGATGACCTCGGGCGCTTCCTTGTCTTCTCTTTTGCAGAGCGGGCGAGGCCTTTCTACACTGTGGTGATTCGGTTCCATACCTCGAACGCAGTGTAGGCGTCCTTGATAGCATACTCAACGTGCCTCGTGCTGGGAATCGAAGTCCACAGGCTGTGGTCGTGGTCTGTCATCTTTGTCTTCATGTCTGCGTATTCATCGTCGATGATGGCAGCTGATACATCGCCAAGTGAGTCCAGTGGCTTCGTTCCATCAGGCACCCTCCAGTTCGCCTGAATGTCGACGAAGTTGGGGATGTGGAGGTTGCAGCGTGAAAGCTTCTCCTTGTCCTGGTCGATGCAGAAACCAGCGAACTCGAACCTAAGCGAAGTGATCCGCAAGTTATACTTTTCGGAACTGCATACAGAGACATATAGAACTGCAACACATACTCAGCAGAAAGAATATCTTACCTTGGGTCGCCGAGGAACCTGTCGAAGGTGATGCATCTCTCGCCCATTGTAGCACATACTTGGAAAAGCAGCACTGGGTGGTATTTGCCGATGGAGAGTTGAATCAGGGCCGCTCTGCTCTTGTTGGGTGTGTACTCGAGGTCGATGCCGACGATCTTCTGGCGGCGCCGCTGGAGAACTGCCTTGTACTCTTCGACATATGTCGCCATGGCGTCCATGTCGTTGGTGTAGATCACCTTGAGCTTGGTCTTCCCGTGCGCCAGGACATCGTCGTAGGTCTTGGTGAACGACATGGCTGGAAAGAGGAGGAACAGGAGGAGGAAGCGCAGCGTTGTGTGTTTCTGCGGACGATCAGGGTGATGGAGCGCGGGATTTAAAGGGGAGCGGCAGCAACTTCTGCCGAGGCCACGATCTCGTCCTCCAACCATCGTGGCGATCGTGTGTTTCGTGATGATCGTGGCCTTCGCGCGTGTTGCAACCGGCCGGATAGAGGAGCGGGCGCGCGGCGCTTCGGGCGATCGTGGGCGCGTTTATTTCGGGCAGGCGAACCGAGCCGTTTTCTATAAGCGAACTGCATCGTTTTGAAACCGAGCCATTTTTTTGTAACCGAACTGCATCGTGTTTCAACCGAGACGTTTTTTTATTTTTTGTCTATGACCTGTGGGCCTGTGGGCCTTTTATTCATTAAGTCTCTCTTTTTCTTCTATGTTTCTTGCAGCCCCCCTTCCGCTTCCTCTTCCCCGCACAAAAATCCCCCTGCCCTCGTGCTCTCGCGTTGGAGAGCGATGACGCCCGCAATCGCTGCCGTCCGTAGGGGCGCTCTCGTAGTGGATAGCGACGATGCCCGCAGCCGCCGTCGTCCGTAGGGACGCCTCCTCCGCCGTCGCCGTCCGCAGCCGCCTCCTCCGGCCGTCACATCGTCTCACGGTGAGCCCCAAATCGCCCCCAACCCGTTCCATATCTTGTGCTAGGGTTATATTTGGATTTAGCATTCTCTTCTTAAGTTTATTTTGTATGCTTGAAATTGCAACGCCCTATGGATTGAAAGTTTTTCTCTGCCTGCTTTTGGGGTTTGCTGTCTAGGGTTTAATTATTATCCCTTTCTGATTGCAGACACAACATGGCTTCTTCCTCCCCAATTGATGCATCACCAGTTAGAACGGCTTTCCCATCTGGTACTACATCAAAGTGAACTACATTTTTCATACACGGTCAATTGCTTCTTGTTGAACAAAATAGTGCACTGCATCGTAGATTCCTTTACCAAGGCCCATTTTTTCAGACATGTGGCAAACTGATATGAACTGCCTCAAGTTAATTGTTTTTACATTTTTGGAATGACATTAAGTTACTTGTTATGTTTAATTGTTAAACATAAACTGCTAAAAGAGCACTGCATTTGGACATTGCTTTGTATTTTTTTTGTCTATCCACTATGCAGTTGCCAAATTGATATGAGCTGCATTAAGTTTTAGTTTTTGCCCCTCACAGAACTGCATGAATTTGTTTTGTTTTGTATATCTAAGCGCACTTCTTTTTATATGCGGTCAATTGGTCACTGAACGAATTAGTGCACTGCATCATATATCCCTTTACCAATGTCCATTTTCAGACACGCGTCAATATGATATTCAAGTGACGTGAACTGCATTTAGGTTTACTGCTATGTTTTAATTGTTAAACATAAACTGCTGAAAAGAGCACTGCATTTCTACATTTGTGTTTCCCAGTTGATATGAGCTGCATTAAGTTTAGGTCTCCGTCTCACACACATATCTTTCTTATGTTTTTCTCACCCACAGTTTTATCTCCTAGTGGGTCCGGGGATGGTGGTGTTAACTATTTGATTACACGTTATTTCATAGCCGATGTTGTCGGTGGTGGTACATCTAATCAGGGCAGCATTCTACCTGAATTGAGTGAAACCCAGTCGCAATCTGTTGATGGCACAGAACCAGTTACACAGGATTGGATGGTCCCTGATCAGATTGCAGCTGATGTTGAGAGGAAAAGGAAGAAAGCGATTGCGCTCGGTAATACTTTCGTGAAGGCTCATAAGGCGAAGCAAGTAAAGTTTGAGCAGGGTAAGGAGATAGGAAGGAGGATTGCAGATTCAAAGAAGTCTGCTAAGTTTGCCCCCGCAAAGAATCCTGTGAAGAGAAAACTCAATACTGTTGCAGAGCAAGGTTTAAGTTCTCCACGCCGGAGCCCGCGTGTTGATTACTCAAAGAGGCCTAATTATGCTGAGGTTGATGTGGATGGGATTCAAGGAAAGCGGAGACGCGCGGACGATCACTCTGGTGTTGATTCTGAGCGTCGATCTAAGCTGGCGCGGGAAAATGCAGCTGGAGAAGCGCTGGACAGAGATTCTGATGAGGAGGATGTTGATGTTAGTAAGGTATACGCTGTTTATTTATTTTCTCTTCTGTTTTTTAAGTTGTTTGGCATGAGTTTGCTGATGTGAACTGCATTTTTTATTCTTTGTTTTTTTGTAGACTGCTAAGAGTACCAAGAGGAAGAGGTCTGAAGATGATGTTGCGCATGAATGGCGTTTTAACAAGACTGTTTGGCTGTCCATTCCAAACGTATGCAAAGCTGTCGCCTTGTTGGGTGAGGCGCACTGAACTTCGGTGCGGCAAGCAGGCTTTGGCATTGTCTTCGACCTGAAATTAGAGAAGAATGTTTCTCGTGTTCTGATGTGCAAGCTGATGGGAAAGATCGACCCTGATACGATGAGATTGGACTGCGGGTCAAACAAGGTTCTGGAAATCAATTGTGAGGCTGTCCATCACATTTTTTATTTCCCTATGGGTTCTCACACTGCTCCCAGGCCCGCTGCCAGCGGCCATGATGATTCGCTGGCTAATTTGAAGGATGAACTTGGTTTCAACCGTTCTCGTAGCATAGATGCGAAGGACCTGCTTATTTTACTTCGCACGCTGGCTGCGGACCCTGCGAAGGTTAATAAGACTGTGAAGGTTTTTTTTCTCATTGTTTTCCAGTGCTTGCTTTGTCACAGCCTTGCAACTCCGTTGTCCAGGGTAGCTGCTATGGTTGAAAACTTGGATTTTGCATCTATGGCTAGCATGGACTTTTGTCAGCTTGTTGTCGACGAGCTGCAGGCCGCTGTGTACAAGTGGAATTCTAAAGGGAGCAAGCATAACTGCGCTGAGGGTTGCACCATCGTGCCCCTGTTCATGTACCTCGATTCATTGAATCTTCGAAAAGTATCGGTTATGGATAGACGCACGACACGCGCCTCAATACTGTCCCATGTGCAGTTGAAGAAGATTCACAACACCGACATTATTGTCAGGGGAAAGATACACCTGGACTCTTACAAGTTTGGCAAGCTGCCGGTCAGTGCATAGCCAGCCTTTGTGTTTGTTTTATTCCTTTTTTTTGCGCATGCTAAATGTGAACCTCTTATGTAATTTTTTTTGTGAACTGCATCTCTTTTTTTTGTTAATTTGTTCAGTGGAAGGCGGAAGCGGACATTGTGTACAAGCGGACTGCAGTTGCCGAAGCGCCTGAAATGTTTTGTGAGCCTTTTGCTAGGGCGGCTCCAATTCGACGGGGTCGTGGTTTTGCTAGGGCGGCTGCTGGAGGTTTTTCTGGCGAGGCTTCTGCTGATCGCAATAAATTTGTTCAGGTCGATGAGCTTCTCGACAGGGTCATCAATTTAACTTGTGATTTCCCAACATCCGGTTCCAGGATGAGGAATATTGCTGGATTGTTTCCTGAAGAAGGCCCTTCTAAAGCAGAAATCGAGGCCGCTCATAACTTTGACCGTGGGCAGCTTGAATTCCTTAAGCAGACAGTTACGAATATCAGGTCTTCATTCGTTCAGTTTAAGCAGTCTTAGGACGACAAGTGTGCTAGGTATGAGCAGGAAGCTGATGCAATTGTGAAGGAAATGAACGGGCATGAAGATGTTGTCCGGCCTTCTTTGCCTGACCCCGCAGATGTGGATGTATGTCTTTTTTTCATATGTGAACAGTTTTTTTACCCATATTTGTTATCTATTTTTTCTGTGTGTTTGTGGCATTGACTATTTGTTTTCGCATCCTTTTGTTCTTTTCGCAGTGTGGAGGAGAATCTTCTAAGGCTAACGCTTGTCGTGATGATGACCACCAGGACCACTACGGTGTTGATTCTGATTATTTGTTTGACAGGCCATTGTCCCCCATTGACGAAGCTGCCAAAGACAATCCTCTTGACGAAGGTGTCATCGACAAGGTTTGATTTCTTCCTTTTTTTTGTTACAGTGAACTTCATTGTTTAATTTTTTGTAGTGTCCAAAACAAACAATCATATTTTTTGCACCAGCAGTGGCAGCGAACTGCAGTTTTTAACTTTTTTGTAGTGTGCACCAGTAGCGGTAGTGCACTGCAGTTGTTGTTTAGAGAAGAAGCATCATCTTTTTTAGCAGTGAACTGCATGATCTGGTGTTGGTTTTTTAGTTGTAGAGCTGCATTTTGGATAATAGTTTTATTTATGTTTTTTGTTTTTTGGGATGCCGAATCAAACGTGGAAATACATGGGAAGGAGGCAGAGGGTGACGCTGGCAAGGACGAGGAGGCTGACAAGTCTAAAGAGATGGAAGGCGACGCTTCTCTGGTGAGTATAGAGAATTTTGCATTTTGTGTTTTATTTTTTATTTTTCATGGGAGCTTCATGGTCCGTTTTATTAGTGAACTGCATTCTATCTTTTTTGTGTAATGTGTTTTATTTTTTAACTCATCAGAACTGCAGATTAAATGTTGAAATCCAAGCGGAGCGCATCATTGAGGATGATAATGTGGAAGGGAGAGGAGGGGAGGAGCCTAATGCGGAGGTTGATAAGGCAGAAGGTAGAGAAGGAGGGGAGTGTCCTGTTGAGGCTGATAAGGCACAAGAGAGAGAAGGAAGGGACGATATCGTGGATTGTGATAAGCATGAAGAGAGAGAAGGAGCTCCTCGTGTTACAGTTGAAATTGCATAAGAGACAGAAGGAACACCTAGAGTCGGATTTGATGCTGCGGGGACATCCGCTGGCATTGATGGTGTTGGTGGGCCTACTGTTTTGTTGCTTGGCGATGAGGTGCCTGAGAAATTTTGTGTCGCCCCTCGCGCCCCCGAGCAAACTGTTGGCAATCTGGCTTTCCCAGCCGAGACAACCAAAGTCCTAGCTGAGACAGTTTCGATTGGTTCTGAAGAGGAACATCCAAGACTCTCTCAGGACATGAGCAATCAAGCGCCGCTTGACGATGATATTACCGGGCTGGATCACTTGATGCTCAGCGAAGATGTACATGAGCACCCGCAGGAAGTTTATCCTGAAACCGAAGGTAAGCGAACTGCATTATTTTGTTCTTTCCCGTGGGCGAAATGGACCGTGTGTGTTTTATTCTCTGATATCGTTCCCACTCTGTATGCAGATGAGGAATTACATGTTGTTACTCCTTTGAGGATTGATCCAGCTCTTATGAGAAGATACAATGAGTTATATGACGCTGTTACGAGGGCTACGAGGGATAAGAAGAAGAAGTATGACATTTTTTGTCTTACACCCCGGCTATTTAATATGTTATTTTTTCAGGGACACCCATCTTATCACTTTTTGCTAGGCTTTTTTCTTCTTGTCTGAAGGCATCTAGTTGCGTTCAAGGGCGAGTTTGGTGATATTACTATCGGTCATGTTGGTGAGTCATTTTGGTCGTATGGAACGCTGAGCACGCGCCTCGCAAACATTGGCGTCTCTATGTTAGCTGAGAGGTTCAAAGGATCTCAAACGATGATTGTCCCGTACAACCTATGTGTAAGCATTTTCTTTAATTTATATTTTATCCCTCGTCCAATTTTTATTTGTGCTATAAGCATTTTCATTAACTCTCTGGTTTTGTCTTTTTGCATAATTCCATTTGGAACGGCTGTGCCACATATAGGGCTTTGAAAAAGATGTTTTCTTCAAGCGCAGAGGAACGTGTGGACAAGAAAAACTTGGTAACGCATTTTGACCATTTTCGTCATCTTGAAAATAAGTTTTCTGTTTTTCTATTTTCTCATCTGGTTTGTTTTATTCTTTTTTTATTTCAGATTATGTTTGCAACATTTGACCCTCCTCCCACAACAATGAAGGACGCGATAGGCCACTACTGCTTGGTCACTTTGAACCTGCGAGAGAAGCGTTTTGAGTTTCTCGACTCATTGAACGAAGGCGACAGCGCTCCTGCAAATCTTGTCTTCAGGAAAATGGTCAGGAACATCAAAAAAGTTTGGCAAGATGGCAGCGCAAGCTGCGATGAGCCGTTGAACCCTCCCACCCTTGATGGCTTTGCGCTGACTCATATTAATGTCCCGCAACAGGGAAACGGGTTTGTACTTGTTCTCCTTTTTTCTTTTTCCTCCTTTAGTTTTTTTGTGTAAGTGAGCTGCATTGTTTTTACTAAATTAGAAGCACTTTTTCCCTTGAGCGAACTGCATTACTAATGTGATATTAGTTGTTCTCCCTCGGTTTTTTTGTGTGTATGGAGTTTCATTGTTTTACTAACATCAGTAGCACTTCATTATTGATTGAACTGCATTAGTAATGTGTTTATGTTGGTTTTCTTGCAGGCATGATTGTGGATTTTACATGTTCCAATTATTGCAGACCTGGGATGGTGAAACGATTGCCAAGTTTGGGAAGGAGCACATTGGCTACATCAGGAAGGTGATGCTCTATAGTTGGCTGACCTCGTCGCATTGCTGTCTTGACCTGACATCACTTTTAATTTTTAAAGAAGGTTATTACATTTTTTTCAGTCACACACCCTTTTTATTAAGTGAACTTCATTGATACAGAAAGGGGAGGTCCACTAGTTTTGTTAAGCTTTTTAGTAGAACCACATTCGCATGTTAAAATGACTTTCGTTAGTGAACTTGATGATTCTTTTCATTTTGCTCATTATCCATTTCTTTTGTGCGGGCTTTGACGAAGGCGCACACCAAGGTGGTATTTCCTTGTTTGAAACTCAGGTTCACACTCCAACGATTCAGAATTTTGTCCTTGATGAACCCCCGTTAAGCTTGTAAAAGAACCGGTGTGTAAGAGATTGAGGAGTGGCGCCGACACTTCGAATGAAAAAACTCTTGAGAAATCTCCTGTCAATGTCAAACATGGGAAGAAAGCAGTGAGCCCTCCGAATGCTGAAGATAGTGATGATGATTTCGAGAGGCCACCACCAGTGCCTAGGAGGACCAGGAGCGCAACTGTGGAACGCCCGACGGACAGCGAGGCACTAGTTCTATCAAATAAGAGGCCTGTGCAGAAGCCATCAAAGTTTCGATCTCCTGTACAGAAGTTGGAGTCTGCGAGATTCAGCTATCTTGCGGAGATGAGGAAAGTCTTGCAACTCATCACGAGCACACCATTCAGGCAGAAATACAGCGAGTCAGTTCTTTTTTCATTAGTTTTTTTGCTTTTTGCTTTTTAATGTGTGTAATGTTCTTCTGTGTTTTTGCTTTTGTGCTCCTAACCCCGCCCCCACCTTCGCCGTTTCTTTTGTGCAGGTGCGCGCTTTTCATGCACAGGAATCCTATCGAAGTCTACACTGTGAATGTGGACTACATGTTCTTAACTTTCACCAGAGGTGGTTTTATGGACTCGGAATTGATGGATCATATCATCAGGTACTGGAAGAATGACGAGCATATGAATGTGGTTTATCGATCTGGCGAACGCGTTCTGCTGTCCCCTTTGTTTATCATGGTATTTCTTATTTTTCCTTTTTTTTCTTTTTTCTGCTCAAGTGAACTGCAGTAAATAGTGCATAATAATTTGTTTTAGAATGTACTGAACTACATACATTTATTTTTTGTGTTTAACCCATGTATCTTAAATGAAACAAATTATGGCGAGAATTGTGAACTGCATACTGTTTTAGAGAAGCGTGATCCGTTTTTCTTATTAAGCGTCGGAGCGAACTCTGAGGGGGAACTGCATTAACGTTCCTTTGTGAATTACTCACACGCAGTATGTGCTTCAAATGAATGATCACGCGGATAGAGATGAAGATGGAAACGTTGTGTTGCCTTTTGTCCACGGCAAGTTTAACGTTGACGATGCAGCAAAGCAATTCAAACTTTATGTTCGTGATGACGAGAACCTTCTTGATTGCAAATTAGTAAGTTATCAGATTTGCTTTGTTCAGCCTTATGTACTTATTTTCTCTCCCAATTTTTTCCAGTAATCCTTGTTCACTTATCAAACCCATAACAAATCTGATGAAACAAAATCAGATTCTGTTACCACGGATGAAAGACCAGCAATATTCGCTATACACGATGAATAGGCACCGCGAGACCCTTGACATTCATGACACTAGGAGGTACAGCGGACCGGTTGATCAAACGACGAGGTGGCATAAGTCTGAATACCACAGCGACCGCACTGAAATGGTAAATTTTTTCCATTTTCACCTTCTTCTTGTTTTCATGCGTGCGCGTGTTTGAACAATATTGTTGTGATGTGTATTTTTGTTCTATTTCCACCAGATGATCAGGATGACTGCATTGTGGAAGAAGGTTTACGGAGAAAAGGAGTACAAGAGAAAGGAGTCGGTAGACTGGGTCGATGTTTCAAAGAAAGCTAGCTTTTTGGGCTCCCCTGAGCAGGGCCCCAACGAGTGCGGCTTTTTTGTTCTGAAGATGGCTCAGTTTTATGACGGCAAAAGCTTTGTTCTGAAATTCGGAAAGCGTAATGTAAGTATCTTTTTTTAACCCAATAATAATCCTTCATTCTTTGATATTTTTTTGTCAGTTCTTTTTTGTAGATGATGTTGTATATTTGTTTACTTTTTTTTCCTTCATCGCAGGAAGCTGCTGTTGAGGAATGGAAGGCTGGGTTTTTGTTCCAGATTCTGTTCCACCCTGAAAACATGGTCGTAGTCACCGAGTTCCCGGAGGATCTAAGAAATCTCTGCATTTATCTTGGCTTTTCTCCAAAACTGGATTCGCAGGAGCAGGATGAGGCATAAATGATAGCAGATCTTTTTTTATGTGTGTTGATGTCTTTTCGTGTGTGCTCCAAAACTTTCTGTAAACAGTATGTATGGTCGCTGTGTGTAGTTCTCGATCTGCAAAACTGTTCACACCATGCTGTGTGCTTTTGTATATACCGGTCTAGTTAGTTTTTGTGTTTTTCTTTTTGTGGCAGACAGGGACAATGTCAAATATGTACATAATGGAGCTTTCAGCCAAGTTTTTTTAAATATATGCATCCGCACTGCATGTCACCTTATCACATGGGACAGCAAAGACGAGTTCAACGTGTTTGTCGTCGAGTTTCAAAATTTTGGAAAAATTGTATTAGAAGACAGAAAATCAACCGTGTGTGCTAAGGGAGAGCTCAATTTTTTACATTTTTTGCACTAAGCGCACTGCACTGTGTACTCGAAGCGGACTGCACTGTAAGCTTTAAACGCACCACACACGCATTGCACTGTACGTGAAGCCTAGTCTGACTCCATATTTTTTTCTTTTCTAACTGCATTCTATATTGATTCACGGTCATCTCAGATTCTATACGACGAAGAGAACTGCATTCTCAAAATGACATTCTGATCTCAGGGTTTTCATACAGAAGAGAACCACATTCTGAGAATGACATTCTCATCTTATTTCTTTCATATAGAAGAGAACTGCATTTTATCAAGCATACCCACCCGCAGCACATTGATCACAAAGTATATATGGCATATGTTATATCTATTCATTTTGAACTTCAATATTACATGTTGAATTCTTTTTTTGCAGTCCACTAAACACAAGATATATCTTATATACAATACAATATATATAAAGGATGAAGTTAATATATTTTTAAAAGGTAAAACTGTATATGTGTTGATCTATGTCCTTTTCCTGCTGCTTCTTCTCAAATTGTGCACTGCATTCGTTTCAATGGTTGTTGCTGCTTCTGTCTTGCTCTTGTTGTTCGCATTACCCCTCGTAACGCGACCGTGCGACTGCGATGCTTGCCTACGCGCTGGATTCTGCGTTCTGTCTCTCCCCCTCGTTTTTATGATGGTTCATCGATGTCTTCATCTTCTTCTTCTTCTTCCTCATCTTCCTCTTCTGCTTCCTCATCTTCCTCTTCAGTTACATCAGCTTCGCTCGCTTCCTCGTTCTCTTCTCTGTCAGCATCTTCTTCGTCATCTTCTTCATCTTTTTTTCTGTTCTATTTGGACAAGTTCTCGCGTTATGCTTCTCTCTCTTGTTGCAGATGCTACAAAGTCTTCTCTTTGTCATATCATCTTGTTGGTCAGCTTGGTGATTTGTGATGGCATTTTCAGCCTGGATTTTTTTCAGCCTCTCCTTACATGTTCTTGAGTTGTGTCCCGCAATCTTATTGCATGATTTACACATCCTTACCCCCAGTGGTCTTCCTCCGATGTCCAGTTCTGGCTCAGGCCTACAATTTTTTTCAGGACTTTTTTCATTTGCTGCAGCTTTTTTATTGGCTGATTTGCTCTCTTTCTTTCTCCCTTTTGTGTTTGAAACAGGTGGGGAAAGAATTGTGTCATCATATTATGAGCTGCACCATCAGCAGCATGTTCGCGCTCCTCTCCTTGTTCTTCACCCCGCGCATCCATGATCTTCTCTGCTTCTTCTTCTTCGTTTATTACGTTGACTTCTTGTATGAGTTCTCTCATCCCAGCTAAAGCTCTGTTGTATCCTCTATCCGATTTGACACCCCTGTTTGCCAGGTCCATTGCTGTTTCTGCAAGTAGTCTCCTATGGTAGAACATCGAACTCCCATCTGGAGCAGTTTGCTCATAGTCTCTGCTGTCAAAAGTTGTATTTTGGCGTGCGTTCCGTGTGTATCTCTTCAATATGTACTCTTCAGGTATCTTGTCCACCCGCAGCTGATCCAACATGCAAATGATGTGCACGCAGAACAGGCCTGCAGCAAAAGAATTTTTTGGGTTATTCGTGTCAGCAAACTTCACATAAATATGCAACATTTTTTCAATTTTGGTTTTGTAAACTGCATTATAAATAGGTCCTGGGTCTCCAGTTCTAGTGAACTTTACTAAGGTTTTTTTTTCATCTCTTTTTTGCTACCAGCAGTAAGTGAACTTCATTATGTTTTCTGTGTGCTTATTTTTTGTTTCCTGTCTCACTGACCTGTGTGTGTCCACAGCTTGCATTCGCATTCGTAGATACCGTTCGTCACATCAGCAACTACCTGGAACTCGTGTCTTACCCAATCAAAATCATCAGACAGGTTGTAGTGGCGCACAAAATATTTCGGCGGGTTGTCAGTGGACTGCTCTGATCTGAATGCAATGCTGCGGTAGTGCGTTTGCTTGAAGTCAGCAAAGACCGCCCTGTGTAAATCTTGGAGAGCTGAACCTCGAAACCAAACTGAGTAGTAGTCTTTATTTCCGTCTGTGAAACAAAGAAAACTAGTTAAGTAGTTGTTTTTCACAACAAAATCAAGAAAGCGAGTAGTGTTTTATTAATTGCTCATCCAGCTTAAAAACTTTGCTCTATTTATATACCTCGTTAGCTATGGTCTCCGCGTGCTCGACGCCCTTCCTTGTCTGGATGCACCTGTCCACCTGCGATGCAAAGATGTGTAGGTCGTGTCTTTCCTTTACAATGATCCTCTTCAAGATCCGGTTCATGCTTTCACTTCTCTGTGTCGACGTCATCCGTGCACAGAACACCTCCTTGTAGTAAGCGGATATCCATTCTTTTCAGTCTGTCCAGAGCGCCTTCATAATCTCATCATTTTGCAGGTTATACTTGTCCATGAGCTCATGCCAAGCGCGTTCAAACTCTGATGGCATCAGCGGGTGGTTGAGAACGGAGGTCAGCTCATCCTTGAATGTCTCATGCGCTTTGTACAGCAAGGACATGTGATCCTTGTATTTTTTCAGTATATGCCAACGACATAACTTGTGCAGCATGCCTATTAGCGTACTTTTTATCGCGGCATCCATGGAGGGGCATTGATCTGCATGTTTTTTGAAAAAAAATCAAGCAGTGAGTTATTGAGAGAACTGCATATCCTTTTTCTGCTTTTTTCTTATTTTTTCATTGGATGGAAGAAATGGACTACAAAACTTGGCAGTGAACTGCATTGTTATTTAAACCCATTCTTTTTTCAGCATACCTGTGAGTATGCAGATTGGCCGCTTGTTGTTCATGCAACGCAAGAACGTCCGGAACACCCACTCGAAAGTCGGTATTGTTTCGTCTCTGATGAGAGCCACAGCGAATATTGTACTTTGGAGGTGGTGGTTGACTCCAACGAAGACGGCCAGAGGCATGTGGAACTTGTTGGTCTTGTAGGTCGTGTCAAATGTGACACAATCTCCAAAATCTTCGTACGATCCCCGGCAGCTCGCGTTCGCCCAGAATATGTTCCGCACACGGTTATCGACATCTTTGTCGTAATCATAGAAGAACTCCGGGTTTATTTCCTGCATTTTCTCAAAGAAAGCCAGGAGTTTCTTCACATCGTCTTCTGTTTCCTCCCTCGCGAATTGGTGCTTCCTGCAGTTCAAAATAATAATATACTTGCAGCATTAGAGACATACAGAAAATGCACAAGCGAACTGCATGAAATAGACGAGATATCGTTTTTTGTTTAGTGAACGTACCTGTTCACCCAGTCACGGCTGGTGCGCCCCATAAAGTGCAGCCCTCCTGACATCCTTGACAGGGTTGACATCATCTGCGTGTGCGTCAGGTTGTCGCTCTGCATGTCCTTCACTAGTTTATCAAGTAACGGATCATCCGTCTTATGCGAGTGCATGTGCATAAGCATAGCCGGGCTGTCAATCATCCTGTGGTTGTGATTGAGCTCAATCTCTGCTATCACAAACACATCCTTGATTTTTTTTCAATCTCATTCCCGCCTTGCAGCCAGTCCTCTTTGATGTTTTATCTCGCTTTCTGTCATAATCAGTGACAGTTTCCTTGCTTCTGCCTTCCTTTGAGCACACTATGTATCTGTTTGTTCTGTATCCGCCGTTTTTGCGTGTGTCGAAGCCTGCATGCCTCGCATACGTGTTGTAGAATTCTCGCGCCGCAGCGTGTGATGTGAATTGCATACCTTTCACAGGCACAAGTTCTTGTAGCATGTTCTCATTTTGCACACACAATATGGAATGTTTTTTTTGTTAATGAGAATGCACAAGCTGAAAGAATGCGTAAGTGAACTGCAGTAGTTAGGCAAGGAAGCTTACATGCGTGTACTGTTTTTTATCTAACGGTGTTTGCAGCTCACCAATGTTTATTGGGCATGGAGGGGTGACAACAGATCTGTGTAATTCAGGATCGCGAGGAGGCAGAAGTGTTGAGAACTTTACTTTTTTGGTTGCTTGCGGCTCTCCTTGATTCTGCTTCCGATTTTTTTGGTGCGCAGTAGGCGGCCTGGGTGGAATTCCACTATCTCTTTGTCGACGAATTGTTTGCTCATGAACTTGCCGAACTTGCTGGGTTTCAACATTGGCTTGTGGAGGTGCTATATCATCCGTTCTGATCTGCTGGCCAAATGTTTCAAAGACACGCGTGTACCTTGGCTGCATAACTGTTATGATTTGCTCTTCATCATCATCCTCCTCCTCATCTTTCTGCGCATGCTCCCCCATGAAGACTAGATCGTCTTCGTCCTCCTCATCTTGCGTGCTTTTTGCTTCACTGCCTTCTCCATCTCCAATGATGTTTGGTACACTGTTTTCATCTTTATCCTCTACATCTTCCTCCACGGAGTACGCAGTTCTGTTTGTTGTGTTAAAGAAACCCCTAGGTATTTCAGGTGTTATCCATCCAGGCATCTCCCACTCTTCTCTTCCAATGCAGTTCAGCGGCTTTGGGTCGTAAATGAATCGAGGTATCTTCTGTTTTGGAGGCATAGTAATTTCCTGCACAGTATTAAGCCAAAGCTTTTTATGCACGTCAACAGTGAAATGACCTGCATCTTTCGTATTATATATCATTATATTTTGCAACTGTAGAAATTGCACTTCAATTTGTCATTCTATAGCAGGGGCACTGGGAGTTAACATGAAGAAACAATGCACTTCAGTTTTAGGCACAGCGCTCTACATATGTAAGTCATGGTGGACTGCAATTTTGAGCCATATAGATTTTTATTTTTTTTGAAGTATCTTTTTCTGTTTTCTACTGGGAGATACATGGGACTGTAGTCGACGCAAGAGGGGCACTGCATGGGGATAAAAAAGGGCACTGCAAACTGGATGTGGGGGTTGGGTATGTGATTTTCTTACATTATATGCAGTTCTCTCCTTCTGGAGATGCAGCTCTGGCTGCTGTTGGCGTGCAGTCCAGCTCCGCTGCAGGAACTCATGGGCTTTTTCAACATTTGCCATTGTCGCGGGAGAAGGCTGGATGGGCACCATTGCAGTTCGCATCCACGACGACTGCGATGGAGAAGGCATCCTTGCAGTTCTCTTTCCCCTGTCATGCATAACCGAGGCTGGATGCTTCAGCAGCGGATCCCCCAGGTGGTGTTGGGGCGAAGGTGAGGGGCGGCGTCGCTTCCTAAACGCCGCCGCGGAAGAATCCTCGCCGACGGACTGCATCGCCGGCCGCCCCGCGCGCTCTCTGCCCTACTGGCTGCGGAATAAGGCGGGGAGGGGTGGGGGTCGCCGCCGGCCGTAGGGCGCTGCCGCGCAAGCAGGCTGGGAGGGGAGGGGGACGCCGCCGGCCGCCGGAGCGCTGCCACGCAAGGAGGCGGGGAGGGAAGGGGGACGCCGCCGGTCGCCGGGGTGCTGCCACGCTAGGAGGCGGGGAGGGAGGGGGACGCCGCTGGCCGCCGGCCGCCGGGGCGCTCCCACGCTAGGAGGCAAGGAGGGAGGGGGATGCCGCTCGCCATTGGCCGCCGAGGCGCTCCCGCGCTAGGAGGTCGGTAGGGGAGGGGTGATATGAGAATAAGGTTTTTGTTAGGAGAATAAGGTCTTAAGGGGTGTTATGAGAATAGACCCAACCTATATATATTAGGCTTCAAGTGTGTACTTGTTGGTGAGAGTGTTGTCCAATGGGAGTTATAATTTGTACTCATGTAGCCTACAAAGTTTACCGCACGACCTTGTAACTTCGTACTACACCAATTCTAAATTTGTACTAGTCCTCTATACCATATATTGCGCTGCTCGTACTACTATCTCCTTCCAGGTTTATTTGTCCCCTTCGTAATTTGTGTCAAATTTTGACCATAAATTTAACTAACTAAATGTTAATGCATGTCACAAAAAATTATGTCGTTGGATTCGTATTTGAACATAGTTTACAATGGTATAATTTCCGGTGACATGCATTGACATATTTTTAGCTAAACGTATGGTTAAAATATGACACTAAATACGACTAGTAAGTAGTACAGTAGTACTAGTATATGTTGGTAAAATTATTCATCATGTCCTCACATTGAATTGATGTGATAACACACTGCGCGTGAGGTGACACAAGAGTCCCGGTGGCGTGTTTGGTTCACCAAAGTGAGCCTCACCCTACAACAGCACTCTCGCATTCTCTACAAAATCACTCTCCCATTCTCTCTCGGTCTCCCCGCCTCCCAGTCGCCGCCTTGTTCCGATCCATTTGGTACAATGAGCGATGATCTACTGGAGTTGCTATACTTCATTGCAAGTAGTCAAAAGGGAGACGATGAAAGAATCGATCTCAACAAGGATGCTCTTCAAGCTAGCAGGATGAAGGAAGGAACCAGCGAGGCCGCTCCTGTGAGTATTCGTCATGTCGCCCTGTATGATGATTTCGATCTTTATGGGGGTTTTCAAGTCTTTAGAGTCTACATGTAGTAATGAAGCCGAGACCCCAGTTTGTTCGGGTATTGTGGACTTCAGATTTGGAGTACCACTTATCTATCAAAAAAATTCATCAGTTACTCAAAACAGTTGACGGATCATATATTGAGTACCATTTAACTGGAATTAATCGATGCAAGTCCAAGAAGGATTGGCCGGTGTTGTCGGCTGGTGTCAAGTTCGATCCCACGGATCAGGAGCTGATTGAGCACCTTGAGACCAAAGTGAGTGCTGACAACGTGAGATCTCACCCTCTCATCGATTTTTTCATACCAACCAGCGATAACGAGCACGGCATATGCTACACCCATCCTGAGAAACTTCTAGGTGAGACACCGATTGGCCGTCTACTTGCACGAACATATTCCTTTGTTTATAGCTCTATTTTTCTTTTTAGACGCAGACCTAGTGACGCAATTACAATTTGATAGTTAATAAAAGGTGAAACAAGTGACTGCAACATGCCAAAGTTGTTATGAAAATGCCAACTACATACCCAAAAACATGTATTCGCCAATACTGCAGGTATCACACTGAGTGGCCTAAGCAAGCATTTCTTCCAGCACAACTCCAGGGCGTTCAAAATGGGCACGCGGACACGTCGCAAGATACAGTCAAAGTGCGGAATGCACGCAATGAGGCACAAGACCGGCAATACCTTGACGATGATGGTCAACGGCCGTCAGACGGGCAGCAAAAGGTTCTGGTGCTGCACACCAACAAGAACTTTGACCAGCAGAGGACCAACTAGGCAATGCACCAGTACCACCTCGGGGACTTAGAGCAAGAGAAGGAGCGGGAGCTGGTCGTCTGCAAGATTTTCTACCAGGCGAACACTAGGGCCAGGATTAAAAAGATTATAAGTTAGTTTTGTATTGGTACTTTTTCTACCTGGACAAGTTGGTATTGTTGTTAAGGATCTTTCGCTATGAACTTGGCATTTGCTTGCAGCCATCATGTCGAGGGTCGACGTGGATATAATGCTGAATCATTTGTTTCGAAACGAAATTTCAAGCACATGATTTTTTTGATGCGTAGCATAAGCATCTGTCGTTCGAATTCCCGGTTCTCCAATTATCTTACATACTAGCAAGATGCCCGTGCGTTGCACGGAACATCAAGATGCATTTATATGAGTAGTTTATATATCCTGTGGGAGAGAAGGATGAATGAGGGAAGGCCTTATCTGCTAATGTGGAGAGGAGTGTGGGTATCTTTTTACAAAATTATAATAGTTTTCTTCCTATCCGTCAGAAATAGATCGGACGGCCTATATTGTAGGATGACATGCACTTAATATCACGATGGAAAAATATTGTTGAACTCTGGACGATGAAACCCTTGAAAATTTCAACGTAGTCACAATAAACGAGAGAATTCTACAAGTACACACTGATAACAGGGATCCAGCAAATATATTTTTTTTGGAGAAACACGTATATTGTTTTTTCAGGTCGAGCAAATATTAACTGGGCTGTAGACTGCCCAGGCTTGGTTTTGTATTTGACAGGCCCAGCCCATGACGATAATGGGGCACAAAGATCCAGCAAGTATCAACTGGCCTCACGCCCGCCATCCTTAGTTATATTTTCTCTTAGAACATCCGCAGACATATTTTTTTACTGAAGAAAACGCATCGCCCAGTTCTATTTTCCTTTAAAACGCCATGTCCTACTTCTGTTTTCTTCAGTAAACATTTTAACCATGCAATAAAAACCTAGCTATCCTTCTAAAAAAAAAACTTCTGTTTTCTGATCTCTACCTATAGTTTTACTAGTTCATTTAGATATATTATTATATTGAAAATACGTAGAGTTCCCTTTCTATGTTTACATCCTTATTTTTTTCCTCCCAGCGCTGATTTTTTTACCACTGGTTTTCCCTTAAACCAACTAAATTGTCGCACGTCTTATTAGCTTACAAAAAGAAAACAAATTTTTACTTGGTAGATCAATAAGTTCTTAAAAAAGAAATGCTTATCATTTCTGGATTAAAACAGGTCAGACTCCATCGAAATATGTAAAATTAGGTTGAACTTTTTGACCGCGGTCCTGGGCAGAAAATGGGTTGTAATAAATTCCTTAAGAATTAGCAAATGGGCTGCAATTTATTAAGAAAATAGCAAATGGGCTCAATGTTGTTTGCCACGGATTTGGAGGCTTGCGTGCCTACTAAGTTCATCCTTACACAAGGTTTCTCAAAGAAAAAAACTTAATACAATCGACTCTACCAGCGTCAGACCGTTGCATGTCAATCCAACGGCAATCGTGCTTCTTCAGTCTCTGATCTTCCTGCTCGAGCCGCCCAAACCAACGCTGACGGAACTGCCTCCTCCCGCCTCCCATGGTCGGTTGTGCTGCCGGGCAGGCATCACGGCCCCACCCTGCCTGACCATCCCTCTACTCACCCACACATCCTGTTATTCTCTGGTGACGGCAGTCTCACACTGCAGCCGAACCAGGAAACCCTCGTACCCCCTCCGCGTGGGAAACAACTGTCGAGTCTTCGTTGGTTCAGGGTCGTTCCCTTACTTGGCCTCGCCGAGTCGCCGTCGTCCACCACCTTGGTGCTCTCGGCGCGGCATGGTCAACAATCGACATCCATTGGAAGAGGACTGTGCGTGGAGAGGCTGACGGCTGGGTCCATGGCCGCACACAAGGAAGTGCCTCCTTATTACGTGCAAAATAATTATGCATCCACCTAGCAGCGGGGACCTACTAGAAGGGCCTTTGTTTGTCACAAAAAAACCGTTCCTCCCTCTGACAGCTCGGACCCACCAGCTATATCTTCGCACGCAAGAAAGTACCTCCATAGTACGCACAAAAAAAAGAACACACCTCCTGCTAGCTGGGACCCACATGATTTGGAAGCTTACTTGTGGGCCTGCAAAGTTGACATGTACGCAAGGCTTTGTCAACTTATAGTTAACAAACAATTCTAGGTGTAGTGACCATTGGATGTTAATCCAACCGCCGTCGTGCTTCTTCAACCTCTGGTCTTCTTGCTCCAGCCTCCCAAACCAGCGCCGGCCGTGCCGCATGCTCCTGCCTCCCGTGGCCAGCTGTGCTGCTGCGCGGGCCTCACCGCTCCAACCTACTCCCAATCGTTGGTCTAGCCATCCCTGCACTCACCCAGACCTCCTATTATTCTCCGGCGACGGAGCCTCACACTGCAGCCGAACCAGTAAACCCTCGTACTCCCCTCCGCGTGGGAAACAACTGTCAAGTCTTCTGCAGCTCCGGGTCTATCCCTTCCTATGCCTCGCCGTCGGGCACTGCCTTGATGCTCTTGGCGCGACGCGGTCAACGTGGTCAACGAACGACTTCCATCAGAAGAGGATGGTACGAGGAGAGGCTGACAGCTGGGTCCACGGCCACATGCAAGGAAGTGCCTCCTTATTATGGGTAAAAAAATGTTTCCGCCCCTGGTAGTTGGGACCCGCCAGCTATATCTTTGCACGCAAGGAAGTGCCTCCTTGTCCTCCCTGACAGCTGGGACCCACCCAGTGGAAGCGTACGTAGCGTTATCTGTCTGGTCACAAACGTGTACGTACATAGCAGTAGATCGGTCTCTCTGTAGCGATGGACCGTGGTCGAGTAAGGAGCAACACGTGTTGTATGTTCAGCCCAATCAAAACCGTGTACACGTACGTACAACCACAGTGCAAAAAACATGGCTACGTACGTACATACGGGAGGAGTCTCGACCGCGTACTCGTGCATACGTACGGCTAGGGCTAGTGTACATGGAGAGGCAACAGACGCCAGCAATGGCGGCGTGTTCATTGGCAGCCAACCGGCGGGGTTGGAACGGAGAAACGGCATCGTGTTCATCGGGAGGCAACCGGCTTGGACGGAACAGCCGAAACCTAGTGTGGTGTACCGCAAAACGGATGGAAACGGCCTTATGCTGGAGTGTGTACGGTTGAAACGGGGTCATGTTCATCAGGAAGGGTCTGGCGTACCAAAAAACAGAGGTAACGACCTTCTGCTCAACCGGCTACAGTCTAAACGGGATCCTGTTCATCGGTAGGGGTGTGGCGTACCGCAAAACGGAGGAAACAAACTTGTGTTGGAGTGCTACGGTCGAAACGGGGGTCATGTTCATCGGGTGGGGTGTGGCGTACCGCAAAACGGGACTCCACGGGCTACTGTTCACCCACCGTCGACTTCCTCCAGCCTCCACATACACTGTTCATCCATCGCGTCTTCCTCTGCCTCCATCGGCTACTGTTCATGCAGCCCTTCATGGGGTCGTGTTCATCCAGCCCACCACAGGGTCCTGTTCATCCTACCAGCCCTCCATCGGCTACTGTTCAACTAGCCCTCCACGGGGTCCTGTTCATCCACCCCCAACGCCTCGGCTGTGGCAGCCACGTCTCGGGGTCCTGATCATCCAGCGGCAACCGCAATGTCCAACCCCCATGGGGTCCTGTTCATCCAACCCCAACCACGTACTTCTCGACTCGTTCAACCAACCCCACCATCACTATTCATCAAGAGGCAGCAGGTTTGATCGGCTTCAGTAAGCAGCAGCAGCGATTGATCGGGTTTAGTTAGCAATGGTAGGGAAGGAATCGCTCAGGTTCAGTTAGCAGCCAAGGGATCGATCGCTCGGGTTTAGTAACGTAGCTAGTGCAATCGCTCAGGTTCAGTAAGCGGACGCCTCGCTCGGGTACAGTTAGAGCCCAACGCCTCGCACATACACGCGACGTGTACGAGAGAAATGTGCAAACCTCCGTGCATCGCTCCGCCCCGACCATCCACCCTAACCGGGAACTCCTCGAAATTTTCCTCGCCCTCGCTTCTACCACGGTTTATTCTGTCATGGACGGCCCAAAGAATGTCATGCAGCTGTGTCTCCGGCCCGCCCAGGACGAAAAGCCCATTTTTTGTCATGATTTTTTGTCATAGAAGTAGGAGCCCAACACATCTATGATGATACGGGTTTTTGTCACAATTATCGTCATAGAAGTGTTATAAGCATGACAGAAAAAATGTTCGGCCCAAAATGCCACGGATGTGTCTTTTTTGTAGTGGGAGTCTCACGCCGCTCGTACCGTGGCAGTATAGCCGTCATATCACAAAACCCCACCACTCCTAGTAATATGTGGCCCGGTAAAATAAACGGACAAGCAACCATCACATCCCTCTGTCTTTTTTGCATTTCAATTCTCTACATTTACTTTGTCCGGTTCATCTCGCACACTCGATCCCTAGCTACTACTCCTAGGGCCTGTTCTGATGTCCTCCAGCTTCCAACTCTGCAAACTCTAAGTCGAGCCGAACGTTTTAGCACCAAGAAGCTGGATATTAGAAGTTGCAGCTGACCGTAGTGTAAAAAACGTGAAGCTGGGAAAGCCCAGCTACTACTTCTAGGACCAGTTCTTTTGGCGGCTTAAAAAATAAGCCGTCTCTTCCCCAGCTTTTCCCATAAGACTAATCACAGTGGAGAGTAACATAAGGCGCCTCACTCATTCATTTAGGCTTCTAAACTAGTACTCCATCCATCACGGTTTAGAAGGCACATTTAGATTTACACGAGTTTCCAAAATAGACAAGATTTAAGGCGCCAATGCAATTACTCCTAGCTAATTAATACTTCGCTCTACGAGTATTGTATGCATGCGACCGTGTGAATCCACCCGCTCGAATCGGTCTCCACCAATGCATGTGTGAGGGCTGCTCGTTTAGTGGCCACGGGGGTTACTACACATTGCTTTTTCAAGCAATTAGGCGTTGTGCTATTAACAACGCTGCTATTTTTCAGTCGCATGCAAAGGAAACTAGAGCCAATCGTGAAACACCTTGGTCCCAAAGATTTCTGATGTATGCTTGCTAAACTGTGACAGAGGGAGTACTACCTCCGTCATGGTTTATTAGTCACCATTGTAATTTGTGTTAAATTTTGACCAAAGATTTAACTGATAACTGATATAGTATTCGGTGACATGCATAAACATTTCATTAGTTAAATTTGACACAGATTACAATGGGGACCAATAAACCATGAGGGAGGTGGTAGTTATGGTATTACTAATCTAGAAGCCTAAAAGAACTGGCCCCTGGTACTCCTAGTAGTAGTACTCTAGTTGGAATTCCAATTGCACGGCACAACTTGTTAGGCCAAAAATTCGATACAGGGTATACGAAGCGGTTTGGGAATTTGCACGCCTCCCCGACCAGTGAGTTACTGTACAAAGTACGATGGAGAATGAAGCTAAAAGTAAACAATCAAACGAGCATTTTTGCATTTATTTTGCATTGAATCATTTCACAAGCTTGACTAGTGTTTTTTTTTACATTTACAAAAACCGCATCGTAATGTTAAAATGTGCATATGCACGTACATTAGTAATAGCAGTAGCACAATATGCAAGCATATATATAGAGAGGGACGTGTAGTGCGATATACAGTTAAGTGTGTGCACGTACTTACAAAATGCGTACTGATACACAAGGTTTCCAGACTTTTCCTTTTACATACTTAATTAAGGAAGCTAATAATTCCCGAACGTTCGGGGTTTATCATTTGCGTCCCAAAACTAATGAGATCGCCTTACGAAACTAAATTATTCCTAATAAAAGCCACAATGCTCAGAGAAGCGCTTGCGGCGTGCCACGAGGGCCCTGGTGCACGGCCGTTTCCAAGCGCGCCGACACGACGCCTCTTCCTCTGCCTCGCAACTCGCAAGGTGCTGATTGGCGGCTTGCCAGCGGGCGAGCGCGATCTCACCGGTGTGGTGATCAGGCGCCAACATGTACTCCTCCTTGCTGGAAGCGTGCACCCAGTCAACGTACTGCCAAGCGTAGATGAGGCGCTTGGGCCCAACTGCACTCAGGGCTTTGGCACGGGCGTCCTCGGTCACCCTCATGGCCCTCACACGAGCCTTCTGCCAAAGAGCCAATTGCCCGACTCTCTTGGACGCGACATAGGCCTGGTAGGCAACATGCCTCGCGGCGCGCTTCTCTTCCTCGGCCTTCTTCTCAACCTCTACTTTGGCGCGCTCTGCCGGAGGCAAAGCCTCCCACAAGGCGACCTCAATTTCTTTCCAAAGCTCCTCAAGGCTAGGAGGGCTCGGCGGGCGGCGCGACGTTCTCCTCATAGCGGGGAGCCGACGCGTCCTCCGACGCGCGTGCTGGAGAGACTAGGAACACCAACGCGTCCACCTCGACGCATCGCGGCACGTAGTGGAACGCCGACTTTTCCTCCTCGACTAGTGGCGGCGATGAATGGAACAGCGACGCGTGACCCTCCGGGTGGTGCAGCGAGGGGCGCCTAGGGTTTGGGAGGGGCGATGCCATGGTGGGCGATGTGAGAGGAAGGAGGAGGAGATAGCGTTGGATGTGAGCGTTCTTCCTAATGCCATGGGAGGCACAATATTTATAGCGAGCAATGGCACACATACGTAAGATATGTTGTGTGATTAATGTAACAGCTACGTGGGCATATTTTTTGGAGTAAATTACGGAGGAGAGAAGGGTGGGAAATATTGCTGGTCACAACCGATTGGACGGGCGCGGGGGGAGGAGAGTCATGCATGCAGGTTTTTTTCCACACGGGGTGGAGTCGTGGGACTGACGGAGGGACAAGGAGAGTCAAACGGGCATATTGTTTTCACACATGGAGAGGAAAATATTTGGAGACAAATGGGCTTCTTGCAGGTATGGGAACGGTGCATAATAAGTCATCTTACATGCAATGAACTGACCATTGCATGCCGGGCTAGGTAAGTCTCAAGTCACTAAAAACATACAGAGTAAAAAGGACCAGGGGGAGTATCATGCAAGCAGAGTAGGCAAAAAAGGGCGCCACTGCGCGAGGGATGCGAAGGTTGTGGGAGGCGTGACAGTTGACCGAATTAAGTGAAGTTACATGCACGCGTCGGCATGGCGTGTGAACACGTAGAAGCTATATCGTCAGGACTACGATATGGGTCTAGTAGACATGACGTCTAGTGGGTCCCGCACATTACTCGAGAACTCTTCCAGGGCATGCAGCCGTTTATCCACCAGGCAAGCCACCACCCCACACCGTTCGCACACCCTACTCGTCCCCAGCTTCTACCTTACAAAAGTTTGCTCAAGTCGTCACGTCCTTTCACATTACACCAGTTCCACTTCTCCTAACCCGCATCCAAAATCCATGGCCTCCAAAATCTCCATGATCGGCGGTGAGTACAAGGTTAGAACCATCATCGGCGATGAGTTCATCATCATCTACACCCATAGATCTACGACGGTGGAAGCATGCCTTGGTCGCTTCCTACACATGTTCGAAAGTTCAAAGGATGAGTGGGTCGCTGGGCTAGATGTTGAGTACACCACAGTCCTGGAAAGGGAGAATCTTCTAAAGGTGGCAGAGATGAAAAAGCCAGCTGTGATCCAGGTTCGCGTACATAACGTGTGCTTAGTCTACCACATATTCCATGTCAGTGTTAGGTGCCAGGATTTTCAGTTCTTCCTCAAGGACAAAAGAGTGAAATTCGTTACTATAGACTTTACGAATGACAAGAGAGTCCTGGATTGGGTAGGCCTCGTTATAGGCCAACCCTTCGATCTCTAGCAGGAAGGCCTGGTGTCCTCCTCTCGGCCTTCAATGCTGACCCTGGCAGCAGCCATGATTTATGCTTCGTACGCTCAACTAAGGAAACCTCACTCGGAGTTTCATCGTGCATGGGAGTCGAAGAAAATAGATGAAGATCACATCGTGTACGCAGCAACATATGCCTACCTTTTTTAAATATCTACAAGGGTTGGATGATGAAGCAGAGCCCAATGTCCGGTTCAAGCAAAGAAGTGTCGGCAAAGAGGAAGAGGAAGAGTGATGAGGACGAAGTCAAGGACGTGGACTCAGACTCCGAGTAAGGTGGAAGTGTCGTTGCTCATGCTGGTTCTACTACAGTGTCAAGCCGACTACTAGTAGTTGCTTAGTTTTATTTTAGGGGTGTGTTGTGCTGAGCCCCCAGCAGAACTATGTGATGTTCTTTCTCGTTGTTTGAACTCTTTAATACATACAGTAGTACTAGCATGTCTTACTACTTTTCTTAGTTGGTACTACTACTCGTATCTTCGCGTTCCTACTGTACTTAATACGTACTAGTAGTATAATTTGGGTCAGTCGATTGGTGAAAGTTTGACGGAGTGAAGGAAGAAGACGGCAGAGAAGCTACCCTACTATCTGTATTAGGGTGGCAGGGTTCCCATGCTCTATCTTATGAGTATGGGGTGTGGAATGCAGTTCGCCTGAAAAAATGGATTGTGCCTGGGGTTAAATGGATGGCGGGGTTGGGGGAGCATGGAGGTGGCAGGCGGTTCGGGGGGGAGCGGGGCGGCTGTGGCAGGCGGTTAGGCCTTTGGTGGATTGGCGGCTTGATGCCTGAGAGAGAAGATGAATAGTGCATCATTTTAGAAGGTTAAAGAAGCCCTTCTAGCCGTCCATGTTGCATCCAACGGCTCACAAGTTGCAGGATCCATGTGGCATTCAAGGTATCGAAGGTAGATTCCACGTCCGCACCCGGTTTGCGGGTTCGGCGCGAGCGCGACCGGCCTCCGCCGTGACAGACACCATGCGCGCCTCCTCTGCGCTGGTAGAGACAACAATGACACGCTAGCTCCTCCTCCCCGGCGTGCTAGAGCACGCGCTCGTCCTCCTCTTCATAAGCTGCGGGCATAGACGGGGCTCCACCTGCTCGCGTGCTTGGCAGCATGGCGGTATCGCGAGGAGGGTCGACAGACGACGTGAGCAGGCGAGCCTTCGGCTTCATGGCAGAGGGATGGCGGGGACACGGCAGTGATGGGCGAGAAATGGTCGGCCGGAGCAGGCGGGCGCCAGCAGGCACAAGGGCGGCGGCATATTGATGAGTGCATGTATGTGAGCTTAGTTTAGTTTTGTATAGGGTTGGTCAAACTTAAAAGAACACCGTACTAGTACACGTAAACGTTAGACTGAGGCATCACTTATACTACCACATTAGTTAGCACAGCATCGACACGGAATCCTATGCAAGTGCGTGCACCGCGGCCGCACAATCGATCAAACGGTGTGTCACCGTGTTGCGTGATAACCCACAAGTGTAGGGGATCGCAGCAGTTTTCGAGGGTAAAGTATTCAACCCAAATTTATTGATTCGACACAAGGGGAGCCAAAGAATACTCTTAAGTATTAGCAGCTGAGTTGTCAATTCAACCACACCTGGAAACTTAGTATCTGCATCAAGATAGTTTAGTAGCAAAGTAATATGATAGTGGCGGTAGCAGCAATAAAAGTAACGATTGTGTTTTTGTAGTTTTTTGTGATAGTAGCAACGGAAAAGTAAATAAGCGACAAGCAATATAGGTAAAGCTCGTAGGCATTGGATCGGTGATGGGAAATTATGTCGGATGCAATTCATCTTGTAGAAGTTATAACCTAGGGTGACACAGAACTAGCTCCAGTTCATCAATGCAATGTAGGCATGTATTCCAAATATAGTCATACGTGCTTATGGAAAAGAACCTGCATGACATCTTTTGTCCTACCCTCCCGTGGAAGCGGGGTCCTCTTGGAAACTAAGGGATATTAAGGCCTCTTTTAATAGAGTACCGGACCAAAGCATTAACACATAGTGAATACATGAACTCCTCAAACTATGGTCATCACTGGGAGTGGTCCCGATTATCGTCACTTCGGGGTTGCCGGGTCATAACACATAGTAGGTGACTATAGACTTGCAAGATAGGATCAAGGACACACATATATTCATGAAAACATAATAGGTTCAGATCTGAAATCATGGCACTCGGGCCCTAGTGACAAGCATTAAGCATAGCAAAGTCATGGCAACATCAATCTCAGAACATAGTGGATACTAGGGATCAAACCCTAACAAAACTAACTCGATTACATGATAGATCCCATCCAACCCATCACCGTCTAGCAAGCCTACGATGGAATTACTCACATACGGCGGTGAGTATCATGGAATTGGTGATGGAGGAAGGTTGATGATGACGATGGCGACGATCTCCACTCTCCGGAGCCCCGAACGGACACCAGATCAGCCCTCCCGAGAGAGATTAGGGCTTGGCAGCGGCTCCGTCTCGTGAAACGCGATAATTCCTTCTCTCTGATTTTTTTCTCCCCGAAATAGAAGATATAGGATCTGGGGGTACGTCGGTGGAGCATCGGGGGGCCCACGTGAAAGGATCGATATGGTTGACTAGAGGGGGGGGGTGAATAGGCAACTAACAATTTTTAGCTTTTCTTAACCAATTAAAATTAGGCGACAAAATAAGTTGTCTAGATAAACTACTATGAAGACAACTAATGACAATAAGCACAACAACTACACAAGCATGCTATAGGAATTAAACAAGTAAAGCATGCAAGAGTAAAGGTAAGAAATAACCACAAGTAGAACCGAAGGAGACGAGGATGTGTTTCCGAAGTTCCTTCCCTTTGAGGGGAAGTACGTCTCCGTTGGAGCGGTGTGGAGGCACAATGCTCCCCAAGAAGCCACTAGGGCCACCGTAATCTCCTCACGCCCTCACACGATGCAAGGTGCCGTGATTCCACTAGTGGTGCCCTTGAAGGCGGCAACCGAACCTTTACAAACAAGGTTGGGGCAATCTCCACAACTTGGAGGCTCCCAACAAACCACGAAGCTTCACCACAATGGAATATGGCTTCGAGGTGACCTCAACCGTCTAGGGTGCTCAAACACCCAAGAGTAACAAGATCCGCAAGGGATTAGTGGGGAGAATCAAATATCTCTTGGTGGAAGTGTAGATCGATGCCTCCTCAAGCAATCCCGAGCAAATCAACAAGTTTGATTGGCTAGGGAGAGAGATCGGGCGGAAATGGAGCTTTTGGAGCAACAATGGAGTAGTGGGGGAAGAGGTGAGTCTCCTTGAAGAAGAAGACCCCCTATATATAGTGGGGGAGCAAATCCAACCGTTATTTGAGGTTTCAGCCCGCAGAGAGCGGTAGTACCGCAACTCATGAGCGGTACTACCGCTGGCTGAGCGGTACTACCGCTTGGGAAGCGGTACTACCGCCAAGGCAAAAACTCGAGACCTGATACAGCCACGGATGAAATAAATTACATCCGTGGCTACATCCGCAGGGGAAAACGGAAGTAGCAAAATGCGACACGGTACTACCGCATCAGCTAAGCGGTACTACCGCTTAGGCTAAGCGGTACTACCGCACGGTATGCGGAAGTAAAAAATTACTTCCGCATCCACTTCTCATACTTAGACTTCAGCGCCTGGCTCAGATACACGGTACTACCGCATGGGGACGCGGTACTACCGCGGGAGCGGTACTACCGTGTCGGCAAGCGGTACTACCGTGTACCTGTGCGGTACTACCGCTTGGCAGAGCGGTACTACCGCATGCTTGGCAGATGATCAGTACAGAAGCCACAGAATTGCCTCAACGAAAGAAAAACCGGTTGGACCTCCAGAGAAGCAAGGAAAGGAAGTGTGGGAGAAGGATGTGTACGTGTTGATTCTACCCAAACCTTTCCGACGCGGACCCCCTCTTAATAGTACGGCTTTCCTATTACTCAATGCCACCTACAGGGAGCAAAAAGAAAACACCGTCCTTCAGGAAATCCGAGGGGCAATCAATCGTCTTGTGCCATAAGGGAGATATACCTGTATGAGCTCACAGCACACGATTAGTCCGCAAGAGTATTGTCATCAATCACCAAAACCATTAGGGAGAAAAATGCCCTTACAATCTCCCCCTTTTTGGTGTATTGATGACAACACGAGATTTGCACAGAGAAGAAATAATAGAGACAGCAATATAAGCCCTAGAGTATAGGTGAGCTCCCCCTGTATGTATGCCTACATATGATTGTGCTTTGGACTGCACTGCACACATACTAGGTATGGCGTTCCCCTATAATCTACACATGCGATACTCTATAAAACATTTAACTGCATAGGATAAGCATAAGGACATGATAATAAGTTTAACGATACGAGGGCATATGTCTTACACCATATGATTGTCTCACACAAACACGCACAATAAAACCAAGTTCAACGAAAAGAAACACACACACAAGACGACACAAGACGGCAAATGCAAATCACTCTCCCCCTTTGTCATCGAGACACCACAAAGGGAAAGAGCGGAAACGAAAATGGGTGGCAGCCCGGGAGACGCTCAGTCGTCATACTCGTCATCAAATCCCTGCTGCTCCTCGTCCTGATAGTCCTCATCAGATCCCTGCTGCTCTGGCTGAAACCCATCATCAGAGTCGGTCCACTGGTATCCCTGACGAGCCATCCAGGTAGCCTCTGGAGTGATGTTGTCCTCTGATCCATCTGAGACTGCTTCACCATACAAGGACAGAATCTTCTTGTCCCGCTGACGAGTCTTCTTGTCAGTCACATGGGCACGGTATTGCCCCTGAGCCTGCATGCAGAAGAGAGCCTTCATCTTCTGCTGGAGCTTCTTGGCCCAAGACGGCTTCTCTACGGTAGAGGAAGAAGATGGGGCAAATCTGCCTGAGCGGACATCGGCAGGCTCCTCCATAGGCTCATCCTCGGTGCCCATCTGGGCAGCAGCAGCCTGAGCGCGAGTAGTGGTGTTGGCCCAGCGAGTCTTGACGCGAAGCTTGATAGGATCATGACGGTAGCAGTCGGCCACAAACTCCTCATCTGGATACAATTTCGCCCAAGTCTTGGAGATGAGCAGATGTAAGAAAGGACCATAGATAGGTACCTTGCGAGTGTAGATAGCAAACCGGAGCTCATTCCACATGATGTGGGAAATGTCCAGAGGAGCAGCCTGAGCGGAGCGAGCCTCTTGACACATCAGAAGCATATCCACCAGATAGGCGTGAACCTTGTCCTTGTCGCCAACACGAGGAAACAGCGTGTTGCGAAAAATCCGATACATAATGTCCAGGAAGGGATTCAGCACATAGGTTGTTTTGCCACTAGGAAGGGTCTTTGCCTCATAGAATGGAAGGAGTTTGTCCTTGTTAGCTGCTTCAGCATTGGCGTGAGGCCGAAAACCAATAGGGTTATGGAGACCCTCATCGGGAAGCTGAAGAAGATCCATGAACTCCTTCCAAGTGGCGGTCAACTTGTGACCATGAGTCATCCAAGTCATGGGACGATCTTCCTTGGCCTGAAAGTTGACAGAGGCATAAAACTGCGCAATGAGCTCAGGATCAAAATCGTTCTGAAAAGTCATGATATGTTCCAGACCCAGCTGCTCGATCAAGTCAAGGGCTTCTGCAAAATATGCCCTGTTCTGATCCTTCCTCATGTGCTCCACATCGATCCAGTGAGCATCCACATACAGATTGGCCTTGGTCTTGAGCACCTCATGATAGATGCGATACTGTTGCTTGGTCCAGAAGACATCATCACCAGGAAAGTGCTCACGAGGTTCCCCATATGGGTTGATCTTCCGTCTAGCCATGAACTCGCCAGCAGGCAATTCTTCCATAGACATGGATGATTCCTTGCGCTTGTTGGCTGAGGTCTTGTACCGGCGCTGAGGATTGGGGTTGGAGCCCTCTGGCACATCGCTCGGGGTACGCATGCGCTTGGAACCGGTGTCACGAACGGGGTTGGTACGACGACCCGCAAAGCCTGAGCCACCACCTAAAAATACAAACACAAAACCACAGCAAAACAAACACGAGAAGAATCAATGCCAGAGCCTCGAAAGACACAAAAGACCAAGGGAAATAGAAAAGAGAACATGCCACGAAGCTAGTGTGAGCCAAGCGGTAGTACAGTTGACCCAACGGAAGTAAAAAAATAGTACCGGAGGGCAAGCGGTAGTACCGCGCGGCACATGCGGTAGTACCGCAAGCCTTACGGTAGTAGGATTTTACTTCCGCCCATGGGGGCGGAACTAAAATATTAGTGCTGCATGCGGAGCGGTAGTACCGCGTATGGGCGCGGTAGTACCGCTTGGCATGCAGTACTAAAATTTTACTTCCGCCCGAGGGGGCGGAACTAAAATATTAGGGCTGCATGCGGAGCGGTAGTACCGCACACGGGCGCGGTAGTACCGCTCGGCATGCAGTACTAAGATTTTACTTCCGCTCGAGCGGTAGTACCGCTAGGGACAGCGGTAGTACCGCTTATGTCAGATCGGATCTGGTTTACACCGTGCGGTAGTACCGCGGTTCTCCAGCGGTAGTACCGCACGGAACAGATCTGGGAAGATAAACAATTAAAAACTACCAACACGATCTTCATACGGTACTACGGCTGATCAGTAACTCCGTGGCAACAACTCAAAGCATAAATCCGGATCACAAACACTCTTCCACAATCTAAGCACCCATGGATGATATCATGAAGAACACAAGAAAGCACTAAGCATCTCCCCTAACCCTAAAAAACTTAGGTAGGCAAAAAGAAGAAGGGAAACGGGGAAAAACCTGCATCCATGGCAAGAGGACGTGGTGGGGAACGATCCCACCGGTCGGAAAGAGAAACGAGTGAGCGAGGGAGGAGATCCGGCGAGGTCCTCCGGCGGCGTTCTTGAGAGAGAGAGACAGGGGCGACGTGGGGGTTAGGAGTGAATGGGTGTGGGGGAGATGGAACTCCCCCTGCCTGCTTATAACCCCCCACGCGTTTTGATACGTGCGGTAGTACCGCGGTAATCGCGGTAGTACCGCTTGCGCGGTAGTACCGCACGCCAAGCGGTAGTACCGCTCTACCAGCGGCAGTAAAAAATTACTGCCGTGCTGGTCAAGCGGTAGTACCGTAACCCCATCTGCGGTAGTACCGTAAGTATGCACGGTAGTACCGCTCCTCCAAGAACAAACACGGCTGGCAAGAGGCTTTTAGCAAAGAAAGAGAGAAAAACAAATGCACGCACACGCAAAGTGAAACGACACAACTCCTCAGAGGAGGGCGGTGGCCGAGGCCACCTATGTTTGAGTATATAGATATGGCACCGCGAAGAATTATCCTTGGGCCCATGATCCAAAACTCGACTTGAAACATTTAAACCAACAATGTATGGCAAATGATAAAGACTTGGTTAGTTTATGCATAATGGGGGGAGGAACAGTTCATTGAGAGAACAATACTCCCCCTATGTCCATGCCTACATCTAGACAAGATAGCTATATTGTGTGTGAGGGATGTGTGTGCACAGACTCAAACCACATTGCTCAAATCGATGATATTTAGCTCATGCCTTAACTCGCGAAACCTTGCTTCATCTAATGGCTTCGTGAAGATATCTGCAAGGTTATCATGAGTGTTGACGTAGTGAAGCTCGATCTCTCCTTGCCTTATGTGATCCCGGATGAAGTGATACCGAATCTCAATATGCTTCGTCTTGAAGTGAAGCACCGGGTTGAGAGAAATCTTGATGGCACTTTCATTGTCACACCAAAGAGGCACTTTGTCACAAATGACACCGTAATCCTTCAAAGTTTGCCTCATCCATAAGAGTTGAGCACAGCAACTGCCAGCGGCCACATATTCTGCTTCAGTGGACGAGAGAGATACACAACTTTGCTTTTTGGAAGACCAACTAACAAGAGAGCAACCAAGGAATTGGCACCCTCCCGAGGTGGACTTCCTATCCACTTTATCTCCCGCCCAGTCAGAATCAGAGAAACCAACAAGGTTGAAATTTGCTCCTCTTGGGTACCATAAGCCAAAGTTTGGGGTATGAGCCAAATATCGAAAGATTCGCTTGACAGCCACAAAGTGACTTTCCTTAGGTGAGGCTTGAAACCGTGCACAAATTCCCACACTCAACATAATATCCGGTCTAGATGCACAAAGGTAAAGCAAGGATCCGATCATAGAGCGATATACCTTTTGATCCACCGCTTTACCATTGGGATCAATGTCAAGTTGGCATTTGGTTGGCATCGGAGTAGTAGCCGGCTTGACATCACTAAGGTTGAACCTCTTGAGCATGTCTTGAGTATACTTGGATTGTTTGATGAAGATGCCTTCTCTTCGTTGTTTGATCTCAAATCCAAGGAAGTACTTCAACTCTCCCATCATGGACATCTCAAAGTGAGTGGTCATGAGTGCGGCGAACTCATCATTGAAAGCTTTGTTAGGAGAACCAAAGATAATATCATCAACATATAGTTGACATACAAACAACTCCCTTTTGACCTTCTTAGTAAAAAGAGTGGGGTCGATTTTCCCAATTTCAAACCCACGATCTTGTAACAACTCGGTAAGGTGCTCATACCACGCTCGTGGGGCTTGTTTAAGGCCATAGAGTGCCTTATCAAGTTGATACACATGATTGGGGAACTTAGGATCCTCGAACCCCGGGGGTTGTCTAACATATACCAACTCGTTAATGGGACCATTAAGAAATGCACTTTTCACATCCATTTGTTGCAATTTAAAGTTATGATGGGAAGCATAGGCAAGCAACAAACGAATAGATTCAAGACGAGCAACAGGGGCAAAGGTTTCACCGTAGTCGATACCCTCGACTTGGGAGTAGCCTTGAGCCACCAAACGTGCCTTGTTGCGGATGACAATGCCATGGGCATCTTGCTTGTTCTTAAAGATCCATTTGGTTCCAATGACATTATGGTTCTCCGTTGGTCTTGGCACCAGACGCCACACTTTGTTGCGCTCGAAGTTATTGAGTTCTTCATGCATGGCATTGAGCCAGTCGGGGTCTTCGAGAGCCTCATAAACCTTCTTAGGTTCAACAAAGGAGACAAAAGCTTGATGAGCACAATAGTTTGCTAATTGTCTACGAGTGCTTACCCCCCTTTTGATGCTTCCTAGGATATTCTCCATGTGATGTTCTCTGGAAGCAAGCCTGGAGGCAACTTTTGCAGCACGACGCTCCAATTGCTCTTCAAGAGATAACTGAGGAGCACTGAGTTGGTCATCTTGAGCGACGTCAGGAGCTAGATCTTGATCTTGAGCTTCCTCTTGACCTTGATCTTGCTCGGAGGAGAGAACTTGGCCTTGTGCATCATTTGGTGGATCCCCACCATCTTGTGATTGATCTTGCACTTGGCCTTGTTCGTCCGGTTGAGGGCCTTCATTTTGTTCTTCGGAAGCGTGTGGGTCTTGGGTTGGTGATGGTTCCACTTGAGTGGAACATTGTCCTCCTTCGGCCACAAGGGGTTCCTCAACGGGTAGGATGTATCCAATACCCGTTCTTCTTATGGCTTGAGGAGGAATTTCATCACCTGTATCACAAGTACCACTTTGCTCCACTTGGGAGCCGTTATTTTCATCAAACTCTACGTTACTCGTCTCCTCTATGAGTCCGGTGGACTTATTGAGGACACGGTAAGCATGAGAGTTTGTAGCATAACCAACAAATATGCCCTCATGAGCTCTAGATTCAAATTTAGACAACCGAACACCTTTCTTAAGAATGAAACACTTACACCCGAACACCCGGAAGTACTTGAGATTGGGCTTGTTACCGGTAAGAATCTCATACGGAGTTTTGTTCAAGCCTTTGCGAAGATAGAGACGATTTGATGCATGGCAAGCGGTGTTGATGGCTTCGGCCCAAAAGTTGTATGGAGAGTTGAATTCAGCCATCATGGTTCTTGCAGCATCTATTAAAGTTCGGTTCTTTCTCTCCGCAACACCATTTTGCTGAGGGGTATATGGGGCGGCATATTGATGTTTGATCCCCTCATCACCAAGAAACTCATCCAAGGTGTAATTCTTGAACTCGGTGCCATTGTCACTTCTAATCATCAAAATCTTTGCTTCATGTTGTCGTTGACCTTCATTTGCAAAGTTGATGACGGTTTGTTGGGTCTCACTCTTCTTCTTGAAGAAGTATACCCAGGTATATCTTGAGTAATCATCCACAATCACCAAGCAATATTTTCTACCCCCAAGACTATCAAAAGTGGGAGGCCCAAAGAGATCCATGTGGAGGAGCTCTAGAGGTCTCTTAGAATAGATGATAGTCGTGGGAGGGTGAGCCTTCTCATGTAATTTTCCTTCAATGCACGCCCTGCAAGCACGATCTTTGGCAAAGCTAACATTTGTTAGTCCTCGGACATGGTCCCCCTTGAGAAGACTTTGCAAAGATCTCATATTGACGTGGGCCAAACGGCGATGCCAAAGCCATCCCACATCAACTTTAGCCATTAGGCATGTCGCAACCTTAGTGGGTTGCTTCGAGAAGTTAACCACATAAAGGCCGTTCTCGACATGCCCAACGTAGGCTACTTTAAGAGTCTTGCTCCACAAGAGGGCCACAGAATCAATATCAAAGAATGTAGCAAAGCCCATGAGTGCAAGTTGGCGGACAGAAAGTAAATTGTATGCAAGGGACTCAACAAGCATGACTTTCTCGATCGTGAGATCATGAGAGACAACAACCTTGCCAAGTCCCAATACCTTAGAAGATGAAGCATCACCCCATTCGACGTTGGTGGCCATAGATGAACCGAGATGCACGTCCACCACCAAGTCTTTGCTTCCGGTCATATGATTTGTGGCTCCGCTATCGAGCAACCATGATCCCCCACCGGAAGCAAAATCCTACAATAGATCAATGCTTGGATTTAGGTACCCATTTGGTAATGGGTCCTTTGAGGTTAGTGACAAGGGTCTTAGGAACCCAAATGGACCATTCAATGTACTCATAAGAAGAACCAACAAATTTAGCAAACACATGGCCATCACTAGCACGGCATAAAACATATGACGGATTAAAATCGCCGGCCATGTTTGGGGGTGTGGTGGAGTTTTTCTTGACCCCACCACTTTTCTTCTTGGTAGAGGTGCCCCCTACTTCTTTCACAAAGGATTGTCGGAGAGGGGGTGGTTGCTTTGTCTTGTCATTCTTCTTCTTCTTGGGCTTAGGAGCAAACCCAATTCCTTCCTTTGCCACAACTTCCTTTTGATTGCTCAAAAGGGCGTTGAGGTTCTTCTCACCTTGTATGCAAGTCACAAGGCCTTTCTCAAGTTGCTTCTTCAACTCGGCATTCTCTTCAACAAGATGCACATGCTCACAACATGGGTTAGTAGCATTTGCATTATCAATTAAAACCATGCGAGGAAAGATAGCCTTTTCCTTGGTTAGCGAAACTTGGAGTTGATCATGAGACTCCTTGAGAGAAGCATGCATTCCTTTCAAGGCCTTGTGAGCCTTGTCAAGTATGTCAAACTCCTCTTTGAGTTTAGCATGATCAACCGCAAGTTTTGCCTTCTCTGAGTTAAGGACACGAGAGACAACTAGAGCATGATCAAGATCTTTCTTTAATTTAGCATGATCAACGTTGTGTGACTCCTCAAGAGTCAAACGAAGACCACGCTCCTCCTCTAGAGCGTTAGAGAGATCCGATATCTCATCGGCATAGTCTCGACTGTGCCCTTCCATTTTAGTGATGGTTTCCTCGTGAGCCTCAATAATGTCATTTGCCTCACCGAGTTGTTCCAAGAGAGCAACCACGTGCTTCTTGGATTTGCCCTTGAGATTCTTTATGAACACATCAAATTCATTTTCTCCCTCCTTACTACCCTCACCCTTATCAATACAATTAGTTAATGAGGGATTAGAAGAGATAGTAGAGTTGACGATCGGGGTTACCTTGTTGGTGGCCTTGGCCATAAGACACTTGGCGGTGATGTTCTCGTTGGGTGAGTTGAAGAGAGATGAGTGCGGAGTGGTAGCAATTGCAATTGTGGCCATAGTGGTCACCTCATCCTCTTCATCATTGTCATCATCCTCCACATATTCTTCTTGAGCCACCAACACTTTCGGAGGAGTCTTCTTGATGAAGTTGTTCTTGTTGGGATAGGACTTTGACTTGTCCTTCCGAATAAGCTTGCCTCCAAAGTCTTCTCTCTTCTCATATGGGCAATCCGCAACGAAGTGGCTTACATTTCCACAGTTGAAGCATGTCCTTACTCGTTGCTTCCCTTTGTTCCCACTGGAGTTGTTCCTGTTGAAGTTGGACCTTGAGTTCTTCTTCCCCCAGAATTGCCTAGAAGCAAGAGCCATGTGCTCGTGATAGGCATATTTGGTGTCCTCGGGGCAGCAATCATCATCATCTTCAACATCCTCCTCTTCCACACAAGCCTTGGCCTTCAGAGCAAGATTAGGCTTCTTGGATCGTTGAGCTCTTAGGACCGCATTGTCGGCGGTAACGTCAAGGATCCTCATGGCAACAAATTCATCCAACACTTCATTTGAGGATAAAGTGTGGAAGTCCGGTCTCTGACGAATCACAGAGGACATAGCCTTGTGATAGGGCATCATGGCCTTGAGGAACTTGCGCTTGATCCAATTGTCATCCGTATCCTTACTGCCATGATCTCGAAGAGACACTGCAAGAATAGTCAATCTTCGATAAAGTTCACGAGGATCTTCATCCTCGATCATTGCAAACTCATCAGCTTCATCTTGCACCACTTCATAGTTGGAGCGTTGAATGCTTGTGCTTCCCTTGTACATTGTGCCAACATGCTCCCATGCTTCCTTGGCCACAGTGAATGGACGAAGATGAGCAATGTCTTCAGGAGGGATTGAGTCTTGAAGAATGCAAAGAGCGGACTCGTTGAACTGATGATCGGCAGTTTCTCTTGGAGTCATGTTGTCGGGATCATACGGATAAAAACCTTGCTCAATGATTCTCCAGAGGTTAGTAGAACAATGATTAATATGACGTTTGAAACGAAACACCCAAGTAGCAAAATCAGTATTTTTAACGAACTTAGGAGGGGGCCCGACGGAATTTAAATGCGGTGTGGGGACGGGTCCTCCATAGTGAGTAGGAGGAGGAGATTGGGCAAATTTCCCACTACCATGCTTAGTGACCGGGGCTTGCTCACTACTAGCTTCTCCCTTGTCGGGATTAGCCTCTGACACGTTGGTAGCGGGACGACCCACTTCCAACGGTGAGGTGGATAATTTAAGCCCCTCAAACATTTCTTTAAACATGCCCTTTACCTCGCTCGCTAGTGATTCTTTCAATGTGGTCAAGGCCACATTGAACTCCTCACGAGTGACCGAGGCTCCCCCATCTACCGTAGGCAAGGACGGATTTCCATCGGAATGGTCCTCCGTCTCGACTACGTTGTCAACCATACTCTTCGGACGGTAAAGTCCTTAAAAAGAGACGAGGCTCTGATACCAATTGAAAGGATCGATATGGTTGACTAGAGGGGGGGGTGAATAGGCAACTAACAATTTTTAGCTTTTCTTAACCAATTAAAATTAGGCGACAAAATAAGTTGTCTAGATAAACTACTATGAAGACAACTAATGACAATAAGCACAACAACTACACAAGCATGCTATAGGAATTAAACAAGTAAAGCATGCAAGAGTAAAGGTAAGAAATAACCACAAGTAGAACCGAAGGAGATGAGGATGTGTTTCCGAAGTTCCTTCCCTTTGAGGGGAAGTACGTCTCCGTTGGAGCGGTGTGGAGGCACAATGCTCCCCAAGAAGCCACTAGGGCCACCGTAATCTCCTCACGCCCTCACACGATGCAAGGTGCCGTGATTCCACTAGTGGTGCCCTTGAAGGCGGCAACCGAACCTTTACAAACAAGGTTGGGGCAATCTCCACAACTTGGAGGCTCCCAACAAACCACGAAGCTTCACCACAATGGAATATGGCTTCGAGGTGACCTCAACCGTCTAGGGTGCTCAAACACCCAAGAGTAACAAGATCCGCAAGGGATTAGTGGGGAGAATCAAATATCTCTTGGTGGAAGTGTAGATCGATGCCTCCTCAAGCACTCCCGAGCAAATCAACAAGTTTGATTGGCTAGGGAGAGAGATCGGGCGGAAATGGAGCTTTTGGAGCAACAATGGAGTAGTGGGGGAAGAGGTAAGTCTCCTTGGAGAAGAAGACCCCCTATATATAGTGGGGGGACAAATCCAACCGTTATTTGAGGTTTCAGCCCGCAGAGAGCGGTAGTACCGCAACTCATGAGCGGTACTACCGCTGGCTGAGCGGTACTACCGCTTGGGAAGCGGTACTACCGCCAAGGCAAAAACTCGAGACCTGATACAACCATGGATGAAATAAATTACATCCGTGGCTACATCCGCAGGGGAAAACGGAAGTAGCAAAATGCGACACGGTACTACCGCATCAGCTAAGCGGTACTACCGCTTAGGCTAAGCGGTACTACCGCACGGTATGCGGAAGTAAAAAATTACTTCCGCATCCACTTCTCATACTTAGACTTCAGCGCCTGGCCCAGATACACGGTACTACCGCATGGGGACGCGGTACTACCGCGGGAGCGGTACTACCGTGTCGGCAAGCGGTACTACCGTGTACCTGTGCGGTACTACCGCTTGGCAGAGCGGTACTACCGCATGCTTGGCAGAAGATCAGTACAGAAGCCACAGAATTGCCTCAACGAAAGAAAAACCGGTTGGACCTCCAGAGAAGCAAGGAAAGGAAGTGTGGGAGAAAGATGTGTACGTGTTGATTCTACCCAAACCTTTCCGACGCGGACCCCCTCTTAATAGTACGGCTTTCCTATTACTCAATGCCACCTACAGGGAGCAAAAAGAAAACACCGTCCTTCAGGAAATCCGAGGGGCAATCAATCGTCTTGTGCCATAAGGGAGATATACCTGTATGAGCTCACAGCACACGATTAGTCCGCAAGAGTATTGTCATCAATCACCAAAACCATTAGGGAGAAAAATGCCCTTACACCACGAGGCAGGGGGCGCGCCCCTACCCTCATGGATAGGGTGTGGCCCCCCCGGTGAGGATCTTCTTGCAGATATTTTTTATATTTTCCGAAATAATTCTCCATTGATTTTCAGGCGATTCCGAGAACTTTTTATTTCTGCACAAAAACAACACCATGGCAATTCTGCTGAAAACAACGTCAGTCCGGGTTAGTTCCATTCAAATCATGCAAGTTAGAGTCCAAAACAAGGGCCAAAGGGTTTGGAAAAGTAGATACGTTGGAGACGTATCAACTCCCCCAAGCTTAAACCTTTGCTTGTCCTCAAGCAATTCAGTTGATAAACTGAAAGTGATAAAGATAAACTTTGACAAACTCTGTTTGCTCTTGTTGTTGTAAATATGTAAGGTAGCATTCAGATTTTCAACAAAATCATGAACTATCCACATTCACAATAACTTTCAGGTCTCAAGACTACTCACATCAATGACATAATCAACTAGCGAGCAATAATAATAAACCTCGGATGACAACACTTCTCAAAACAATCATGATATGATATAAGAAGATGGTATCTCGCTAGCCCTTTCTGAGACCGCAAAACATAAATGTAGAGCACCTTTAAAGATCAAGGACTGACTAGACATTGTAATTCATGGTAAAAGAGATCCATTCATGATCATACTCAATGCAAATTAATAGTAATACATGCAACGACAGAGGTGCTCTCCTACTGGTGCTCTTTGATAAGAGGATGATGACTCTGCCTAAAAGTAAATAGATAGGCCCTTCGTAGAGGGAAGCGGGGATTTGTAGAGGTCCGAGAGCTCGATTTTTAAATAGAGATTGAATAACATTTTGAGCGGTATACTTTCATTGTCAACATAACAACCAAGAATCTCGATGTCTCCCATGCTACACACATTACAGGCGGTTCCCAAACAGAATGGTAAAGTTTATACTCCCCCAACCACCAACAAGCACACTCCACGGCCAGCCCGAAACAACGGGTACCGTCCAAACCAGGAACAGCCCTGGGGGAGTTTTGTTTAATTATTATGATTTTGAGCATGGGACTGGGCATCCCGATTACCAGCCATTTTCTCATGAATGATGAGCGGAGTCCACTCATCGTGAGAATAACCCACCTAGCATGGAAGATATAGATAGCCCTAGTTGATACATGAGTTGTTCGAGTATACAAAACAGAATTTCATTTGAAGGTTTAGAGTTTGGCACATACAAATTTACTTGGAACGGCAGGTAAATACCGCACATAGGAAGGTATGGTGGACTCATGTGGAATAACTTTGGGGTTTATGGAAGTGGATGGACAAGCAGTATTCCCGCTTAGTACAGGTGAAGGCTAGAAAGAGACTGGGAAGCGACCAGCTAGAGAGCAACAACGGTCATGAACATGCATTAAAATTAATCAACAATGAATGCAAGCATGAGTAGGATATAAATCACCATGAACATAAATATCGTGAAGGCTATGTTGATTTGTTTCAACTACATGCGTGAACATGTGCCAAGTCAAGTCACTTAAATCGTTCAAAGGAGGATACCACCCATTATACCACATCGCAACCATTTTAATATCATGTTGGCACGCAAGATAGACCATTATGAACTCTCAGCTAATTAAGCATGGCATAAGCAACTATGATCTCTAATTGTCATTGCAAACATGTTTCATTCATAACAAGCTGAATCAAGAACGATGAGCAATCATATTTACAAAAACAAGAGAGGTCGAGTTCATACCAGCTTTTCTTATCTCAATTAGTTCATCATATATCATCCTTATTGCCTTTCACTCGCACGACCGAACGGTGTGGATAATAATAATAGTGCACGTGCATTGGACTAAGCTGGAATCTGCAGGCATTTAATACAAGAGAGAAGACAAGGTGATATGGCTCAAGGTTAATTCAACAACAAAGCATATGAGAGCCACTAAGCATTTTCAATCATTGTCTTCTACTATTAACCCCTAAAGAAAAGAAAACAAACTATTTACACGGAAAAGCTCCCAACAAGCAAAAGAAGAACGGGAAATATTTTTGGGTTTTCATTTTTTTACTACTACTACGAGCAAAGAAAGAAAACTAGCTAGAAGCTGTAACTAATATTTTTTTGTTTTTCTGGGTTTTTCTAGCACACAGGGAAAAGACTAAGAAAAATAAATTAAACTAAACATGGATGGTATAGTGAAAGAGTGTGAGCACCGACAACTAGAATAAGTGTGAACATGAATGTAAGTCGGTGAAAAACACGTACTCCCCCAAGCTTAGACTTTTGGCCTAAGTTGGTCTATGGCCACGGAGCGAAGCCACTCCCTCTAGTGTACTGAGATATGTCCTCTGGATGCCACTGGCTGGCAAGCTCATCCAGCTCCCACCCATAAACAGATTGACGGGAAGGATCAATTGGTGGTTCTGGCTCAAGCTCCGAAGCTTGTGCGTGGCCTTGGTACTTGTAGAATGCATCTGATGTAATGAGATACTTGCCTATGGATAGATCAAACAAAGATGCTCCAGGAAAGGTAACAATTTCACAATATATTTCATCAAACCTTAATTTATAATTAAGCTGCATATTCTTGTCTTTAACAATAAAATCATGAGCTACCATGCTCTTGTAGTCTAGATAAACAGGGGCAAGCGATTTTTCTTCCTTCTCATAATGCCTAATAGGTATATTAAAATATTCAGCAAGGCGAGAAGCAAAGATGCCTCCAAAGACGGGCCCCTTTGAGCGGTTCAGACTCAGTCGTTTGGCAACGACGGTGCCCAAGCTAAAAGTTGTGTCTTGAAACATGGCATGGCGTAAAATGATAATATTAGGAGCACTGAGATTTCCACTGTTCCCGCGACCAATTAAACATCTACTAGCAAATAAAGCAAAGTAGCGCAGAACAGGGAAGTGTATACTAGTGATCCTTGCCCCTGAAACTTGTCTAGTTTCTCCTACAGCTATCATATCAATAAACCCTTCAACATCTTCACGACGCAGTTCATCAAGTCTACCTCCGAAGGGTACTTTGCATATTTCAGAAAAATCTAAAAGTGATATCTCCTTAACCACATCATATAAGCGAAACTCCACCGTCGGTGGTGTTTTCCTAGAATGAAAATGAAAGCTTTGCGTGAAAATATTGGTGAGTAAGAGATATTATTCTTTCTGGTTGTTGAGGAAGTCAATGAGTCCTGCATTACTTGCCAACCAATAAAAGTCTTCGTAAATACCAGCGGACATCATGAAATTATTACAAGGCCATTCGCACGGTCGAACTTCCGCCATGCGGGGAATATTATACTTGGGCTTCTTATTTTCTTCTTTCTTCTTCTACTCTGAGCTCTTGCTGGAGGAGCCCCTCAATAATCTTTTTAACATTTTCCTTTTCTGAAATTTTTAGTAACTCACAATAAAAGTTAACCAAACTCAATAAGATTGATAGCAACAACTCCTACAAGTGCCTAGAGGCTATATCATGCATTAGAACTACTTGGGACCAAGAAAATTTGACATGCAAGCTCAAGAACAAGGTCACCACAACAGCATAAATTTGCAACAAATAAAGCACTAGAGCAAAAAATAATTGGGCCAATGGAGGAGTCACATACCAAGGAACAATCTCCCCAAACAGTTTGGTGAATGGTGCTTTGAGCAAGGAGATCGAAAATGGCAGCAAGATGAGCTAGAACTCGGGTTTGAGCTGTTTGGGATTTTTTTTGGGAGGAAGAAGAAGAGCATGGGTGAAAGGATAAGTGGAGGGGGCCACGTGGGGCCCACGAGGCAGGGAGCATGCCCTGCAACCTCGTGGCCACGTGCTGGCTCCCCTCGTTGTGTGTTCAGTTGCATATTTTCTTAAATATTCTAGAAAAAATCATATTTCATTTTCATGGCATTTGGAGAACTTTTATTTTCGGGATATTTTTTATTGCACGCATAAGTCTGGAAACAGACAAACAATGCTATTTATGTTTTATTTAACCTAATTAACAAAAAGTAAAAAGAGGGTACAGAAGATTGTGCTATCTAGATTCACCTATCCCATGTTCATCAAAAGGAATCCATTAAAAAGGTTGATCAGGTCTTGTTAATAAACTCTTTCCGAGTAACATGAAACCGGAGAATTTTCGAATAACACTAGGTTACCTCAATGGGGATATGTATGTCCCCAACAATAAGTATGTCATATGCCTTCTTGATAGTAGGAATAGGAAACTCAAAACCTCCAATAGTAATAGTTGAAGTTTTTCCAATATAATTGATACTATGGACCTGAGGTTGTTTCCTCGGAAAGTGTACCGTATGCTCATTACCATTGACATGAAAAGTGACATTGCCTTTGTTGCAATCAATAACAGCCCCTGCAGTATTCAAAAAAGGTCTTCCAAGAATAATAGACATACTATCGTCCTCGGGAATATCAAGGATAACAAAGTCCATTAGAATAGTAACATTTGCAACTACAATAGGCACATCCTCACAAATGCCGACCAGTGTAGCAGTTGATTTATCAGCCATTTGCAGAGATATTTCAGTAGGTGTCAACTAACACCGGCTCCAAGATCACACAAAGCAGTTTTAACATAGTTTCTCTTGATGGAGCAAGGTATAGTAGGTACTCCTGGATCTCCTAATTTCTTAGGCATTCCACCCTCAAAAGTGTAATTAGCAAGCATGGTGGAAATTTATACTTCAGGTATCTTTCTTTTGTTGGTAATAATATATTTCATATACTTGGCATAAGGATTTGTTTTAAGCACATCAGTCAAATGCATACGCAAAAAGATAGGTCTAATCATTTCAGCAAAGCGCTCAAAATCCTCATCATCCTTTTTCTTGGAAGGTTTCGGAGGAAAAGGCATGGGTTTCTAAACCCATGGTTCTCTTTCCCTACCGTGCTTCCTAGCAACAAAGTCTTCCTTATCATAACGCTGATTCTTTGATTGTGGGTTATCAAGATCAGCAGCAGGTTTAATCTCTACATCATTATCATTGCTAGGTTGAGCATCAACATGAACATCATCGTTAATATTATCACTAGGTTCATGTTCATTACCATATTGTGTCTCAGCATCGGAAACAGATATATCATTGGGATTCTCAGGTGTGTCAGCTATAGGTTCGCTAGGAGCAAGCAAAGTTCTATCATTTTTCTTTTTCTTCTTTTTAGAAGAACTACGTGCATCTAAATTAGCCCTCTGAGAATCTTGCTCAATTCTCTTAGGGTGGCCTTCAGGATACAGAGGTTCCTGAGTCATCTTACCACCTCTAGTAGCAACTCTAATAGCATAGTCATTATTCTTACTATTCAATTCATTGAGCAAATCATTCTGAGCTTTAAGTACTTGTTCTACTTGAGTGTTGACCATAGAAGCATGTTTACTAATAAGTTTCAATTCACTTTTAGCACTAGACAGATAATCACTCAAGCGTTAAATCATATAGGCATTGTTTTGTAATTGTCTACCAACATAAGCATTGAAGTTTTCTTGTTTCACAATGAAATTGTCGAACTCATCTAAGCATTGGCTAGCAGACTTATAACAAGGAATATCACCTTCATCAAATCTATTAAGAGAATTTACCTTTACTACCTATGTCGGGTTATCAAGACCATGTATTTCTTCAATAGGTGGTAAATTATTAACATCTTCAGCTTTAATACCTTTTTCTTTCATAAATTTCTTTGCCTCTTGCATATCTTCAGGACTGAGAAATAGAACACCTCTTTTCTTTGGAGTTGGCTTAGGGGCTGGTTCAGGAAGTGTCCAATTATTTTCATTGGCCAGCATATTATTCAATAGTAATTCAGCTTGTTCAACTGTTCTTTCCCTGAAAACACAACCAGCACAACTATCCAGGTGGTCTCTGGAAGTATCGGTTAGTCCATTATAAAAGACATCAAGTATATCATGCATCTCAAGGGGATGATCAGGCAAAGCATTAAGTAATTGGAGAAGCCTCCCCCAAGCTTGTGGGAGACTCTCTTCTTCAATTTGCACAAAGTTATATATTGCCCGTAAGGCAGCTTGTTTCTTATGAGCGAGAAAATATTTAGCAGAGAAGTAATACATCATATCCTGGGGACTACGCACACAACCAAGATCAAGATAATTAAACCAAGTCTTAGCATCACCCTTTAACGAGAACGGAAATAGCTTAAGGATATAATAGTAACGAATCTTTTCATCGTTAGTAAACAGGGTGGCTATATCATTCAACTTAGTAAGATGTGCCACAACAGTTTCAGACTCATAGCCATGGAAAGGATCAGATTCAACCAAAGTAATTAACTCAGGATCAATAGAGAATTCATAATCCTTATCAGTAACACAAATAGGTGAAGTAGCAAAAGCAGGGTCATGTTTCATTCTAGCATTCAAGGACTTTTCTTTCAAGTTAGCTAATAACTTCTTAAGATCATATCTATCATTGCAAGCAAGAAAGTCTCTAGCAGTTTCTTCATCCATAACATAACCCTCAAGAACAACATGCAATTCGTATCTATTGGTAGTAGCCTCATCATCACTTTCATAAATATCATCGGTTTCAACATTTGCATTCTCCCTAACCTTAGCAATTTGTTCATCTAGAAATTCACCTAGTGGCACAGTATCAAGCATAGAAGTAGTTTCATCGTACATAGCAGAAGTAGCATCATCAAGAACATACGACAAATTAGATTCAATAGCAGGAGTAGGTGTCGCAAGTTTACTCATAACAGAAGGAGATATTATTCAATAGGTGGTAAATTCCTAACATCTTCAGCTTTAATACCTTTTTCTTTCATAGATTTCTTTGCCTCTTGCATATCTTCGGGGCTGAGAAATAGAACACCTCTTTTCTTCGGAGTTGGCTTAGGGGCTGCTTCAGGAAGTGTCCAATTATTTTCATTGGCCAGCATATTATTCAATAGTAATTCAGCTTGTTCCACTGTTCTTTCCCTGAAAACACAACCAGCATAACTATCCAGGTGGTCTCTGGAAGCATCGGTTAGTCCATTATAAAAGACATCAAGTATATCATGCATCTCAAGAGGATGATCAGGCAAAGCATTAAGTAACCGGAGAAGCCTCGCCCAAGCTTGTGGGAGACTCTCTTCTTCAGTTTGAGCAAAGTTATATATTTCCCGTAAGGCAGCTTGTTTCTTATGAGCGGGAAAATATTTAGCAGAAAATTAACACATCATATCCTGGGGACTACGCACACAACCAGGATCAAGATAATTAAACCAAGTCTTAGCATCACCATTTAACGAGAACGGAAACAACTTCAGGATATAGTAATAACGAATCTTTTCATCGTTGGTAAACAGGGTGGCTATATCATTCAACTTGGTAAGATGTGTCACAACAGTTTCAGACTCATAGCCATGGAAAGGATCAGATTCAACCAAAGTAAGTAACTCAGGATCAACAGATAATTCATAATCCCTATTAGTAACACAGATAGGTGAGGTAGCAAAAGCAGGGTCATGTTTCATTATAGCATTCAAGGATTTTTCTTTCAGCTTGGCTAATAATTTCTTAAGATCATATCTATCATTGCAAGCAAGAAAGTCTCTAGCAGTTTCTTCATCCATAACATAACCCTCAGGAACAACAGGCAATTCATATCTAATGGGAGTAGTTTCATCATCACTTTCATAAATATCATCAACGTTTGCACTCTCCCTAACCTTAGCAATTTGTTCATCTATAAATTCACCTAGTGGCATAGTATCAGGCATAGAGGTAGTTTCATCATACATAGCAGAAGTAGCATCATCAAGAACATACGACATATCAGATTCAATAGCAGGAGTAGGTGTCACGAGTTTACTCATAACAAAAGGGGAATCAAGTGCAGAGCTAGATGGCAGTTCCTTACCTCCCCTCGTAGTTGAGGGTAAGATCTTGGTTTTTGAGTCCTTCAAATTCTTCATAGTGATCAACAGATATAAATCCCAAGTGACTTAAAGAATAGAGCTATGCTCCCCGACAACGGCGCCAGAAAATAGTCTTGATAACCCACAAGTGTAGGGGATCGCAACAGTTTTCGAGGGTAAAGTATTCAACCCAAATTTATTGATTCGACACAAGGGGAGCCAAAGAATACTCTTAAGTATTAGCAACTGAGTTGTCAATTCAACCACACCTGGAAACTTAGTATCTGCAGCAAGATAGTTTAGTAGCAAAGTAATATGATAGTGGCGGTAGCAGCAATAAAAGTAACAATAGTGTTTTTGTAGTTTTTTGTGATAGTAGCAATGGAAAAGTAAATAAGCGACAAGCAATATAGGTAAAGCTCATAGGCATTGGATCGGTGATGGGAAATTATGTCGGATGCAATTCATCATGTAGAAGTTATAACCTAGGGTTACACAGAACTAGCTCCAGTTCATCAATGCAATGTAGGCATGTATTCCGAATATAGTCATACATGCTTATGGAAAAGTGTCGGTGTACAAAAAAGGGGGTACACTTTTTGTACCCCTATGACTGTGCACGGGCAGTCTGAGCCACGGGCACCACCACACCAAGCACGGCAAGGGAGGTGAGCCAGGGTAAGACCGAAGCTCGATGGAACTGGAGCCCAAGAGAACAAGACCACAAAGAGAAAAGGGACAAAGCGGCTTCCCCCGGCAAGATCCTTGCCGAAGGCCGGTTTTAGCAGCCCCGGGAAGATCCTTGACGGGGCCAGCTTTGGCAGCCCCGGCAGGACCCTTGCCGCGACAACTCGCCCCACGCCTACGGAGCGATTCACCCTTGAGCCCATGATACGTCCAAAACGTATCTATAATTTCTGCTTGCTCCATGCCACTTTTGGGTGATATTGCTATGATATCCATACACTTCCATACACTTTTGATCATATTTGGACTAACCTACTAATCCAGTGCACCCAGTGCCAGTTTCTGTTTTCGGTTGTTTTTGTATTTCAGGTTTTCACATTATGAGAACTGTCAGGAAAAATCCAGAAAAATCATATAAAAATCAGCGTTCCAGAACCTACCTTGCGCCCGAAGGACAGCCGGGGGGGGGGGGGCACCAGGGCTCCAGGCGCCCTGGCGGCGCGCCCCCCCTGGGCCGCGCCGGGGGGGCGCCTGGGCCCCCCGAGCCCCGTCTGGTGCCCGCCTTCGGCATATATTTAGAGCGTCCTTCGAAACCCTCGGGACGGGAACTCTTTTTCGCGATCTCATCTCTGTTCTGCCGCCGCCGCCGCTTCCAAGATCGGGAGCACCAGGAGAACTCTTCCCGGCACCCTGCCGGAGGGGAGGATCACCATCGGGAGCTTCTCCACCACCATGGACGCCTCCCGGATGAGTTGTGAGTAGTCTCCCTTGGACCATGAGTCCATGACCATTAGCTATGTGATGTTCTCCTCCCGTTCTTGTGCTTCACTAATTAGTCCTCCTGAGCTGCCCTACATGATCGAGGCACATATGTAATCCTTATGCTGTTGCTATGATGAGTTTGCTGGGATCCGATGGATTATGAGATTATGTTCAGATTGTGATTGAGTAATATATTTGATCTACCTCTTTTATATTTATGTTCATAAGTAATTCTTGCATGTTCTCCGTTGTTATTTATTGCTTTGGCCAAGTAATACGTAGTGACTCCAAGAGGGAACGTTATGCTTGATTGTGGGTTCATGCCCCTCGATGACTAGCTTGAGTGACAGAAACATGAGTCTAGGGGATGTGTTGTTGCCACAAGGGGGAAAACAACGGTGCTTGTGCCCGCGGGTGCAAGGATTGTTTACTTTACGCAAAGTTCTTTTAATGCAGTTGTCTGTTGCATTGAGTTTACACTATGGGTGGGGCTCGCAACTTAATACCAGCGAGATGTTCTGGATAGATATCTCAAGGTGGATGATTAGTAGTAGATATTGATGGATTTTGGTCTACTTACTTTGGCGTACCGCCCATGCTTTGAACCTCAACCTTTCTTGCAATGTAGTCAACATTGGTTTGCGTTCGTGGTCCTGTCAATTGCCCAGCTGTAATTCGTTTACCTCACATAGCTGTTTTATCGTCTTTTGGGAGACAGACATCACTAGTGAACATCATGAGACTCCGGTCCATATTACCATCATTGATCACATCCGCTATTTACTTTTCGCTTTTACTTACTATTGCAAACATTATCTATCACTACTATCATTTGCGTTTAATCCTTTGTGAACTACAAGGCCGGAGGGATTGACAACCTCTCTGTACTCGTTGGGAGCAAAGTTATTTGTATATGTGTGCAGGTCCACGTTGATTGCTAATCCGGCGCCGTTAGCAGTTGACACCTACTTGTTGAACCTAGGAGTCTCTGGGGATTCGATCCTTGGCATCTTTGCTAAGGGAAAAACTTACACAACACTGCATCTCACACCTTCCACTTGGGGTAACCAACGAGGAGTTAGAGGCCCATCAAGGAGTTTTTCTGGCGCTGTTGCCGGGGACTCCACTCTTCAGGATAGGGGAGTTGCACGCTATCTTTTACCTCTGCTTTTTAGTCTTGTTAGTTTACCTTTCAGTTTTTGCTTTAGTACTTTTTATCAAAAATCACAAAAATAGTTATCTTGTTTGCTTGCTACTATGGGTTCTACCAAAAACACTAAATGGGAGGAGTACACCCCTTCTTCCATTACCCCAATTACCACTGTCGGGATCTACAAAAGTAATAAACCTTGTGATTATATTAGTCTTGACCGAGGGTTATGCCCATGGCATGGTCTTCCAGGAAAAGAGTATGAGCCTCAATTTAAAATTGCTCCTAAGCTTCCCCAAACTTGGGAAGACGTTCAAACTCTTATAATAGAGAGCGATTCAAACAAAGAGGATGACACTACAATTCTGCCAAATAATGATAAAATTGATTTTGATAATTGTAGTATTTCAGAAGTTGTCACCTTTCTGCAAGGAATGGCCAAAGATCCCCACACTAGCACGCTTAATCTTGCCTTCACAGAGCATGTCACTAATGCTCTCATCAAAGCTAGGGAGGAGAAACTTAGAGTAGAAGCCTCCATACCTAGAAATCTAGAAGATGGTTGGGATCCTATGATTAAAATTAAGATAAACTACTTCTCATGCTATGCTTTATGTGATATTGTAGCTAGTACTTCCATTATGCCCAAAAGACTATATGATATGCTTAAATTGAAACCTTATGATTCTTGTTCTTTTGGTGTTCGTCTCGTTGATTCTTCCATAAAGAAACCTTTGGGGAGGATCGATGATGTTCTTATCGTTGTTAATGATAATTATGTTCCCGTTGATTTCACTATTATGGATATTGAATGTGATCCTTCATGTCCAATTATTTTGGGACACCCCTTTTTGCGCACCGTTGGTGCTATCATTGACATGAAAGAGGGTAATATAAAATTTCAGTTTCCTCTCAAGAAAGGGATGGAACACTTCCCTCGTAAGAAGATCAAGTTACCTTTTGAGTCCGTTGTACGGGCTAGCTATTCTTTTACTCTTGATAAAACTTGATCTATATGCATTATGCCTAGCTTAAAGGCATAAAAGAAAGCGCTTTTGGGAGGCAGCCCACATGAATAAATTTTTATATTTTGCTTTTGTTGTGTCTTGATGTTGTTTACTACAGTAGCATCATCATTGTATCTTTGCTTTTCATATTTGTGCCAAGTATAGCCTCTGATTGCTAGAAAGTTCAAAAGTTGTGAGGTGCTGTCCAGGAAACAGATTCTGTCCTTGGATAGAAAAATTCGTATAAAATCACCAGATCATCTTTTTGGTCTGAATTTTTTCGACAGCATTCTCTATATAATTTTGTTTCGTGCGTCTGTTCTGAGTTTTTTGATTTGAGTTGCAGAAGTACCCCTAACAAATCAATTACTACCTTCTGTTCTGTTTTTCACAGATTCTGTCCTGTTTTGCCTTTCCTTCATTTTGCAAACCAAGAGCTTGTTTTTTCTTTGCAAAAACCTTTTTGCAATCTTGAGAAACAGTAGAACTTCAAGAATATCATTATTTCCAGCAAGGTATAATTATTTTATTAAGGGTACTAACCTCGCTAATCAGATTATGATGAGTTATGTATGAAGGGAGTTTTCAAGTGTGCGAGGGAAGATGATAAAAAGATTCAGGAGTGTCAAGCGCTCAAGCTTGGGGATGCCCCCATGCACCCCCAAGAAATATTCAAGGAGACTCAAGCGTCTAAGCTTGGGGATGCCCCCGTGCATCCCCTTCTCCATCAACATTATCAGTTCGTCTTTCGTTCCGCTATATTTTTATCACTTCATGTGTTAAGTGCTATGCTTGGAGCGTCTTGCTTTTAGTTTTCTTTTTAGTTTTTCATAACGAGTCGGAACTCAGCGTTCTTTATGTGGGAGAGAAACATTCTCCACTTCTACCTAGAACATAACATAGAATTTTCATGTCTATCTTTGTTGGGTGTGTTCTTTGTCTTTTAATAGCTACTATCATGTTCAGCTCTTAGTATTCATGCTTATCTTTTCAAAGAGCTTTTGTTTAGTTGGTTGCTTGAACTCTCTTTAATTATCATGCTTATCTTATTAAGAGAGTTTGCTTCCGTTGCATTGGTTAATATGTCTATGATAAAGATGCTACGTGCATAATGGCGCTTAGTAGTTCAGGTTTTCTTATGGTTAGTCTCAAATAGCTGGGGGATTCCCAATGTGTTATTGGAGTACCAACTTGATTTGTTTGCCGATGACGTGGTATGGTTTAGTAATATCTTCCTTCGAGAATTTATTTTGATTGACTTGGCGTATGCTCACGCATATTTAAAGACTGTAAAGAAAGTCTGTCAAGCCTTGATGATCTTTTATTTCTGAGTAGCGATATAACTACCATGCCTGATTCAATGTTGCTTTGTCGCTCTGCATGATTATGACCGTCATTGCTCTCTTAGTTGGTCGCTCCCAGTCTTTTGCTAACCTCCACCTATACTAAGCAGACTAACTTTGCTATACATAGCTCATAGGAAAGTAGCTTAAAAACTATTGTGGTAAAGAATATGTTGCCTATGTATCTTATTTTTTATAAGTTGCTTGCTGAGCGGTAACCATGTTTCTGGGGACGCCATCAACTGTCACACTTTTGTTGAATATCATGTGAGTTGCTATGCATGTTCGTCTTGTCTGAAGTAAGGGTGATTTGCCATGGGTTGAATGAGTATGCATATTGTTAGAGAAGAACATTGGGCCGCCAACCAAAGCCATGTATCATGGTGGAAGTTTTAGCTTGGACATTAATCCTCAATCTCTTATGAGAATATGCTTATGCATTAAAGAGGAGTCCATCATCTATTTTCTATGTTGTCCCGGTATGGATGTCCTCAAGTTGAGATCTATCAAAAACGAGAAATCAAATGCGATTTATCTCCTTGGACCTTTGTATAGGTGGCATAGAGGTACCCCTTTGTGACACTTGGTTGAAACATATGTAATGCAATGATAACCCATGGAAATCCGAGCTAATTAGGACAAGGTGCGAGCACTATTGGTATTCGATGCATGAGGCTTGCAACTTATAGGATGTCTTATGCATGACACATATGAAGTACTACTACCGTTGACAAAATTGCTTCCATGTTTTCAAAATAAAAAGCTCTAACACATAACCATTCTTTTACTTTTATGTTGAGTCTCCACCTTCTTTCTTCAAGCACCAACTACTGAGAGCATGATTGTCATTCTGAGTGTAATGTGCATTGTCCCAAAGTAGCATTGTCTTTTGCATGATTGTGATATCGTTTATTTTGAAATCATTGTATCTAGTCATCACTTAAACCTTGAAGGTGCCCCTGCATTTATGTTTTGCTTCACTAAAGGGGGCAAGCTAGATATCACTTTATCATATTTGCACATCATGTTCATTGCAAATCTATTTGATGCTTCAATGCCATGTTGTAAAACTTTCAGTCATTTGTGATTTTCTCATGAGGCAACTTAATTACTATAGAATCATTGTCTCAGTAAGCTTTTGTCATATGACTATGAAAAAGTCCTATATGGTTAATAGCATGTCACCACAGAAATTATTCTTGTTATCATTTACCTACTCGAGGACGAGCAGGAATTAAGCTTGGGGATGTTGATACGTCCAAAACGTATCTATAATTTCTGCTTGCTCCATGCCACTTTTGGGTGATATTGCTATGATATTCATACACTTCCATACACTTTTGATCATATTTGGACTAACTTACTAATCCAGTGCACCCCAGTGCCAGTTTCTGTTTTCGGCTGTTTTTGTATTTCAGGTTTTCACGTTACGAGAACTGCCAGGAAAAATCCAGAAAAATTATATAAAAAATCAGCGTTCCGGAAACTTCCGTGCGTCCGAAGGGCAGCCGGGGGGGGGGGGCACCAGGGCTCTAGGCGACCTGGCGGAGCGCCCCCCCTGGGCCGCGCCGGGGGGGTGCCTGGGCCCCCCGAAGCTTCCCCGATGCTCCCCTTTGGCATATATTTAAAGCATCCTCCGAAACCCTCGGAACAGGAACTTTTTTCGCGATCCCATCTCTGTTCCGCCGCCGCCGCCGCTTCCAAGATCTGGCTTTTGTTGAATATCATGTGAGTTGCTATGCATGTTCGTCTTGTCTGAAGTAAGGGTGATTTGCCGTGGGTTGAATGAGTATGCATATTGTTAGAGAAGAACATTGGGCCGCCAACCAAAGCCATGTATCATGGTGGAAGTTTTAGCTTGGACGTTAATCCTCAATCTCTTATGAGAATATGCTTATGCATTTAAGAGGAGTCCATCATCTATTTTCTATGTTGTCCCGGTATGGATGTCCTCAAGTTGAGATCTATCAAAAACGAGAAATCAAATGCGATTTATCTCCTTGGACCTTTGTACAGGTGGCATAGAGGTACCCCTTTGTGACACTTGGTTGAAACATATGTAATGCAATGATAACCCATGGAAATCCGAGCTAATTAGGACAAGGTGCGAGCACTATTGGTATTCGATGCATGAGGCTTGCAACTTATAGGATGTCTTATGCATGACACATATGAAGTACTACTACCGTTGACAAAATTGCTTCTATGTTTTCAAAATAAAAAAAAAGCTCTAGCACATAACCATTCTTTTACTTTTAAGTTGAGTCTCCACCTTCTTTCTTCAAGCACCAACTACTGAGAGCATGATTGTCATTCTAAGTGTAATGTGCATTGTTCCAAAGTAGCATTGTCTTTTGCATGATTGTGATATCGTTTATTTTGAAATCATTGTATCTAGTCATCACTTAAACCTTGAAGGTGCCCCTGCATTTATGTTTTGCTTCACTAAAGGGGGCAAGCTAGATATCACTTTATCATATTTGCACATTATGTTCATTGCAAATCTTTTTGATGCTTCAATGTCATGTTGTAAAACTTTCAGTCATTTGTGATTTTCTCATGAGGCAACTTAATTACTATAGAATCATTGTCTCAGTAAGCTTTTGTCATATGACTATAAAAAGTCCTATATGGTTAATAGCATGTCACCACAGAAATTATTCTTGTTATCATTTACCTACTCGAGGACAAGCAGGAATTAAGCTTGGGGATGTTGATACGTCCAAAACGTATCTATAATTTCTGCTTGCACCATGCCACTTTTGGGTGATATTGCTATGATATTCATACACTTCCATACACTTTTGATCATATTTGGACTAACCTACTAATCCAGTGCACCCCAGTGCCAGTTTCTATTTTCGGCTGTTTTTGTATTTCAGGTTTTCACATTACGAGAACTGTCAGGAAAAATCCAGAAAAATCATATAAAAAATCAGCGTTCCAGAACCTACCTTGCGCCCGAAGTACAGCCGGGGGGGCCACCAGGGCCCCAGGCGCCCTGGCGGCGCCCCCCCC
>LR738710.1:266368400-266396747 GCA_902687465.1 Secale cereale
GGCCGCGCTAGGGCGGGGGGCGCCTGGGCCCCCCGAGCCCCGTCTGGTGCCCCCCTTCGGCATATATTTAGAGCGTCCTTCGAAACCCTCGGGACGGGAACTCTTTTTCGCGATCTCATCTCGGTTCCGCCGCCGCCGCCGCTTCCAAGATCGGGAGCACCCGGAGAACTCTTCCCGGCACCCTGCCGGAGGGGAGGATCACCATCGGGAGCTTCTCCACCACCATGGACGCCTCCCGGATGAGTTGTGAGTAGTCTCCCTTGGACCATGAGTCCATGACCAGTAGCTATGTGATGTTCTCCTCCCGTTCTTGTGCTTCACTAATTAGTCCTCGTGATCTGCCCTACATGATCGAGGCACATATGTAATCCTTATGCTGTTGCTATGATGAGTTTGCTGGGATCTGATGGATTATGAGATTATGTTCAGAATGTGATTGAGTAATATATTTGATCTACCTCTATTATATTTATGTTCATAAGTAATTCTTGCATGTTCTCCGTTGTTATTTATTGCTTTGGCCAAGTAATACGTAGTGACTCCAAGAGGGAACGTTATGCTTGATTGTGGGTTCATGCCCCTCGATGACTAGCTTGAGTGACAGAAACATGAGTCTAGGGGATGTGCTGTTGCCACAAGGGGGAAAACAACGGTGCTTGTGCCTGCGGGTGCAAGGATTGTTTACTTTACGCAAAGTTCTTTTAATGCAGTTGTCTGTTGCATTGAGTTTACACTATGGGTGGGGCTCGCAACTTAATACCAGCGAGATGTTCTGGATAGATATCTCAAGGTGGATGATTAGTAGTAGATATTGATGGATTTCGGTATACTTACTTTGGCGTACCGCCCATGCTTTGAACCTCAACCTTTCTTGCAATGTAGTCAGCATTGGTTTGCGTTCGTGGTCCTCTCAATTGCCCAGCTGTAATTCGTTTACCTCACATAGCTGTTTTATCGTCTTTTGGGAGAGAAACATCACTAGTGAACATCATGAGACTCCGGTCCATATTACCATCATTGATCACATCCGCTATTTACTTTTCGCTTTTACTTACTATTGCAAACATTATCTATCACTACTATCATTTGCGTTTAATCCTTTGTGAACTACAAGGCCGGAGGGATTGACAACCTCTCTGTACTCGTTGGGAGCAAAGTTATTTGTATCTGTGTGCAGGTCCATGTTGATTGCTAATCCGGCGCCGTTAGCAGTTGACACCTACTTGTTGAACCTAGGAGTCTCTGGGGATTCGATCCTTGGCATCTTTGCTAAGGGAAAAACTTCCACAACACTGCATCTCACACCTTCCACTTGGGGTAACCAACGAGGGGTTAGAGGCCCATCAGCCCACTGCCCCCATGGGGCAAGGATTCGGGAGACATCCCCGTGATGGCATGCAGATCTTTGTGAAGACATTCAAGATCAGGTACACATGGAGAAGACGGCGACCCTTGGCGGGATCCTAGCCATGGAAGACCACAAGACCTCCGGCAAGCACCTTGCCGGGGATGACAGCAAGCGCCGCGGCAAGACCCTTGCCGGGGCCCCTGCAAGGCCCTTGCCGAGGACGTCTGCAGGGACACCATCAGGCCCACACCAGCTAAGCTTCCACCACCCCATGCAGCTACCGACCCAACCAACTGGGCAGGCACCTGCGTGGCGACATGCAGATCTTCGTGGAGACACACCATTGCGCCACCTCAGCTGCTTGCCTGCCTACATGGCGTCTCAGGCATCGCTGGACAGGGTGCATGTAGACACAAGAAGGAGCGGCGACGGACAGGAGGATGTCTCCCCTGTCCCCGATAAAGCAAGGACACCTAAGCAAGGCGCATTAAATGCGCCTTGTCATGTAATGCGAGGGATAACCTCGCATCACTATACCCTTTCCACCTCCTGTGTGCCACTGTGGCAACCCCTTTTTCCCTATAAAAGGAGGCCCGAGGCGACCAGGAGGAGGATTCGGCTTTTTGGAGCTCCTCACGCCCCATAGCTAGCTGAAGAACACAAATATACAATCCACCAAAGCAGGAGTAGGGTTATACACGTCCTCGCGGCCCGAACCTGGGTAAAGGAAACGTGTGCTGTCTGTTTGATCTGCTCTTCTCTCAACCCCGCGCCCCGCAACCGTAGTAGGGATTCTTGTGATCCCATAGGTGTCGTTCCAAATACACCGACATCTTTGGCGCGCCAGGTAGGGGGGTGCAGTTGTGAGAATCGGCTTTAGCAGTCAGTTCGACGCTTCTTCATCATCATGGCGCCCAAGAAGAAGACGACGGTGGCGGTTGGCCAGTCGGAAGCCGGACAGCCCGTCGCAACGCGGGCGAGCAGCGGACCGGTCGCGGAAAGGACCCGGGGCGCTGCTCGCGAACACCAATGTCGTCCCAGCAGCCGGAGTTTGGGAGGTGGCGATGTTTGTGCGCCTGGTAATGGGCCACACACCACCAGGTCCAAGGACGGAGCCAGGCCCTCCGTGAGTGGCGCATGGCCTTCCAAGGTCGCTGCCGCATGACCGAAGGCGACACAAGGGCCTCCAGGACTCCCACACTGGCGCCCACAGCACGCTCCTCCCAAGTAGCGCACGACGAGCGGCGTCATCGCGCGGAAGATCCCGAGCGTCGCCACGGGAAGAGCCCCGAGCGCCACTCCCGGCACGTAGAAGACCTGCCCGCCCGTCGGAGCGTTGGTGGAAACGGCATGCGACCGCGGGATCGTGACAGAGCTCCTCCTGACACGGTCAGGGGTCGAAGCGCGTCGCGGTCCGTGCAGGTTTCGCTATTGCTAACCCCAGCCGAAGCCCTGGCGCGCGCGCAGTTGCTCCTCGACTTTCCTCCCGTTACGGGGAAACTCGACGAATGGAGAGCCACCATCCGAAGCCTTGTCGCAGTCGCCAACAAGGATGAACCAAGTCCAGCGGAGCTCCCAGGTCGACGCCCCGATGGGGTCACACGCACCGGTGGCGGGAGGACTGGCAGCGCCATGGCCATGGTGCATTCGCCTCCTCCTCGCCCGGTACCGCGTGTGTCGACTCGTTGGGACGTTGCGGGTGACGCCATCTCCATAGCGTCGTCCGACCCACGGCGACCAGCGTCAAGTTCTTCAGGAGCGAGCTCATGAAGACGCTCGCACCACCATCGAGCGCCGGCGCGGAGCGTGTCACCAGTCAGACAGGCGAGCGGGGCCTGCTGTGAATCTCCCAGCACCGGAGAGCCCTGGAGGTCTACCTTACGAGGTAGTCTGTCCGGGTTTTACCCGTGAGCTGCGGCAGTTCCAGTGGCCCACTCACCGCACCTTCAAGCCTGACGTTGGCGAGAAGTACAACGGCAAGACCCACCCGTCGGAGTTCCTCGGCATCTACACCATCGCGATGCAAGCTGCCGGAGCCCGCGATGAGAAGGTGCTTGCGAATTACTTTCCGTTGGCTCTTAAACCTAACGCCATGTCATGGTTGATGCACTTGCCGGTAGACTCTATTTCCTCCTGGTCGGACTTGTGCCATGAGTTTGTTGGCGCCTTTACTGGAGGTCACCAAGCCCATGGCCAAGCGAGTGACATGCACGTCATACCCCAGAAGGAAGGTGAGAGTCTGTGCAAATATATACAGAGGTTCAGCCGGGTGCAGTACAACATCCCTGATGTTCACCCTGCCGCCATCATCAGCGCGTTCCATCAGAACGTGCGTAACCGCAAGATGCGTGAAGAACTGGCGATGACCAAGGTGAAAGATGTAGCGGAGCTCTATCTTCTTGCTGACAGATGTGCCCGGGCTGAAAAGGGAAGGAAGTACCCCGGCGAAGACGCCGGCGCGGAAACCGACTCTTCAGATGAGGATACCGCCGCCCCGGCGAAGAAGGGTCGGCACCGCAACAGGAAGCGCAAAGGTAAAGCCGTGCTTGTCGTCGAGGGATCTGATGACGCCGGCTCCGCCAAGAAAACCAGGGTGGGTGACCCCGGCAAGGAAATTGCCGGGTGGGTCGCCTGCCGGGCCTTGGCGGCTGCCGAAAAGCCAGGAAACTCCGGCAAGCGATACTGCAAGATCCATCGCACCAAAGGCCATGATCTCCAGGACTGCCGACAGGTTGAGCTCCTTGCTGAGAAGCAGAGGGCTGAATATGAGAGGCGGGACAAGGAGAATGGCCAGGATGGTGCTGAAGGGTCCATCAAGAAGTGTGACGGCCAAGCAGGCCGTAGCGGCAAGGATAAACAGCAGGAGAGGCCCGCCCGGGGCTGTGATAGAAGGCCCGAAGACGACGATCACGAAGAGGACGACGAGTCCGGCAACCAAGAATTTCAGAAAGCTACGGAGGCCATGTGCGTCGATGGCGGCGCCTCGCTGCATACTTCTCACCGCCAACTTAAACAGTGGGCGCGTGAGATTACAGCAGCGGAGCCGTCGTCCGGTGCCCAAAGGCCGCTGAAATGGTCCAGCACACCTATCATTTTTTACACTGAGGATCACCCTGATCGCACTACTGCGGTCGGGTGCTTGCCATTCTTAGTTTCACCGACAATACGCAATCTCAAGGTGACAAAGATGCTAGTCGATGGCGGGGCCGGTCTGAACCTACTCTCGCCCACCTTGATCGAGAAGCTGCAAATTCCTGAGGGAGACCTCGAAGAGACGGGCACGTTTCAGGGGGTCAACCCGGGGAGAAGTCAACCAAAGGGGAAAGTCACGCTGCCCGTGACTTTTGGAAGTGATCTGAACTATAGGACGAAGAGGATCATGTTCGATGTTGCCAAGATCCCCTTGCCTTACAACGGGATCCTTGGCCGCCCAGCGCTGGCCAAGTTCATGGCAGCGTCACACTACGCCTACAACACTATGAAGATGCCAGGACCTGTGACGATCATCACCATCCCCTCCGATAAGAAAGATGCGCTGATTTGCGCTGACCAACTATACCAGCAAGCGGTTGCAGCAGCTGCCGCCACGAGGGCACTTGCTCCTGCCACTGGAGCCCCGGGAGGGTAGAAGAAGAAGACCGGTGAGACCTCGGGCACCCACTCCGGCAAGCGCACCTCTACGGAGTGTTGTGCTCCCGTCGAGGACGTGCCAGAGAGCTCCACCAGCAAGAAGAAGACCGGTGAGACCTTAGGCACCCACTGCGGCAAGCGCACCTCTTCGGAGTGTTGTGCTCCCGTCGAGGACGTGCCAGAGAGCTCCACCGGCAAGAAGAAGACCGGTGAGACCTCGGACACCCACTCTGGCAAGCGCACCTCTTCGGAGTGTCGCGCTCCCATCGAGGACGTGCCAGAGAGCTCCACTGGCAGAAACAAGAGGTCCAGGGCCACACCGCCGGGAACCAAGAAGGTTTCCGTCAAGGAGGACGGCACAGGAGGGGCTTATACCATAAGCTCCACCCTTGACGACAAATAGGAAGACGCGCTCGTCACCTTCCTGCGGGCGAATGTCGACGTGTTTGCATGGCGAGCATCCGACATCCCCGGCGTTCCCAGGGAGGTGATTGAGCACCACCTTGCTGTCTGTCCTCATGCGCGGCCCGTCAAGCAGAAGGTCAGGAAGCAAGCTTTGGAATGACAAGAGTTCATCACAGAGGAGATCCGGAAACTGGAAGCAGCGGGTTTGGTAAGAGGAGTGCTCCATCCAACGTGGTTGGCCAATCCAGTGGTAGTGCGCAAGGCAAATGGGAAGTTGAGGCTGTGTATTGATTACACAGATATCAATAAAGCTTGTCCCAAGGACCCATTCCCGTTGCCGCGCATCGACCAGATTGTTGACTCCACGGCTGGGTGTGACCCGTTGTCATTCCTCGATGCCTACTCCGGCTACCATCAGATCTTCATGGCAAGAGAAGACAAAGAGAAGACAACATTCATCACCCCATGTGGTAAGTACTGTTTCGTATGAATGCCTTTCAGGTTGAAAAGTGCTGGCTCGACATTTGCAAGGGCAGTCCAGATTGGTTGTGAAGCCCAGCTCCATAGAAATATGGAGGCTTATATGGATGATATAGTGGTCAAAACCAAGAACAGGGCAACCCTTATACCGGATTTACAAGAAACATTTGTGAACCTATGCAAGATCAACCTCAAGTTGAACCCTGAGAAGTACGTCTTCGGCGTCCCGTCCGGTAAGCTTCTCAGGTTCTTTGTGTCACAGCGAGGGATAGAGGCCAATCCGGACAAGATCAAAGCTATAGAGCAGATTGAAGCACACAAATGGGTCAAGGATGTGCGTTGGCTTGCTGGTTGCGTTGCCGCCATGAGCAGATTCATTTCCAAGTCTGCCGAGTGCGCCCTTCCCTTTTTCAAGATTTTGAAAAAGGCGGGCCCAATGGAATGGACGCCAGAAGCCGAAGCAGCTTTGCAAGATTTGAAGAGGTGTCTTTCCTCCACGCCAGTACTAGTTGCGCCTAGACCACAAGAACCGTTGATGCTATACCTAGCGGCAACGAACCAGGTGGTCAGTGCTGCACTAGTGGCGCAGAGAGAAATTGATGATGAGGTGATAACAGCGGCAGAGCCTGATGCCATTGGTGCAGAGACGACACGGCCGGTTGGAGTGCAGCCAAGGAAGAAAATGATGCAGCACCCGGTCTACTTTGTTAGCTCCCTCTTGCAGGGGGCTAGATCAAGGTACTCCGGTGTGCAGAAATTGCTCTTCGGCCTTCTTATGGCCTCGAGGAAGTTGTGTCACTACTTCCAGGCGCACGAGATCATTGTCGTCCCTCATCTCCCTCTACAACGGATATTGCACAATCCAGATGCAACGGGAAGAATTGTAGAGTGGGCACTGGAGCTGTCCAGCTTTGGCCTCAAGTTTGAAAGTACCTCGACGATTCAAAGCCGAGTCCTGGTGGAGTTCATTGTAGAATGGACCGCGACGCCTGATGAAGAAGTCCAAGAAACTGCTCTCCCCGGCAAAGAGGCGAGTTGCAACTGGATCATGTACTTTGCTGGAGCTTTCTCCTTACAGGGCGCCGGGGCTGGCGTACTGCTGGTCGCGCCCACTGGAGAGCACCTCAAGTACGTGGTCCAGATGCACTTCCCCAGGGAGGTATCAACGAACAATACTGCTGAGTATGAGGGGCTGCTTGTTGGTCTTAGGATCGCGACAGACCTCGGAATCAAGAAACTCATTGTCAGGGGCGATTCGCAGTTGTCGTCAAGCAAGTCAACAAAGATTACCAGAGCTCGTTGATGAAGGCCTACATCGATGAAGTGAGAAAGCTGGAGGAGCGCTTTGATGGTATACAGGCGGAACACGTTCCCCGAGCGGAGAACGACGTCGCCGATTACCTGTCAAAGCGCGCTGCCCTCAAGCTACCTGTGGAAACAGGTACCTTTGTGCTTCAGCTTTCTCAGCCATCCGTTGATCCATCAATAGAGCAAAACGAGAGAAGGAAATCAGGGCTCGGCAAGTACTTTCCCGCCGAGCTCCCCGGAGCCGCCGGCAAGGATGTTGCCGGGGACACCGAGCCTTCCACGGGACTGCTGGCTCCGGTGGAGCAACAAGCTCTTGCCGTCGAGACAGCCGCTCCCATGGCGGAGGAAATGCCTTTAGTCCTCGTCGTCGAGCCCTAGGCTCCAGCGTGGGCACAACATACCATCCGATTCCTCTAGACTGGGGAACTTCCTGAGGAGATGGAAGAAGCGGAAAAAGTAGCCCGTCGGTCTGCTATGTACCAGTTCGTCGACGACGTTCTGTACAGAAAGAGACCGAACGGCATGAAATTGAAGTGTATCCCTCGAGAGGAAGGACTGGGGCTGTTGGCAGAGATACATGGAGGCATATGTGGATCCCACATAGGGTCAAGAGCCCTTGCCGGCAAGGCATTTCGGCAAGGCTTCTTCTGACCCACTGCCCTCCAGGATGCAACGACACTGGTCACCAGGTGTGAAGCGTGTCAGTTCCATTCAAAGAGACTTCATCAACCAGCTCAAGCCCTTCAAACCATTACTCTATCCTGGCCCTTCTCGGTCTGGGGGCTCGACATACTGGGCCCTTTCCCGTGCTGTCGGGGGCTTTGAGTACTTGTACATTGCAATCGACAAGTTCACAAAGTGGCCGGAGGTGGAGGTTGTGAGGAAGGTCATAGCTCTGTCAGCCGTCAAGTTCTTCAAGGAACTAGTGTGCCGTTTTGGTGTGCCCAACAGGGTCATCACCGATAACGGCACGCAGTTCACAAGCCGCACCTTCATGCAATATACCCAAGACCTCGGCAGCAAAGTCTGTTTCGCTTCCGTTGCTCACCCCCGAAACAATGGTCAAGCTGAGAGGGCAAACGCTGAAGTGCTGCGAGGCCTAAGGACAAAGACCTTTGACAGGCTGCACAAGAGTGGAAGGCGCTGGATTGATGAGTTGCCGGCGGTTCTTTGGTCGATCAGAATGACGCCAAATCGAGCCACCGACCAGACACCCTTTGCCCTAATATACGAGGCAGAGGCAGTTCTCCCCACTGAACTCATATACGGGTCACCTCGAGTGCTCGCTTATGATGAGCTTGAACAAGAGCAACTGCGGCAAGATGACGCAACGCTACTTGAGGAAGATCGTCTTCGGGCGGCTGTGAGAGCAGCACGCTACCAGCAGGCCTTGCGCCGCTACCATAGCCGCAAGATCCATGCCCGAAGCTTTGAGGAAGGCGACCTTGTTCTTCGGCGCGTTCAATCGGCCAAGTATACAAACAAGTTGACACCGAAGTGGGAAGGCCCTTATCGGGTAATACGAGTCACCAGGCCTGGCACAGTCCGCCTGGACACCGAAAATGTCGTTCTGGTGAGCAATTCCTGGAACATTGAGCATCTTCGCAAGTTTTACCCATAAGGCGCGGCTTGCCGGCCCCCCCGGCAAGCCACCTTTTGTACAAGCCTTGCCGGCAAGGCATGTAACCCTTTGTACAAAGCCAGGCGCAGACCCTGAGCATAAATAAATGAAGTGCTAGCGCCCTAAGTTATAGCATGCATGCTGAGTCGAGTCTCGTCCTTGGTTAGGGTTGATAGTGCTTAGCGGCGGCTAACCCCTAGCTTAGAGGTCGAGTTTGCATCTCTTTGTCTTTCCTCTATCTCCTTTGGTTCACAGGACACACAGATATCCTTGTCGAAGCCACTTGGGGAGAAGAAAGAGGAACAGACTAGCACCTAGGCCCCGGCAAGCCAGTGTTGCGGGGAGCTACAAGAGCAAAGATTCACCCACAGCGAACCAGGGTTGCCGGGGGCTGCAGCTTCAGATAAGTTCTTCATCCCTTATCATGCATTCCATTATGGACTGAGGTATGTGAAACCTCATTCCTTTCCTTAAGCTACCGTGCTCCTGTAACTCTAGGCCCTAGGGCTCGTTCCTGGGACTAAGTTTGGTCGTAGTCGCGGCGGCGAAAGGATGAAATGAGGAGCCTAAGCCCACTTCATCCCTACCTCCGCCAAAGGCGTGAGAAAGGTCGAGCGAAGTAGGGAGATGGCAAGGCCTGTTGCCGGGCGAGAAAATGTTTATCTTAAAGATATCAAGGATTTTTTCCTTGTCGTGGGTTTCACCCACAAACAAATGACCCGACAAACATCCCTTTTTCATTAAAAACATTCCATTCAGGTACAGTCCCTAGGGAATGAAAAACATGAATAAGGGGATTACAAGTTCTAAATTTAACAGATGCCCATAATGCCTTTCTTGTCCCTCTCCTCAGGAGGTAGGTCAAGGAGGCGAGAAGGGCAAAAGGAGCGCCTAGGCGAGCTATGGGTGGCAGAAGACACCAAGAGGACATCTTGGTGGCCGCCAAAGGGCTGGATGGTGATGGCGGTGCTGGAAGCAGAGCTCGAAGACGAGGCGGCAGGACGTTAGTACGCGTCGAAGGCGTCGGTGCCCGCGTACTCCGACATGACGACCTTGCCGCCCGCCCTCTTCCTATTCCTCTTCCGCAGCCTCCCTACGCCAGCCGCCAAGGGGACGGCCCCGAGAAGTTCAAGGAGCCGGCGACACGGATGATGGGGTCGCCGGTGCCACCAGGAGCGGCGCCCGACACCTAGTCGGACCCGTCATCCTGCCGCCCCGCCGCCCTCGTCGTCGTTGCCGCTGTCCTCCTCGTCGCCCTCGCTCGAGGAGGAATCTTCGTCATTGGAAGAGCTCTCCACATAGCACCTTGCACGAGTCCCAAAGTGCCTGAAGACCTTGATGGAAAGAAGGCCACCCTCCATCAACTTAAAATGCAGAGTGAGCCCATCCGTCAAGCTGTGGATACGAGTAAACGTCTTCCATCCCTAACAAAGGTACATCACATGAGGAGCAGGGAAGTCGACGCAGACCCGCGTGCCGCTGATCCCGCAGCCCCTCATGTGCAGCCGCAGCGACTCCGGCGGATCCAGCTCCATCTCTCGCGCAAATGGGGTCGGGAGACGAAGGCGACGGCGCGGTGGCCGCCGCAACCTGACGAAGAACTCGCAAGGGTCATCCCCAACATGGCCCTCCACTGGAGGAGGAGCTGCTGGCGCGGGCGAGGCCGGCAGGCCGCCCCGTCCTCCTCTTCCCCGAGCGCCCCGGCCTCGCCCCCTCCCCCTTCCCCTCGTGGCCGGCTCTGCCACCGCAGGTGCAGGAGAAGGAGGGACGCGTTGTCGAGCGGCGACCCTCGCCGACACCGTTGCAGGGCCGGGATTTCCTCTCTCCATGGCGAACAGAAGAGAGGAGCAGAAGCTGAAGGAGAAAGAAGATGGAAGAGTGCGAAACGCCGTCCCTCCCCCCTACTCTTTATAAAGGGACGGGGTTGGGGGCTCGACCGCCCCGCTCGGCAAATCAAGACACGGAAGGCGCAGGGAGCCAGGATTGACCCGTCGCCCCAACCAGCGACGGCCCGGTTTCCCGCCTCCACCATGCGCCACCCCAAGCACATGGGAGGCACGTGGTGGATGTGCAGAACCGAGGGGACGGGTGAGGCGACCTCTCCCCACCCCGTGATCGTGGGGAGTGGATGCCTTGAGGACCATGCCTCGGCCCCATTCAGTAAATGGGTTGCGCCTTCACACCTCCCCCCGTTTATGGGGAAGGCGCGAAGCCGCCTCTTTACTGCGACGTGACGCATGCCTACGGAAACCGCCCCGCGCATGCCGCCCATGTCACGCACACCCCTCCACCCCGCGCCGCGCGCACGGGTCGTGGAAGGCGCAGCGCGCGGAAAACCTTACCGCGGTAAAAACCGCCCCGCCTGCCCGCGCATCCTTCTCGGCCTAGCCCAACAACGTGTCGCGCTTATGTGTGGCCCAGGCCCGGGGGCTCCTGTTGGTGTACAAAAAGGGGGGTACACTTTGTGTACCCCTATGACTGTGCATGGGCACTCTGAGCCACGGGCACCACCACACCAAGCACGGCAAGGGAGGTGAGCCAGGGTAAGACCGAAGCTCGATGGAACTGGAGCCCAAGAGAACAAGACCACAAAGAGCAAAGGGACGAAGCGGCTACCCCGGCAAGATCCTTGCCGGAGGCCAGTTTTAGCAGCCCCGGCAAAATCCTTGCCGGGGCTAGCTTTGGCAGCCCCGGCAGGACCCTTGCCGCGGCAACTCGCCCCACGCCTACAGAGCGATTCACCCTTGAGTCCACTGCCCCCATGGGGCAAGGATTCGGGAGACATCCCCGTGATGGCATGCAGATCTTTGTGAAGACATTCAAGATCAGATACACATGGAGAAGACGGTGACCCTTGGCGGGATCCTAGCCAAGGAAGACCACAAGACCTCCGGCAAGCACCTTGCTGAGGATGACAGCAAGCGTCGCGGCAAGACCCTTGCTGGGCCCCCGGTAAGGCCCTTGCCGAGGACGTCCGCAGGGCCACCATTAGGCCCACGCCAGCTAAGCTTCCACCGCCCCATGCAGCTACCGACCCAACCAACTAGTCAGGCACCTGCCTGGCGACATGCAGATCTTCGTGGAGGCCCACCATTGCGCCACCTCAGCTGCTTGCCTGCCTACATGGCATCTCAGGCATCGCTGGCCAGGGCGCGTGTCAACACAAGAAGGAGCGGCGACGGACAAGATGGATGTCTCCCCCGTCCCCGATAAAGCAAGGACACCTAAGCAAGGCGCATTAAATGTGCCTTGTCATGTAATGCAAGGGATAACCTCGCATCACTGTACCCTTTCCACCTCCTGTGTGCCACTGTGGCAACCCCTTTTCCCTATAAAAGGAGGCCCGAGGCGACCAAGAGGAGGATTCGGCTTTTTGGAGCTCCTCACGCCCCATAGCTAGCTGAAGAATACAGATATACAATCCACCAAAACAGGAGTACTGTTTTACGCGTCTTCGCGGCCCGAACCTGGGTAAAGGAACCGTGTGCTATCTATTTGATCCGCTCTTCTCTCAACCCCGCGCCTCACAACCGTAGTAGGGATTCTTGTGATCCCATAGGTGTCATTCCAAATACACCGATAAAAAGAACTTGCATGACATCTTTTGTCCTACCCTCCCGTGGCAGCGGGGTCCTCTTGGAAACTAAGGGATATTAAGGCCTCCTTTTAAGAGAGTACCGGACCAAAGCATTAACACATAGTGAATACATGAACTCCTCAAACTATGGTCATCACCGAGAGTGGTCCCGATTATTGTCACTTCGGGGTTGCCGGATCATAACACATAGTAGGTGACTATAGACTTGCAAGATAGGATTGAGAACACACATATATTCATGAAAACATAATAGGTTCAGATCTGAAATCATGGCACTCGGGCCCTAGTGACAAGCATTAACCATAGCAAAGTCATAGCAACATCAATGTCAGAACATAGTGGATACTAGGGATCAAACCCTAACAAAACTAACTCGATTACATGATAGATCCCATGCAACCCATCACCGTCCAGCAAGCCTACGATGGAATTACTCACACACGGCGGTGAGCATCATGGAATTGGTGATGGAGTAAGTTTGATGATGACGATGGCGACGATCTCCACTCTCCGGAGCCCCGAGCGGACTCCAGATCAGCCCTCCTGAGAGAGATTAGGGCTTGGTGGTGGCTCCGCCTCGTGAAACGCGATAATTCCTTCTCTCTGATTTTTTTCTCCCCAAAACGGAAGATATAGGATCTGGGGGTACGTCGGTGGAGCATCGGGGGGCCCACGAGGCAGGGCGGCACACCCTGGGCAGGGGGGCATGCCCCCCACCCTCGTGGACAGGGTGTGGGCCCCCTAGTGAGGATCTTCTTGCAGATATTTTTTATATTTTCCGAAATAATTCTCCGTTGATTTTTAGGCGATTCCGAGAACTTTTTATTTCTGCAGAAAAACAACACCATGGCAATTCTGCTGAAAACAGCGTCAGTCCGGATTAGTTCCATTCAAATCATGCAAGTTAGAGTCCAAAACAAGGGCAAAAGGGTTTGAAAAAGTAGATACGTTGGAGCCGTATCATTGCGCTCGAAGGACATCCACCGAACCTTGTTGTGTGTGTGAAAACAATCCCTGAATATTACTCTACATTTTTTCCTGGAAAAGTTCTTCACGCTACAGTATGTCCATTCATTTGAATTTAACACCAATTCATGCTTATTTGGATTTGGACGTTTTAGGTGACCCTTGAATTTTTTTTAATACTGATTATGTGTGTGTGATTGGGAGAGGACGCGTGTATGTGTCTATATGAGTGTTGTGGCGGAAGGGCAATGTGGAGACGGTATGCGTGTGAAAGAGACATAGAGAGCTGTGAATGTGCAAATGATTAGGCATGAGTGAGACAAAGACATAGAGAGATGTCGAGATATTGTGTATACATGAGAGAACGGTCTTCTAATTGTACGTGTGTGTGTGCAGGAGAGAGAGAGGGGGGAGCATCCGTAACACAACACAACCATCTCTCTCGAATCATCCGTCCCTCGCACGATCGCATGTAACACATGCATCAACCCACACATTTTGACACACTCACCAGGCCGTTGCTCGCCTCAAGGCCCGCACATCGAACTCTATCTCGCACACACAATCTCGTCGTGAAAACCATATTTAGCATGTAGCTTTCCGTCACATACACACAATTCTCTCTATAGGTTTGATTTATCTCAATATTTGACACACACGCACACACACACACACACACTCCCCCCTCCCAAGAGCACACAATCCATCCCCATCAAGGTTATATGGCGACCACTCTCGCTTGTGCTTCTTTGCACCCCCAGCATGCACACCACCTCAATCTTCAAAGAGGGCATCGAGAAGATCGAAGATGGTGACCAGAGTGCACTAGAGAATGTGGGGCCATTTGGAAGCAGGATGACGTGACAACTGCTCACTGACTCCTCCCCCCCTCTCCCGCACAAAATTATCAATCCATCAACTCACGAGATCCTTTCCTCTCGTCCACGTTTTTTCAGCTATGTCATCAAACCCGTTATCTCTTGTCCCTTCCACTTGTATAAAATCCTGATGAACACGCATCTCACGTATATTACATGTCTCCATCTTTCTCACAAACCCAACATCCTCTTACTCCTCTCCCTCTCTCTGTCGTGAGGTTTGTCTCCTACTATATCGCCCACATACATACAATCTTTCCCGCCCTATTACATGTCTCCATCTTTCTTCACAGGCTCTCTCTACATGTTTCATTCACACATTGGGATGTGTTCAAAGGTGTTCAAAATGTTGCTTTAGAATAGATCATGTAGAGTTATGGTTGGGTTTGTTGCATCCTACAACGTAATAACTATGAAATGCATTTATATTTTCATTTTATTGGGATTATGTGAGTCTGAGCATATTGTGAAGTACTATAGACCTGGTATACATCTTGGAATTCAACAATGATTCTAACTATTGAATTGTATAAACCATTACATTCGAAGTATATAGCTTAATATATTTATTTCATGATTACAACAAATGATTAATTCCACTACAAACTAAGAAAACAAATGTCTACTCCCTCCGTTTTTATATAAGTCCGCTTATTAGCACTGGTCAAAGTCAAGTTTTGTAAACTCTAACAAAGTTTATAAACAAAAAATATTAACATATACAATAACAGATAAATAGCATTAGATTCATTATTGAATGTACTTTCACATCATACATATTTGTTATGGTTAAATGTTTATATTTTTCTTATAAACTTGGTCAAACTTTAGGAAGTTTGACTTCGGTCAAACCTAATATGCAGAGTTAATAAAAACGGAGGGAGTACTAGTACTGCCTCCGTCCTGGTCCCCATTGTATTCCGTGCCAAATTTTGATCCTAAATTTAACTGTTACAATTTTTTAATGCATGTCAACAAAAAATATATCGTTGGATGTGTATTTGAATGTAGTTTTTAATGATATAATTTTTTGTGACATGCATAAATATTTTTGTAGCATTTTTGTAGTACTACTTGCTAGTTCCTTAGCCGAATCACCCAACACGCCAGACATGGAGTACAGTGTTACAAAATTTTCATGTCGGCGGGAAAATCTCCCGCGACACAGATTCGAGCAGTGCAAAGTTACCATCATACCCTTCGTAACAGGCCTACGGATACTTCTGGGTAAGGGGATGTTTTGGTAACTTCAGGTTCACCCTACCCAGCGAACCCCACCCCGGCACCCAGAGTAGTACACCTCAATACTCCTTGTTTTCTATCCCCAACACAAAATATACTTCTCCACGGCACCGCACCCTTCGTGCTCCTCCCCTTCTTCACCAGCGCACTCCTCCACTGCAGCACATCTGCCTCATCAACGATGTCGTACGCCGCGCTAGAGCCGGTCTAGCATCGTCGTCGTGCACGGAGCCTCTTCCCCGGCACCGTCTTCCACGGTCTCGGATCTGCTTCCCGAAAGCCGACGCCAAGCGCAAAAACACCATTGTCGTGGACAATGAACTGACTCCCGTTGCCGACCACGATGCACAGACGCCGCTGCAGCCATCATACTCCTCCTCGATTGGTAGTGTGTACATTGAATCTCTTAGCAGTACATGTGCAGTTCTGATTTTGTTCATACCTACACTTCAAATTTCCCGGTTGTTATTGTTCCGGTAAAAGTAATTGGTGATAGCTTGCATTGTCCTACAAAATATCACCTTGTAATTGTGTGTCGCTCCTGTATTGCGATGTGCTTGCTGTTGCGGATCATTGCAAAAATTCAAAGAATTTCTACGCATCACCAAGATCAATCTATGGAGTGACTAGCAATGAGAGGGGAGTGCATCTTCATACCTTTGAAGATCGTGATGCGAAAGTGTTGCAAGAACATGGTTGGTGGAGTCGTACACGAAGCGATTCAGATCACGGCCGAATCTGATCTAAGCACCGAACAACGGTGCCTCCGCGTTCAACACACGTGTAGCCCAGTGATGTCTCCCGCGCCTTGATCCAGCAAGGAGAGAGGGAGAGGTTGGGGAAGACTCCGTCCAGTAGCAGCACGACAACGTGGTGGTGGTGGAGTAGCGTGGTACTCCAGCAGGGCTTCGCCAAGCACTACGAGAGACGAGGAGGGGGAGAGGTAGGGCTGCGCCGAGAGAGATATGAACTCATGTGTATGGCAGCCCCAAAACTCCCACTATATATAGGGGAAGGGGAGGGGGTGCTCCCCCATCTAGGGTTTCCCCCTAGGGGTTGCGGCCAACCCTAGATGGGTTTGGGGCGGCCAAGAGGGGGGAGAGAGGGGGCGCGCCTAGGGTAGGCCTTAAGGCCCATCTGCGCCTAGGGTTTGCCCCCTCTCCTCTTGGCTGCACCTTGGGCCTTGGTGGGAGGCGCACCAGCCCACCTAGGGGCTGGTCCCTTCCCACTCTTGGCCCACGCACACCTCCGGGGCTGGTGGCCCCTCCCGGTGGACCCCCAGAACCCTTCCGGTGGTCCCGGTACATTACCAGTGATGGCCGGAACACTTCCGGTGGCCAAAACCTCACTTCCTATATATAATTCTTTACCTCCGGACCATTTCAGAACTCCTCGTGACGTCCGGGATCTCATCCAGGACTCCGTCCAACATTCGGTAACCATGTACATCTATTCCCTATAACCCTAGCGTCATCGAACCTTAAGTGTGTAGACCCTACGGGTTTGGGAGGCATGTAGACATGACCGAGACATATGTCCGACCAATAACCAACAGCAGGATCTGGATACCCATGTTGTCTCCCACATGTTCCATGATGATCTTATCGGATGAACCATGATGTCGGGGATTCAATCAATCCCGTATACAATTCCCTTTGTCTACCAGTACAGTACTTGCCCGAGATTCGATTGTCGGTATCCCGATACCTTGTTCAATCTCGTTACCGGCAAGTCTCTTTACTCGTTCTGTAACACATCATCCCCTGACCAACTCCTTAGTCACATAGAGCTCATTACGATGATGTCTTACTGAGTGGGCAAAGAGATACCTCTCCGTAATACGGAGTGACAAATCCCAGTCTCGATTCGTGCCAACCCAACAGATACTTTCGGGGATACCCGTAGTGTACCTTTATAGCCACCCAGTTACGTTGTGACGTTTGGCACACACAAAGTACTCCTACGGTATCCGGGAGTTGCACAATCTCATGGTCTAAGGAACAGATACTTGACATTGGAAAAGCTTTAGCATACGAATTACACGATCTTGTGCTATGCATAGGATTGGGTCTTGTCCATCACATCATTCTCCTAATGATGTGATTCCATCATCAATGACATCCAATGTCCATGGTCAGGAAACCGTAACCATCTATTGATCAACGAGCTAGTCAACTAGAGGCTCACTAGGGACATGTTGTGGTCTATGTATTCACACATGTATTACGGTTTTCGGATAATACAATTATAGCATGAACAATAGACAATCATCATGAACAAGGAAATATAATAATAACCATTTTATTATTGCCTCTAGGGCATATTTCCAATAGTCTCCCACTTCCACTAGAGTCAATAATCTAGTTACATTGTGATGAATCGAACACCCATAGAGTTCTGGTGTTGATCATGTTTTGCTCGTGGAAGAGGTTTAGTCAATGGATCTGTGACATTCAGATCCATATGCACTTTACAAATATCTATGTCTCCATCTTGAATGTAACCACGAATGGAGTTGAAACGGCGCTTGATGTGCTTGGTCTTCTTGTGAAACCTGGGCTCCTTGGCAATAGCAAAATCTCCAGTGTTGTCACTGAAGAGAGTCATCAGGGCCCGACGCGCTTGGAATAACTCCTAGGTCGGTGATGAACTCCTTCATCCAGACGCTGCTTCAGAAGCAGCTATGTACTCCGCTTCACATGTAGATGCCGCCACAACGCTTTGCTTACAACTACACCAGCTGACTGCCCCACCATTCAAAATATACACGTATCCGGTTTGTGACTTGGAGTCATCCGGATCTATGTCAAAGCTAGCATCGACGTAACCCTTTACAACGAGTTCTTCGTCACCTCCATAAACGAGAAACATATCCTTAGTCCTTTTCAGGTACTTCAGGATGTTTTGTCTAGTGTTCCATTCCGGGATCACTTTGGTACCTCCCCGCCAAACTTATGGCAAGGTTCACATCAGGTCTGGTACACAGCATGGCATACATAATAGAACCTATGGCCGAGGCATAGGGGATGGGACTCATCTTTTCTCTATCTTCTGCTGTGGTCGGGCATTGAGTCGTGCTCAATCTCACACCTTGCAATACAGGCAAGAACCCTTTCTTGGACTGATCCATATTGAACTTCTTCAATATCTTGTCAAGGTATGTGCTTTGTGAAAGACCAATGAGGCGTCTTGATCTATCTCTATAGATCTTGATGCCTAATATGTAAGCAGCTTCTCCAAGGTCCTTCATTGAAAAACACTTATTCAAGTAGGCCTTTATGCTTTCCAAGAGCTCTATATCATTTCCCATCAACAATATGTCATCCACATATAATATGAGAAATGCTACAGAGCTCCCACTCACTTTCTTGTAAATACAGGCTTCTCCATAAGTATGTATGAACCCAAATGCTTTGATCACTTCATAAAAGTGAATGTTCCAACTACGAGATGCTTGCACCAGCCCATAGATGGAGCGCTGGAATTTGCATACCTTGTTAGCATTCTTAGGATCGACAAAACCTTCCGGCTGCATCATATACAATTCTTCCTTAAGGAAACCGTTAAGGAATGCCGTTTTGACATCCATTTCCCATATCTCATAATCATAGAATGTGGCAATTCCTAACATGATTCGGACGGACTTCAGCATCGCTACGAGAGAAAAAGTCTCATCATAGTAAATTCCTTGAACTTGTCGATAACCCTTAGCGACAAGCCGGGCCTTATAGATGGTCACATTTCCATCTGCGTCAGTCTTCTTCTTAAAGATCCATTTATTTTCTATGGCTTGCCGATCAACGGGCAAGTCAACCAAAGTCCATACTTTGTTATCATACATGGATCCTATCTCGGATTTCATGGCCTCAAGCCATTTGTTGGAATCCGGGCCCGCCATTGCTTCTTCATAGTTCGAAGGTTCACCCTTGTCTAATCACATGATTTCCAGGACAGGGTTGCCGGAATGTGTCCTCGTGGACCTATGAAGTTCAGCAGTAACTTAATCTGAAGTTTCATGATCATTATCATTAACTTCCTCTCTAGTCGGTGCAGGCACCACAGAAATATCTTCCTACGTTGCGCTACTTTCCAGTTCAAGAGGGGTGACAACCACCTCATCAAGTTCCACTTTCCTCCCACTCACTTCTTTCGAGAGAAACTCTTTCTCTAGAAAGGATCCATTCTTGGCAACAAAGACTTTGCCTTCGGATCTGAGGTAGAAGGTATACCCAATAGTTTCCTTAGGGTATCCTATGAAGACGCATTTTTTCGATTTGGGTTCAAGCTTTTCAGGTTGAAGTTTCTTGACATAACCGTCGCATCCCCAAACTTTTAGAAACGACAACTTAGGTTTGTTCCCAAACCATAGTTCATACGGTGTCGTCTCAACAAATTTAGATGGCTCCCTATTTAAAGTGAATGCGGCAGTCTCTAAAGCATAACCCCAAAATGATAGCGGTAAGTCGGTAAGAGACATCATAGATTGCACCATGTCCAACAGAGTACGATTGCGATGTTCGGACACACCGTTACGCTGAGGTGTTCCAGGGGGCATCAGTTGTGAAACAATTCCACATTTCCTTAGGTGCGTGCCAAATTCGTGACTTAAATATTCTCCTCCACGATCTGCTCGTAAGAACTCATCACATTGATTCTCAACCTCATTCTGAAATTACTTGAACTTTTCAAAGGTCTCAGACTAGTGTTTCATCAAGTAGACATACCCATATCTACTCAAGTCATCAGTGAGGGTGAGAACATAACGATAACCGTCGCGAGCCTCAACGCTCATCGAACCGCGCACATCAGTATCTATGATTTCCAACAAGTTGGTTGCTTGCTCCATTGTTCCGGAGAACGGAGTCTTGGTCATCTTGCCCAAGAGGCATGGTTCGCACGTGTCAAATGATTCATAATCAAGAGACCCCAAAAGCCGATCTGCATGGAGTTTCTTCATGCGTTTGACACCAATATGACCAAGGCGGTAGTGCCACAAGTATGTGGGACTATCATTATCAACTTTACATCTTTTGGCATTCATACTATGAATATGTGTAACATCACGTTTGAGATTTAATAAAAATAAACAATTGACCAGCGGGGCATGACCATAAAACATTTCTCTCATATAAATAGAACAACCATTATTCTCAAATTTAAATAAGTAGCCATCTCACATTAAACGGGATCCAGATACAATGTTCATGCTCAAAGCTGGTACTAAATAACGATTATTGAGGTTTAAAACTAATCCCGGAGTTAGATGTAGAGGTAGTGTGCCGACGGCGATCACATCGACCTTCGAACCATTCCCGGCGCGCATCGTCACCTCGTCCTTCGCCAGTCTCTGCCTATTCCACAGCTCCTGCTTTGAGTTACAAATGTGAGCAACTGCACTGGTATCAAATACCCAGGAGCTACTACGAGCGCTGGTAAGGTACACATCAATAACATGTATATCACATATACCTTTGATGTTGTCGGCCTTCTTATCCGCTAAGTATTTGGGGCAATTCCGCTTCCAATGACCCGTTCCCTTGCAATAAAAGCACTCAGTCTCAGGCTTGGGTCCATTCTTTGGCTTCTTCCCGGCAACTGGCTTACCAGGCGCGCAACTCCCTTGTCGTCCTTCTTGAAGTTCTTATTACCCTTGTATTTCTTAAACTTAGTTGTTTTATTCACCATCAACACTTGATGTTACTTTTTGATCTCCACCTCTGCTGATTTCAGCATTGAATATAACTCAAGAATGGCCTTATCCATCCCTTGCATATTAAAGTTCATCACAAAGCTCTTGTAGCTAGGTGGAAACAACTGGAGGATTCTGTCAACGACCGCGTCATCTTGGAGATTAACTCCCAGCTGAGACAAGCGGTTGTGCAACCCAGACATTTTGAGTATGTGCTCACTTACAGAATTGTTTTCCTCCATCTTACAACTATAGAACTTGTCAGAGACTTCATATCTCTCGACCCGTGCATGAGCTTGGAAAACCATTTTCAGCTCTTGGAACATCTCATATGCTCCGTGTTGCTCAAAATGCTTTTGGAGCCCCGATTCTAAGCTGTAAAGCATGCCGCACTGAACCAGGGAGTAATCATCACTACGCGACTGCCAGGCGTTCATAATGTCTTGAGTTGCTGGGAAAACGGGTGTGTCACCTAGCAGTGCTTCAAGGACATATGCTTTCTTGGTAGTTATGAGGATTATCCTCAAGTTACGGACCCAATCCGTATAGTTGCTACCATCGTCTTTCAGCCTTGTTCTCTCTAGGAATGCGTTGAAGTTGAGGGCAACATTAGCGTGGGCCATTTGATCTACAAGACATATTGTAAAGATTTTAGACTATGTTCATGATAATTAAGTTCATCTAAACAAATTTAATGAACTCCCACTCAGATAAACATCTCTCTAGTCATCTAAGTGATACATGATCCAAATCGACTAGGCCGTGTCTGATCATCACGTGAGATGGACTAGTCATCAACGGTGAACATCTCCATGTTGATCGTATCTTCTATACGACTCATGTTCGACCTTTCGGTCTTCCGTGTTCCGAGGCCATGTCTGTACATGCTAGGCTCGTCAAGTCAACCTAAGTGTATTACGTGTGTAAATCTGGCTTACACCCGTTGTATGCGAACGTTAGAGCCTATCACACCCGATCATCATGTGGTGCTTCGGAGCAACGAACCTTAGCAACGGTGCACAGTTAGGGGGAACACAATTCTTGAAATTTTAGTGAGAGATCATCTTATTTAAGCTACCGTCGTTCTAAGCAAATAAGATGTAAAACGTGATAAACATCACATGCAATCAAATAGTGATATGATATGGCCAATATCATTTTGCTCCTTTTGATCTCCATCTTCAGGGCTCCATGATCATCATCGTCACCGGCATGACACCATGATCTCCATCATCATGATCTCCATCATCGTGTCTTCATGAAGTTGTCTCGCTAAACGTTACTTCTACTACTATGGCTAACGATTAGCAATAAAGTAAAGTAATTACATGGCATTTTCAATGACAGGCAGGTCATACAATAAAATAAGACAACTCATATGGCTCCTGTCAGTTGTCATACTCATCGACATGCAAGTCGTGATTCCTATTAAAAGAACATGATCAATCTCATACATCACATATATCATTCATCACATCCTTTTGGCCATATCACATCACACGGCACATGTTGCAAGAACAAGTTAGACGTCCTCTAATTCTTGTTGCAAGTTTTTTACGTGGCTACTATAGGTTTCTAGCAAGAACGTTTCTTACCTACGCCAAAACCACAACGTGATATGACAATTACTATTTACCATTCATAAGGACCCTTTTCATCAAATCATATCCGACTAAAGTGGCAGAGACAGACACCTGCTAGCCACCTTATGCAACTAGTGCATGTCAGTCGGTGGAACCTATCTCACGTAAGCGTACGTGTAAGGTCGGTCCGGGCCACTTCATCCCACGATGCCGCCGAATCAAGATAAGTCTAGTAACAGCAAGTAAATTGACAAATCGACGCCCACAACAACTTGTGTTCTACTCGTGCATAGAAACTATGCATAGACCTAGCTCATGATGCCACTGTTGAGGATCGTTGCAGAAATTCAAAAAAAATCTATGCATCACCAAGATCAATCTATGGAGTGACTAGCAACGAGAGGGGAGTGCATCTTCATAACTTTGAAGATCGCGATGCAGAAGCGTTGCAAGAACGCTGTTGGTGGAGTCGTACACGAAGCGATTCAGATCGCGGCCGAATCCAATCTAAGCACTGAACGGTGCCTCCGCGTTCAACACACGTGCAGCCCGGTGACGTCTCCCGCGCCTTGATCCAGCAAGGAGAGAGGGAGAGGTTGCGGAAGACTCCGTCCAGCAGCACGACGGCATGGTGGTGGTGGAGGAGCGTGGTACTCCAGCAGGGCTTCGCCAAGCACTACGAGAGACGAGGAGGGGGAGAGGTAGGGCTGCACCGAGAGAGAGAGATGAACTCAAGTTTATGGTAGCCCCAAAACCCCCACTATATAGGGGAAGGGGAGGGGTGCACCCCCATCTAGGGTTTCCCCCTAGGGGGTGCGGCCAGCCCTAGATGGGTTTGGGGGCGGCCAAGAGGGGGGAGAGAGGGGGGGCGCCTAGGGTGGGCCTTAAGGCCCATCTGCACCTAGGGTTTGCCCCCTCTCCTCTTGGTTGTGCCTTGGGCCTTGGTGGGAGGCGCACCAGCCCACCTTGGGGCAGGTCCCTTCCCACTCTTGGCCCATGCACGCCTCCGGGGCTGGTGGACCCTCCCGGTGGACCCTCGGAACCCTTCCGGTGGTCCCGGTACATTACCGGTGATGCCCGGAACACTTCCTGTGGCCAAAACCTCGCTTCCTATATATAATTCTTTACCTCCGTACCATTCCGGAACTCCTCATGACGTCCTGGATCTCATCCGAGACTCCGAACAACATTCGGTAACCACGTACATCTATTCCCTATAACCCTAGCGGAATCGAACCTTAAGTGTGTAGACCCTACGGGTTCAGGAGGCATGTAGACATGACCGAGACATCTCTCTGGCCAATAACCAATAGCAGGATCTGGATACCCATGTTGGCTCCCACATGTTCCACGATGATCTTATCGGATGAACCACGATGTCGGGGATTCAATCAATCCCGTATACAATTCCCTTTGTCTACCGGTACAATACTTGCCCGAGATTCGATCGTCGGTATCCCGATACCTTGTTCAATCTCGTTACCGACAAGTCTCTTTACTCATTCCGTAACACATCATTCCATGACCAACTCCTTAGTCACATAGAGCTCATTACGATGATGTCTTACTGAGTGGGCCCAGAGATACCTCTTTCGTCATACGGAGTGACAAATCCGAGTCTCGATTCGTGCCAACCCAACAGATACTTTCGGGGATACCCGTAGTGTACCTTTTTAGCCACCCAGTTACGTTTTGACATTTGGCACACCCAAAGTACACCTACCGTATCCGGAGTTGCACAATCTCATGGTTTAAGGAACAGATACTTGACATTGTAAAAGCTTTAGCATACGAACTACACGATCTTGTGCTATGCTTAGGATTGGGTCTTGTCCATCACATCATTCTCCTAATGATGTGATCCCATCATCAATGACATCCAATGTCCATGTTCAAGATACTGTAACCATCTATTGATCAACGAGCTAGTCAACTAGAGGCTCACTAGGGACATGTTGTGGTCTATGTATTCACACATGTATTACGATTCTCGGATAACACAATTATAGCATGAACAATAGACAATCATCATGAACAAGGAAATATAATTATAACCATTTTATTATTGCCTCTAGGGCATATTTCCAACACTTGTGTAGGTTCTTCATTTGCAACCAGTGGCGTGGCAAATGATGGAAAGTTTTTTAGAATAGCAGGAACGTCGGGAAAGGATCACACGCGTGGGGGAAAAGCGGTCGGGTGCTCGCTAGTTTTGGCGTGTGGAATCCGGCGCGCGTTATAAAATCCAATGCCCTCCTGCGCCCTCCTACCACTCTGTGCCTCGCGACCGCTCTCTCCCTGCTCTTTCTCGCCTCGCCGCTGCCGCGCCACCATGCCGCCATGTCGCCGAGAAACTTGGGGCTACCGCGGTGTCCGCGCGCACCCCTTCGATGCCTTCTCCGCTGAGATCCGGTTCGATGAGATGCGCCTCCACCTCGACACTTTAGGCACCACCCACGAGGCCGCTCGTGCGTATGACGCATCGGCGTGGTGCCTCCGGTGGCCTCGTAGGGACCTAAACTTCCCCAACGTGCAAACGCGGGAGCAGGCGCAGGAGCTCGCGCCTCACCCAAGGCTTATCACCGACGAGGATCGTCGCAACAACCGGAGGCAGGAGCATCATCTCGGCATCACCGAGATGGACGAGGAAGCCATGGCGTTGTGGCGCCAACCCTTCCCACATGACATCATCAACGAGCGCGAGTTCTAAGCGGAAAGGAGGGCGGAGAGGGAGAAGAGGAGGGCGGAGCGAACCGCCTATCGCGAGAACAAGCGTACGCAGAAGGTGGCCGCTCAATTCAACATCAAGCTAGGAGCAACGTCGCCCAGGGACTACGATGACGATCGGTATCTTGACGCCTACATTGAGACGTCGGAGGAGGAGGACATCACCGAAGCGGAGGCGGAGGATGACGAGGAGTAGTTGAACTATCTATTTTTTTATCTATCTGTATGTTATATCTATGCTGAGAACTGTAGTATCTATGTATATATCTATGCCACTATCAAGTCGGAGTCGAATGTGTATACGCGCAACTTTTTGTAGAGGCCGCTGGAACCAGCACTCCGTGGCGCGCAAAAACTGGCTATTTCGGCGCTGTAAACTCTTTTTTAACTCCGTTGTTGGAGATGCTCTAACATGTTAGATGAGTGCTTTATTGTTGCCCACAAGATGCGTGAGTATTACTATATTTTTCATGCCATGTTGAGATTTTAAAACTACAAATGCGAACATGCAGAGGAGCAATGAAGACCAAACACGGGGTATTGGGGACATCTTCAAGGAACATCGCAAGTTAAAGAGGAGCTGCATCGAACCTGTAAAACGAGCTTTGGTAAGTAACCGCCTTTCAATTACTTTGACACTGAGAACTTGATTAGCAGTGGTGGATGTTTTGTGTGTCCTTGATGGTTTCGTCAATGTCAGGATGCAGTTCCTGCGAGGAGGGAAGTATGGTCAACCACGAGATCATGTTTCCAAAATGAGGCTGGATTACACACAAGGTGCATGTTCCCTAATCATGTTGGATTAGACACAAGGAGCAAATTCCCAGATGATGCTAGATTGCTCACAAGCCAGGTGGAGTCGTCAATTGTTCGTGTCCTCGTTGCTCTAGTAAAGGCCGAAAGAAAGCGTGTTGCAACCCTTGAGAATGTAGCTGAGTTCCTGAAGAAGCGAAAAGAGCAATCAGATGCTCTCTTCACCCAAGCCAAAGAAGAGATGGAAGAAGCCAAAAAGAAGCTAGCAGAGGCAGAGCAGGCTAGGCGTCTCCTGCTATCTAAAATTGTTGTCAATACAATTTTTCATTCATAATAGCTAGGTTCAAATGTTTATCCAGTCAGCATGCCTGTTGTGATGTTCGTGCATCTACTGATGTGGCACAAAATGTTTTTTTGGGTCATGTAATAAAACAACCATTACTTTCCGACCAATAACAGACGAACCATTGAGCATGGTATAGTCCACATGCAAGCCCAACATTCCATGTTCAACTTCCACATCAAACTCATGCTCATAGATATCTCCACGTTCATAGATAATGTCCATGGTACTAACGGCCTGGGGCGGGGAGGGAGGTGGGGTGGCGAGTTGCCTGGCTTGTCGGGGCACCCAGCCAGCTTAGAACTCGTCTTCCTACTCGTGTAGTGCGGTTCTTGCCAGGCGTCTGGCCCCGGTTAAATAGCGGGCGGACAAGAGGAGCCAACCGGCCGGCTCGCGGAAGGACGTGTTGCCGTTCAGCCTAGGGCACGCGCGGATTCAATGGAGGTAGGCGGGAAGTCTGAAGCCGGTTGAATGTGGCGAGGAGTTGTGTTCAGCCTTGCGTGCAACGAGTGGGGCCCTGTTGGCCCGCGCTCCGGTTCAATGCCTGCGCCAGTAAGAGGTCGAATCCGTGTGAGAGCAATCACTCCCTCCGGTCCTTTTTTGTTTGGGTACTAGCAAGATGCCCGTGCATTGCACGAAATATCAAGATGCATTTATATGAGTAGTTTATCTTGTGGGAGGTACGTATGAAAGAGAGAAGGCCTTATCTACGAATTTAGGTAGGAGTGCGGGTATATTTTTGCAAAATTGTCGTAGTTTCCTTCCTATCCATTAGATATAGATCAGACGGCCTATGTTGCAGGATGGCAGGCACACCATCATCACCAACTTTGTTTTCTATAAGAGTATAGATATATATTGCAGGATGGCAGGCACACCATCATCACCAACTCGTTTTTTAAAAAGAGTGTATACTAGCAATGTGCCCGTGCGTTACAAGGGATCCAAAGTAGAATAGTATGTGTTCACAAACTTGAAAGAAAACACTATTATTTTGATATACATATACCACTAAAAATATATTACGATTCATTAAAAAATATTTCTAAGGCTGTTTTGATGAGGTGGGGGAGGGATGTGGTTGCTTTCAAGATAATAAGGGGTTTTATACAAATTGGAGCAGATAAGTGGGCTATTGTTGCAAAAATGCCACAACTTACCTCACAACCGTTAGATGCAGATCTAATGGTCAGAAATGATGGAAGGCAAACACATCATCATCACTAAATGAGTCTTTTATAGGAGTAGAGATACTAGTCAATGTGTACGTGCAACGTTAATTTAGAAGTATATTAAGTGCATGCAGATATTAAGTAGGATAATATTTGCATGTTATTATGTGATTAGCAGTATATTTCACATGAAATTAACTGCACGCTAAACGTGTTGAGCGCTCGTCATTGATGCAGTTTAGGTCATTGGATTGACATGATTTGATGGCCGGGATTAATTGGATCTACCCCTTTGGGTCTTTTTATATTGGTATAGATAGATAGATAGATAGATATAGAGGTATAGATAAAGTAGAGAGAAAATATGTTTCTATATATTCCTTTGGTTGTTTTGATGAGATAAGGGAGGAATGTGATAGGTTTCAATATTTGAGAAGTGGGACATTGTTGCAAAAATCCCATGTGTGTGTGAGAGAAGGAGGGAGAGAGGAAGAGGAAAGAGTGTGTGTGTGACAAAGACACGAAGTGCGAGAGGTATTACCATAAAATGAGTCAATAGTGTGTGTGTGTGTGTGTGTGTGTGTGTGTGTGTGTGTGTGTGTGT
>LR738710.1:266396897-266439713 GCA_902687465.1 Secale cereale
GTGTGTGCGCGCGCACGATCGAGAGGGCATGTCTCAAGAAGGGACGAAATATCTACATAGACACAAGGAGCGAAAATGTGTGTTGGATGGATAAACCTATCTAGAGGCTGGTCGATCAATGTTTGTGAGAGAGATACAAGTCGGGGATGCGAAAGCGAGAGTTTTATGTGTGAGAGAGAGAGACGGTAGTCGGTAGGGGGATCCAAAGCGGGAGTAGTGTGTGTGTGAGAGAGAGAGGGGGAAGAGTTTGTTTGGTCAGTAACAAATGAATAATGTTAGTTTTGGAATGGAGATGAAGACAGAACGGAGATGGAGAGGAGTGCGACTATCTTTTTGCAAAATTGTCATAGTTTCCTTCCTATTCGTCAGATGGATCGGATGACCTATATTGCAGGATGGCAGACACACCATCTTCACCAACTCTGTTTTTTTAGAAGAGTGTAGATATAGATATAGATAGGGTGCGTGAGAGAACCCTAGAGAGAAAGACAAAGTGAAAGACGAGTGAGAGTGCATGTGTGGCGGTGAAAAAGAAAGCTTAGGTGGCTATAGTGATACCATAGAACGATAGAGACGTGAGAGATAATGAAAATCTTGTAATATATGAAGGTAGAGAGAGTGTGACACTTCTTGAGGGACACGGTGAGAGTCCGTGTTTGCAAAAAAAGGAGCAGCATGTACTGAGCGCGTAGGTGACATGGAGAAAGGAGAGTGGTAGCTACATGAAGGATCATGCGAGAGAGACCTAGAGAGAGATGGGCATGAAACAAGATTCAAATATTTAGTTGTGTGTATAGAAGATGTAACATGAAAGGGATTAAAAAAATCGAATTCCAGATGATGGTACATGTAATTCACACTCTTAGCAAAATTTATCTATCAAACATGCATACTAATTTAAATTTATTCGCGCGTATGTTATTTAGTATATTGATATTATCGATCCATAGATTTGAGCCGAACATAATTTGGTTTCAAAATTATAAGTTCAAAGTTGAACATAATTTGGTTTTAAAAACTTGAATTCAACCTTATGATTTTGAGATCATTGCATTTGTAAATCATATTTTATATATAAAGGAGGAGAATTCTTTGTTGTGCTTTTGAAAGTATATATATATAAAAATGATGTACGTATATAAATTTGTATTCGAATACAAACTGGATCCTGCCTGAAAAAAAAGAAAAGAAAATGGATTCGAAGTGAGTTGGCATGGTAAACATGCACTCTTTTTCTGCAAAAATTTGAACGAAGCGGGGAAACTCGCAGTAACCGCCCGAAACCAAAATATGTGAGATGGAAATTACTGCCTATCCCTGACACGCAAAGCCTCATGGCTAGATTTCTATAGGTTTGATAGGGGTAGGCTTGTAATTTCACTCAAATGTGACATAACCGCCTCCGCCTCTCACCTCCCCGGATTCATACACGGTGGGCGCCAAAACAAACTCTCCTCGGCCGAAATCTCCGGTGGCAAATTTTCGGTGTATGCGAGATTACCATCATATCCCCAGCAGCCCAATATTCCTATGATGTCTGAAATTTTAAACGGGGGATAAGTTGGTAACTTTCCCCGCATTTGAGACAAGCGCGTCCCAAAGACATGGTTCCCCTACCTCTCTCCCTCCATTTCCCCATTCGTACTCTATGGGCGCCAAAACACCCTCTCCACCCCAGCCTCCTCCTTCCGCCACCCCATCCACCGCCGTCCTCCTCCACCATGCCGGAGCTGAAACTCCGATGTCGTCGTCCATTACAAGAGATCGACCTCTCTCATCCATGGCTTCAGACCAGCTAGATCCTTGCATCTCGTCCTCTCGCTTCATCCCTGCCGCCGTCCACCTTGCCGGCGTCGCTCCTACGACCGTCTCGTCCACCACGCCGTGATATTCCCCCGCCGCCACCGTCTGCCCTCCTACATCTGCTTTCACGCCGCCAACAGCCATCGCTACCGCAGCACCATCAAATTCTCAGCAGATGCATACACGGCGCCGCACCAGAGGGGGTACTCTTTCGTATATGCTCAACTTATTTATCACAACTGCTTTACTGTGATTTCTTGTCACCACTTAGGATCTTACTTGTTAGTTGCTTGGTTGAGAAGTTGCATTTGTCCGGTTTGCATCTTCAGATCCGCCATGGCACGATCAACACTATACTCGCAATGCTTGTGGTTTTCCCCTTTTATATTCTACACTAGCTAAACAACGGCGTAGCTAGGGGGCGGTTCAGCGGAGGGCAGGGGGTCGGGGCCGGTGGTTCAGCCGGCGGCCCGTGCTGTATTCCGTAAGGGAAGAATCAGAGGGGAGGAAGAAAAAGGGTTAGGATACATAGGATCTTCATCCAACCTCTTGAACTGGTCGACTGACCTAAATGACGAAAATCATGCGACTTGCATTTAGACATTCCTTTATATTCAGTACCTTCATTGTAGCAGCTTACCACTTCTCCTCAATCCATCAAGCTAAACAACTTGACACTAATAATTCCAAACTTGTTGCTCAAATACGAATCTGATTTGATGCTGATATTATGAAAACAAATAACGTTTGATTGGTCAGTTGATGTTCCCACTTTACTTTCAAAAAGCACGTGTGCCACATATAGAGAGACAACAGGGAGTTGCATTCTTAATGTGCTCTGGTTCATCATGTGTGGGCACTACTCAACAAACATTTTATTATCCTAAATCTGCTTGCTCTTCTTTAGCATGTTCCTCTTATGTTCTTCTTTAATAAGTAATCTCTCCATTCCTAAATACAAGTCTTTGTATAGATTCCACCATGGACTACATATGGAGCAAAATGAGTGAATCTACACTCTAAAATGTATCTGTATACATTTGTATGTGATCCATAGTGGAAATCTCTACAAAGACTTATATTTTGGAACAGAGGGAGTATAATAGTACAGTACAATATGTTCCTTGTTGTGAAGAGGAGCAGAGCCATTTGCAGTGTACAGGTCTATTCGGTCGGTTGGGATGGACGCTTTTAACTCTTCGGGCCTCTTTGATTCGTAGGATTTTGTAAACATAGGAACAGGAATTGTAGTGGCTTGCTCACTTGAATCTTATAAGATTAGCAAGAAAATGCGGGGAGATGTGTCGCCTTTGAGATTTACACTGATATTAATAGTACCGCACCTTCAGTTGAAGAGAGCAGTTTTCCAAAGCCTTTCTAGTCGTACCGGCAATAGTAGCCCATATTTCCTCGCAAATTCCACTTTCCTGATTTTACTTGTGATGCTTACGGTTTTCCAGTTATATCTACACTATGATCTGTGTTGGTGCTTTGTGTAACACTAGCAGTAGTCCACTCTTGAAGCTAAACAACACACCAATCATAAGTCCAAAGATTACTTCTTCAAATAAGAATTGTGATATGATACTGATATTAGTCAATAGATGCGCATTTAATTGGTCAGCTAATGCTCCCACTTGATTTTCCAAATGCATGTGGCCACATATAGAGAGACAACATGGAATTGCTTTTTTTGGGCGTTGTGATTCATCATGACTAGGCAACCAACATTGTATAGAAAGAAGCAGAATCTCAATAATATGCTTCCTCTTATGTTCTTTAGCATGTTCCTCTTTTGTTATTCTTTATTTAGTAAGTATAGTATGTTCCTTGTGAGGAAGGGGGCAGGGACATCTGCAGTCAACAGCCGATAGAGCTGGCCTGTAGGTGATCGATGTCGTGTCAAAACCGGCAGATCTCGGGTAGGGGGTCCCGAACTATGTGTCTGAGGATCGATGGTAACAGGAGACTGGGGACACGATGTTTTACCCAGGTTCACGCCCTCTCGATCGAGGTAATACCCTACTTCCTGCTTGCTTGATCTTGATGAATATGGATTACAAGAGTTGATCTACCTCGAGATCGTAATTGCTAAACCCTAAAAGTCTAGCCTATGTGATTGATATGATTTTGTTGTTGTCTCTAAGGTCTAAACCCTCCAGTTTATATATGCATCGGAGGGACCTAGGGTTTGTACACGATCACCTTGCATAGGAAGGGAAGTATTACACCCGGACTCTAAACTTGTTATTTTTTACATGGGGAGTCCTATCCAGATACGGGAGATAGTCTTCATCGATAATCTTCACAGACCACCATTCCGGCCCAAAATGAACGGTCCGATCACTTGAGGACCCCTTAATCCAGGACTCCCTCAGTAGCCCCTGAACCTGTCTTGGATGACGATAAGTTCGTTTGACGCACTGTCTTCAGCATTGCAAGGCGGGTTCCTCCTCCCGAACATATTGAAGAAATATTCCGTATAAAAGGTACTGTGTCCGGCTCTGCATGGTTAGTACAACCCTTAGCCTCGAAGGCAAGGTATCAAAAAATGGGTATTGTGTCTTTACTGACAATCTTTCAGCGAAGCGTCATGTCTGTCCCATATATCGAACCGTTTTCTTGGCCCTGGTTTCGCGTTTCGAGGTATAGCCTCATTGGCACGTCTTGTCAAAGCAGAGATGGTGCCCGCTTATTACGGGATCCTTATCAATGTGATGTGAGCATCTTAACCGCGCCTTACTCACGACCTCGTTGGGAACCGGTGAGGTTTAAGGCTGGTGTGGAGGGGCGTTTAGCATTCATCGCTTATAAAAGGACCCAAATATTTACCCTTTATCCCCACGCTCTCCTCAAGCCCTAGCTCTCTAATCTCCTGAGCCCCCGGCTCTCACATCTCCAGCACCCTCAATCCTCAACTCCTCCACCACCGCCCCTTTCTCCAGCAATGGCTGGTTCTGGCTCGAAAGGCAAGTGGGAGGCATCTTCGATCACCAAGAAGACCGTGAAGAGCCTCCGGAGCACGGGCTATCTCGTCGATGATGTGGCGCATCGAGTCACTGAGAAGGACCAAGTGATCCCCGTCCCTAAGGCGCGTGAGAGGGTTGTATTCTCTCGCACTTCATTCGGGGGCTGGGATTTCCTCTCCACCCCTTTTTACGGGGTCTTCTGTTTTTCTACGGGTTAGATTTCCATGATCTAGCCCCGAATTCAATTCTTCACATATCCGCTTTCATAGTGGTATGTGAAGCATTCCTTCGAGTCCCCCCGCACTTCGGCCTCTAGTTCAAAACCTTCAATTTGAAACCGAAGGTGGTAGCACGCTGAGTGCGGAGGTGCTATGATAAGCAAACTCCCATACGCCAATTGGCCAAAGGGGGCGTTTGTGGAGACGAACAAGATTTGGCAGCAGGAGTGGTTTTATATCACCGAGCCCTGCGACACCAAGTGGGCAGCAGCTCCCGCATTTAGATCTGGGCCTCGGGAGAGGCTAACCTCCTGGACCGACAGCGTCCGAATTGGGGGTCTCAGGCAGAGGTATTGGCGCTCCAAAGACATATCACCGGCATGATCTCCAAGGGCACCCACCTCACAAACGTGGTCCAGGTAATGCTCGCCCGCCTCGTCCTTCCTTGCCAACGCCGGGACTCCTATCTGTGGGAGTTCAATACAGAAGGATCCCGGCCCTTAAAGCACCTCTTCGGCACTACGCACGAAGACATGTGGAAGCACCTTTCCAAGGCCCAAAAGGGGTGGTCGGCTGAGACTGAGGACAGGGGTTTCAGTACTGTGCTCCCCGCATCAGAGGTAATTGAGATTTCTGCCGAATATAAATTCCTTCCCTGCTTTAATTATAACATGAGTTAGAGTTTTTGCGTTCTATCCAGGCCTAGACGAAAAAGGCAGAGCGGATCAAGTGTCCGGCTCCCCTACCAGAAGACCCAGAGACACCTCGGGTGACGGCGATGTGGATTCCGGCGCCGTACAAGGCACCGGAGAAGAAGGCCAGGAAGAAGGGCAAGGAGGTCAAGAGCGACCCCCGCCCTGCTGGCCCTGCGGACACAAGGTCCGAGGAAAACGAGCTCCCAACTCTCTCCCAAAGAAGAAGAGGAGGAGGAGGAAGAAGAAGACTCCCCCGTCCTGGCCAAGAGGAGAAAAAAAGCGGCCCTTGCTGACATAGGCAAGGCCGTGCCCAGGAAGAAGCTGATTCTTCCTGCTAGTTCGGACTCATCGTCTGAACACAGCTATCTGGTTCAGTCCAGGATCAAGCCCCTAGCCGAATCGTAAGTATTTAAACTGCTTATATTTGGATATTTTCCTTTTCAGCATCTAATATTTGTTTTACCTTTATACAGCCCTCCGCACGACATCCATGTGGCTTCATTGTCCTCGGGGAATTTTCTAGCGTCCGGAGAGATGGAGAGCGATACGCCTCCTCGGGGCTCGTCGCCCACCATGGGAGATACCGAGGTATCCTCTCTACAAACTCCCCATGTTCCAGCAGGTGGGCGTGGGGCAGACGAAAGGGCGGCCGAGGTTAATCCCTCGGTCGCGGTTGACCAGGGGGAGCGATCCCCATGGTGACCGAAGACGGGGGGCCCTGTAATGCCTAGGATGGAACTATATCTCCTACGTGTCGAGGCACAACTTAAAGATATAAGCCCATTCTGGAATGATCGCAAGTTTGGTATCTTTGCAATCTCATGTAAAAGAGGGATTAAATTGCAAAAGGAGATAGTTGGCTTACACTCGCCACTTCACACAATACATTACATAAGTAAAGCATCATTCAAACATCACAGCCCATCTAAGGGTAAGATCCAAAGAAAGATACCAAACAACATAAAACCACAGGTCTAGATCGAATCCTAGTAGAAAACCACTACTGATCGTCGAAAACGTCTCAAGCATACGGCCAAACTCTTCATCGAGCTCCCAGTGAAGTACTTGAACCAGCTCCTGCATCATTCTCGGCTGAACCTACATCTGGTGTTGTAGTATCTGTGAGCCACGAGGACTCAGCAATCCCATAACCATGGGTAGCAAGACTAGCAAAGCTTTAAGGGTATGGAAGAGGGTAATGGTGAGGTTGCAGCAGCGGCTAAGCATAATATGGTGGCTAACTTACGAGTACCAGAATAAGATGAGCATCTACGCAAACGGTCGCAAAAGTAGTGATCGCTAAAGATCCTGAACTACATACGAATCAAACATAACCCCACCGTGTTCTCTTCTCAAAGCGAAAAGAGACAGTCACGGTTACTCACACAGTTGTGTGTTTTACTTCGGATCCTCTGTCAAGTTTTCTACAACCGGACATTAACAAATTCCAATCTGCCACATAACCGCGGGCACGGCTTTCGAAAGATCATAACCCTGCAGGGGTGTTCCAACTTAGCCCATCACAAGCTCTCACGATTAGCTGAAGTGATAAATATAATATCATCACTCCTTATCTTAGGGAAAACCGATCAGGCTCGGCATCCCCGTGCACAAGACATTTCGACAATGGTAAAACAAGTCCAGCAAGACCTCCCGGCATGCCGACACCCTGATGGTAGCCGCGCGCATCTCGTCTCAGGCCACGTCCGGATGGGCGCTACGTACAGTAACCGAAGACCCCAGATAACTGGGTGGTACCGCAAGTGGCTCTAGTTTGGGACCAACACCATCAGCACTGGCCCCCCTGTTATGTAGAATTAAGAACCCGGGGACATGACCCCCTATGCAATTAATTAATTATTTAAGTTATTATTATGAGCAAATTAAAACCAATGTTGGGCCTTGCTGGAGGAGTTTTATTCAAAGTCGAACTGTCAAGGGGTCCCCATCCACCCATCGTGTAAGGAACGCAAAAATCAAGGAACATAATGCCGGTTTATCGGCGCCTAAGGTGGCATGAGTAGAACAAAACACCGAGCAAAAGGCCAAGCCTTCCACCCATGCCCAGCATATAGGTGTGTTAATAATAATAATAATAGATATTGTGATATAACAACAACAAGTTCCCTCCTGGAACGAACTTCATCTTCACCTGCAACTAACAACGCTATAAGAGGGGCTGAGCAAGCGGGTAACATAGCCAAACAATGGTTTTGCTAGGACGGTTTCAACAGTTAGAGGTTTCATGGCAACAAGGAGAGGCTGACATAAAAGATGGGTAGCGCGACATGTGACGACAGCATCGAGACAACTAAGCATGGCAATGGTAGTAAAGGTATCCAAGGGTATGATCATCTTGCCTGGGATTCCACAAGGAAGAAGAACGGATGCATGAAGTAGACGGAGCAACACAATCGAGCGAATCCTCACAACTCCGGAACGAAACCGAAGCTAACAAGAGAAGCAACAGGAAAGAAGCAAAACAACACGGTAAACACCCAAGCATAAACATGGCATACGATGCACATCCAAGTATGATGCATGTCCGGTTTAAATATGCATGGCATGGCAAAGTGCACAAACAAATCTACAAGTTAAGTGGAGCTCAATATGCAATGAGTTGCATATTGACGAAACACCACATTTTAATTATTTAGTTGACTCTCGTTTATTTAAAAGACAAGATTAAATGTTTTTAACATAGAAAGAGGTGAATCAAAAGTAAACTACCTATCTAGGCAAGTTTAAATGAGGCCGGAAAATAACAACAACAATTCCGGAAAATCCCCATGAGCATGTTTATGAATTTGGTACTGATCTGCCTATTACCACATTTTAAAGTTGTTAAACAACAAAATAAAGTGCATCATGTTATTCTACACATTTTTCCACCCCATTTACATATAAAGTTTATTAAATTTGGAGCTACGGTTATTTAGTTATAAAATAAATCATTTTAGCAAGTTAATTACACAAATTAATGAAAACAGCAAGTTAAACATTTTTAACAGGGATGAAAGTGGCATATTATGAATTTACACAAAATTCTAAGCATTTTTCATATATAAAGTTTTAACATGTGATGCATGGTTGTGAAGTTATTAAATGCATGAACTAGAGGGACTATTCTGCAAAACTGTTTTTTCCCTGGAAATTAGCTAAATCGCATAAAGGAAAAAAAACATGCTGGGCCGAAAACTGACTGGCCCAACGGCGCAGAGGGGGGGTCAGGGGATGCTCACATCGGGCTTAGCCCGGCTGGCGAAGAGGCCTTGCAGGCCTGGCAGGGGCGCAGCCCATGGCGAGCGAGGCCGGCTGGCTGCGGGGCTTGCAGCCGCGGTAGCAGGAGAGGCCGGGTCGGGCACGCTAATGGGCGTGGTCGATGCACCCGCCCGCACCGCTGGATCAAAGCCCGGTCGCTGGGATGCGTTCGTCTTCGCGTGCAGAGGCAGGGAAGGCCGGCGACATGGAGCTCGGGATGAGGCCGGAGTTGAAGGGCTCGTCGGATCCGACAGCGACGATGACGACCTGAGCAGGCCGCGGAGGGAGCTGAAAGGCCATGGCAGAGGATTTCAGTTCGATGGTTTCTGTCCCTGACGAAGAGAGACAGAGAGAGTTGAGACAACAGAAAGAGCGAGGGAAAAGGAAGGGAGGGCGCGAGGGAGGCCGGACGGCGTGACCTGGAGGAAGCCCTCGGCAAGCTTGGCGAGGCAGAGGGAGGCGGAACGACTGCGGCGGCGATGCAGCATGAGGACGGCGGTGCGGATCGGGTCAGAGATGGGCGTGGGGAGGCAGGGAGCTCGACTAGCTGCGGCGGCGTGGTTCCGGGTGACGAGGTGGAGGTTCGGCGGGAATCGCGGGAGAAGACACAGGCGCGGCGGTGCTGGAGGTTCTCGCGAGGAGGAGATCGAGGCTCGGGCAGAGAAGATTTTTTAGATCGGGGCACTGGCCTCTGGATCGATGAGGAGCAGGTGGGGATCGGGCGCTGGTTGGCCTGTTGCTGAAAATGAGGAAGGAAGAAGCTGGCTGTGGATTGGACCCCGAGGCAGAGGAGTGGCGGCGAGGATGAGGAATGGATGGGACACGTGTCCTAGAAACTAGGGTTTGGACTGATTAAATAGCAAGTGGGTTAGGCTTAGGTCTATCTGGTCCCTCCGATCGAAATCGGACGGTCCGAAATAAATAGGTTAGGTGGCCCAAATAAGAAAACGGAGATGTTTTAGGGGTGTTTGGGGATGATCCAGACCCAACGGTCATGACTGCTCGGGTCGGGTTCGGGACAGTTTCGAACAAGTGCGAGGAGAGGAAAGTGGGCTGTGTAGAAGGCATCAGACTGAGACGAGAGAAGAGAGAGACAGATGGCAGCCCGGCAACAGGTTTCAGAGCACTGAAACGTCCGACGAATAAACCGACTATAGTGCCGCTATAGATTTAACGGTTGGGCTATCAAACAGACTCCGAATGCGATCAAATTTGACAGGCGGTCTGTCTACACTATAATAAGACCACATGCCAAGTTTCAACCCATTCCGAGAACATTTTCCGGCCACCTATAAAATAAATATTCGGAGTTGCCGCGGGCGCGTGCGAGTGTGTCTGGGCTCAGAACGGGCAACGGAGAGAACTGGGGAACCCGAACGAATGCAAGTTTTGAAAACATGCTAATGAAATGCACATGATGACATGATAAAGCAAAATAAATAACACCAGCACAAATGAAACGCACGGGAGAACCCGGAACATCTGGAATCTTCTGGTATCTTCTGGGACGTCGGTCTTCGGGCGTCACAACTCTCCCACACTAACAGAGGATCTCGACCCGAGATCCTAGAGATGGCACCGGATAAAAAAACGGAAAAGGAAGAGGTAAAACAAAGTTGCTTCTTTGACAGACGAGTGAAACCACGAACCTTGAGAGGTTGAACAAATTGAAGGAAAGAATACAACAGAGATGAACGAAGTTAAGAGCACTCCGTTAGAAAAGAGTAACAAGGAGCATTACGAGAACCTTGTAGGTTGAAAGACATGAAACAAGAGCTTACGAACCAAAGAATAAGAAACTGCAATGGTATAACCAAGGAATAAGAATTACATAATTCGGACAGCACTCCGACTGAAAATGGAAGGAATTAACATGAGCTTGAGGAGATGGAATGATACTTGATGAAAACAACAACACACAGCCTCCGGAACAATTGAAAAGATGGCACAAGGGGTAAGAAAGATTCAGACAGCACTCCGGTTGAAAAGAGAGGCAAAACTTGATAAGATGACGTAACTTGAATGAAGAATACAACACTCTGGTTAAATAGATAAACAAGGAAAAGAACATGATCTTGCTAAGAACGAGAAGATGGTCAAAGAGAGCAATATCACAAAGCCTCCGGAATGAAAGAATAGCATATAAATCAATGAAAGAATTGAACGGAGATAAAAACACAACTTCTCCCACGAATGAATATGAAAACATCCTTACGAAGAAGGGTTGAACGGATTTGTTGGAATTCAACAACGAAAAGAATAAGCTCTTGTTGTGGGCTTATGGAAAACATCTCAAAATTATGAGGTGACAGCCGGCCACTAACGGAAACGATTGATTGCATTGAGATCAACAAGGAGACAATAAACTTATCTTGCCGGAATGATAAATGAAGAATTTGGGTCATTTATAAGCACCATACTAGCAACAATTCTCAAGGAAAGCTTTTAGGTGAATTATAACCCAAGATAACTCGAACGAATAATTGAAGAGTTGAAAAGATCTCCTGAACAAGGAAATTATGGGTTTAAATATCTCATTCTTGATAACTCGTGAATCATGAAACATGAAGGAATTGACAAGAATGACATAACACCATCTGAAAAGATAAGGTAGAACGGATTGCAATTGGAATGCATGATGAAGAATGCTTGAGCTCCAACAAGAATCTTGATGAAGACTTCGAGGATGAATTAAATGATGATGAACCACCCTGAAGAACTCCGGTAATGAAAGCATGATAAGTGAAAGATGACAAGAATAAGATTCAAGGCCTGTGATGAATTAGATGGAGCTTTGAAAAGATATAATAGAAATAACTTGGAGCTCCGGAAAACAAGATGAACAACTTAGAACCAAGGATATGATATGATGAACAAGCTCCAGACAAAAGAATTAATACAACCTTGAAGAAATAAGAATAAGAATTATGTCATCCATATCCTTCACCAATTTAAATTGATGACAACCCAAGGATTTGGCATCCTACTTATTCTCGTTGGAAAGGATTAAGAGAGATCTCGCACAAGCTTGGGTAAATCTTCAACGAACCACCGGTAGGTTTATGAAAAGAACGAGTGAATTAAAACGATAACAACGGAAGGGTAATCTTGAAATAACCACCGTAAAAATATGGAGACGAACGAAGAGGCATCAATGAAGAATATTTGGAGGACGAAGTTGAAAACTGAGAACGAAGAAATCTTCTGAAATGATGGCCTTCGGAGGATCACAAAGAAAAGAATTCATGAAATGCTTCGGATGGTTATGAAAAGAATTCCTCACAAACGGAACACTTATGAGGATGGTATGAAGTTAGAACCACGAATCTTCAAGAGAACGGGCCAAGATTTAAGAGAAACACTTCTCCGGTCTCCAAATGTTGAGAGTGAAGACGAGAAATGCCATGAAGAATTTCGGGATACTCTGGACGAATGACAAGAGGAAGGTGGAGCTAAAGATGGAAATAATTTGAAACAATCTTGGAGAAGGCATGTGACCGATGGAAATCATTCTTACGTCACACTTTGAAAAGAGTTTGAGTATAACTCCAGAAAAAATAGAAGAGTCAGGTAAGATCCTAGGAAAAGACCTGTGGGTTAGGGCCCACTCAAAGAAATCACCGTTGAAAAAGATTGCTGAAGAGATATTGCACCGGTTGAATTAAATGGCTTGAATAAGATAACAATCCTCGAAATAGCTTGAACGGATTAAGAATGGAATTATGAATCTTCAACACTCCGGATATGAATAGCGAGATGAGAATGATTAATTGGTGCAACGGAATAAGAAAGCATTGTGAAATGAGGAAAAAGGATAAGATCAACACCGAAATCTTGAATTACATCCACCGGCAGAATTTGAGAACAAAAGAATGATGAACTTGAAGCTCTTGAGCATCTTCACGATAAATCACCGGATAAGAACATTGAAGGAAATGAATGAAGAAATATCACAAGAATAAAATGGATACTTGATTTGAGAATTTCTGGCTCCGAGAAGAAGAAGGGTGGGAGGGTGGGGAAAACAAAGACGACTTGGGATGAATGAAACAGACAACTCGTCAGATTTCTCAACGGCGTCCATATGGAATAACTTGAAGAGAAGGCACACCGGTTGAAAAAGGATTAACAATAAGATCTTGATGATCAAGAAGGACTAGCACTCCCATAGAAATATGAGAATACCGATTAGAAAAGGTATGGAATCAACATTTGACATCGAAGCAACTCGAATACCAGAATCAAGACAAGAACAAAGGATAGATATGTTTATGAAGAAGATTATGTTGCAACATATCTATCCGAACAGAGAATTGAACGAATGAATTCCGTAGGTACATCAACTTGTCGAGAAGCCACTTGGAGAATAAAAGGTAAAATAAGAAAAACACAAGTTACAGATGGAACAAACACAAGATAGGAGCTTCGTTCTGACATCTTTGTGCTGAAAGCATATGAACGCGTTACGAAAAGGTTTTGCAATCCCCGGATCAGCATAGCCAAGGACCCTTTAAGATGCAACTCCCGATCGGAACAAGCCCATAAAACCACTTCACTCAATGTAGAACCCCGAACTTCATATCATGCATTCGTTGGAAGAAAGCCTAGAACTACTAGATGAACCCACCTATTAATTTTCGAAAGTTTCCAGTTATGCAATCAGGTGTTGGGGATACAGGGGAAGCACCGCGCAATCAACTCTAAACCTACATCCAGCTGTATCCATCCTTCAACACATAACCAGTTGTTCTCGGAAACCGTTTACCTCGGACCTTCGAAACGCATCCACTATACAAGCTATGGCAATACTCCCGAACTACCTCCCCAGTACTGGGTGATGTCGGGGTTATCTTGCCACTAACCGTATAGGAGAGTTTTCGATGTCGGCCGTCTTAAGTATTCTAGTACTGTCGCGATGGATTTGTGACGACAACACCTCGGAGCTCAACTCCCCGAGACACTGCCACAACCCATAATGACAGGAGGCATTGAGAACAATGTTCTCGTCACAAAGACATCGGAACAATCCAAACAATACTCGTGAGATCCTAAAAAAAATTGGTGCATTTTTTAGAGTAGAAGAGGTAAAAGTAATCGTCAGGAGTCCTCACCAGAGTGAAAAGAGATGAGAAGCAAAGAAATCCTACTCTCCGATATATATAAGTCTCAAAACATTTTCAAGTGTGTGTCTAGACTCAACCGTCAACGATTCGATCAATCAGTGGGGGCTTCTAGGTCGGAGAAGGCTCTGAATACCAACTTATAATGCCCAGGATGGAACTATATCTCCTACGTGTCGAGGCACGACTTAAAGATATAAGCCCATTCTGGAATGATCGCAAGTTTGGTATCTTTGCAATCTCATGTAAAAGAGGGATTAAATTGCAAAAGGAGATAGTTGGCTTACACTCGCCACTTCACACAATACATTACATAAGTAAAGCATCATTCAAACATCACAGCCCATCTAAGGGTAAGATCCAAAGAAAGATACCAAACAACATAAAACCACAGGTATAGATCGAATCCTAGTAGAAAACCACTACTGATCGTCGAAAACGTCTCAAGCATACGGCCAAACTCTTCATCGAGCTCCCAGTGAAGTACTTGAACCAGCTCCTGCATCATTCTCGGCTGAACCTGCATCTGGTGTTGTAGTATCTGTGAGCCACGAGGACTCAGCAATCCTATAACCATGGGTAGCAAGACTAGCAAAGCTTTAAGGGTATGGAAGAGGGTAATGGTGAGGTTGCAGCAGCGGCTAAGCATAATATGGTGGCTAACTTACGAGTACCAGAATAAGATGAGCATCTACGCAAACGGTCGCAAAAGTAGTGATCGCTAAAGATCTTGAACTACATATGAATCAAACATAACCCCACCGTGTTCTCTTCTCAAAGCGAAAAGAGACAGTCACGGTTACTCACACAGTTGTGTGTTTTACTTCGGATCCTCTGTCAAGTTTTCTACAACCGGACATTAACAAATTCCAATCTGCCACATAACCGCGGGCACGGCTTTCGAAAGATCATAACCCTGCAGGGGTGTTCCAACTTAGCCCATCACAAGCTCTCACGATTAGCTGAAGTGATAAATATAATATCATCACTCCTTATCTTAGGGAAAACCGATCAGGCTCGGCATCCCCGTGCACAAGACATTTCGACAATGGTAAAACAAGTCCAGCAAGACCTCCCGGCGTGCCGACACCCTGATGGTAGCCGCGCGCATCTCGTCTCAGGCCACGTCCGGATGAGCGCTACGTACAGTAACCGAAGACCCCAGATAACTGGGTGGTACCGCAAGTGGCTCTAGTTTGGGACCAACACCATCAGCACTGGCCCCCTGTTATGTAGAATTAAGAACCCGGGGACATGACCCCCTATGCAATTAATTAATTATTTAAGTTATTATTATGAGCAAATTAAAACCAATGTTGGGCCTTGCTGGAGGAGTTTTATTCAAAGTCGAACTGTCAAGGGGTCCCCATCCACCCATCGTGTAAGGAACGCAAAAATCAAGGAACATAATGCCGGTTTATCGGCGCCTAAGGTGGCATGAGTGGAACAAAACACCAAGCAAAAGGCCAAGCCTTCCACCCATGCCCAGTATATAGGTGTGTTAATAATAATAATAATAGATATTGTGATATAACAACAACAAGTTCCCTCCTGGAATGAACTTCATCTTCACCTGCAACTAACAACGCTATAAGAGGGGCTGAGCAAGCGAGTAACATAGCCAAACAGTGGTTTTGCTAGGACGGTTTCAACAGTTAGAGGTTTCATGGCAACAAGGAGAGACTGACATAAAAGTTGGGTAGCGCGACATGTAACGACAGCATCGAGACAACTAAGCATGGCAATGGTAGTAAATGTATCCAAGGGTATGATCAACTTGCCTGGGATTCCACAAGGAAGAAGAACGGATCCATGATGTAGACGGAGCAACACAATCGAGCGAATCCTCACAACTCCGGAACGAAACCGAAGATAACAAGAGAAGCAACCGGAAAGAAGCAAAACAACACGGTAAACACCCAAGCATAAACATGGCATACGATGCACATCCAAGTATGATGCATGTCCGGTTTAAATATGCATGGCATGGCAAAGTGCACAAACAAATCTACAAGTTAAGTGGAGCTCAATATGCAACGAGTTGCATATTGACGAAACACCACATTTTAATTATTTAGTTGACTCTCGTTTATTTAAAAGACAAGATTAAATGTTTTTAACATAGAAAGAGGTGAATCAAAAGTAAACTACCTATCTAGGCAAGTTTAAATGAGGCCGGAAAATAACAACAACAATTCTGGAAAATCCCCATGAGCATGTTTATGAATTTGGTACTGATCTGCCTATTACCACATTTTAAAGTTGTTAAACAACAAAATAAAGTGCATCATGTTATTCTACACATTTTTCCACCCCATTTACATATAAAGTTTATTAAATTTGGAGCTACGGTTATTTAGTTATGAAATAAATCATTTTAGCAAGTTAATTACACAAATTAATGAAAACAGCAAGTTAAACATTTTTAACAGGGATGAAAGTGGCATATTATGAATTTACACAAAATTCTAAGCATTTTTCATATATAAAGTGATGCAGGGTGGAACCCTAATCAGCGGATCTTTCACGTTTGGAGGTTGGCACACGATGAACACGGGGAAAACACGGAGAAAGATGGGGAAAACACAAGAGAGAACACTCAAATCAACACGGAAGCAATCACACAAGTGCTAGATTCGCGATACAAGGTCGAGATACATGATCCAAAGTCAACAACGGTGATACAGATAGTCTTCTCCCGGAGGAGGTCTTGGAATCCCGTGGGATCTTCCCGTTAGGGGTCTTGAATCCAGAGGTGGATCTTCTCCGTAGAGGCGCACCGGTCTCGTGGGAGAAATCCACACAAGTGTCAAATGAGCTAAAACCACAGCTAACCCTAAACGGAGTGAGGAGAGGAGTATATATAGTCTACGGGGCGAATGGGTACATGGGCCTCGGCCCAGGGGATGCGCGCAGGCATTTCAGGGGCCGGACGTCCGGGCGGCGGGCCGGATGTCCGGGGCTTCACGGGTCGCCGGATGTCCGGGGCGGGGGCCCGGATGTCCGGGCTGGAGTGGACGCGCCTCGGGTGCTCTCTGGACAGAGGCGCCGGATTTCCGGGCGCGGGGCCGGATGTCCAGGCCGTGCCTGGCCGGATGTCCGGGCCCTGGCCGGATGTCCGGGCCCTGTAGCCTTGGCTGCTGTTGGCCTTCTGTGGGTGAATGCCCAGGGGCCGGATGTCCGGGCCAGGGGGCCGGATGTCCGGGTCCTGGAGCTCTCTTCTGCTCTTCTCGATGCATTGGCTCGTCCATGAACTTGAGGACTCGTCCATCTTCACGCCCCTCTCCGATGTGGTCTTCTTCACACCTGAGCATACACAACACGTCCGTCTGAGGTAGCGACCATGTCTCGCAAGATTTGTATGGAAGTAGGGCTAGGAGTGACGTCACCTCGGTCTCGGGAGCTCTAGTCCTTGGTCCTTTGGGCACTTGTTGAGGAGAAGGAGGGTCCATGGGGATGGCCCTAGGATACACCGTATCATCTCCCCTCCCTTGGGAAAGATCCGACCTCGGATCGAAATCTTCATCACCATGGAGCACCTTGAATGGTCCGTCGTCACGAGGTAGAGGCTTGGACTTGTGCTCTATCGCGAAGTGGTCCTTGTGAAGATGTAGCCAACTGAGATCTTCCGGGTGAAACGCCATTGTTGCCTTGTTGACGTTGATCTTGTTGGTGAGGCGATGTACTTGTCGCTCGATTGTTGCCCGTATTTGTTCGTGCACCTTCTTGAGTATTTCACTACAAAAGAAAGTGGCAACATGTGAAGCATCGTCGATCTTGTTATCGGGAATGAAATGAGCCATGTTAGAGAATGTATCGACCATGACAAGCACGGAATCGTTTCCATTTTTAGTCCTAGACAAGCCAAGTATGAAATGCATGTTTATGTCTTCCCATGGATGAAATGTAGTAGGAAGAGGCATGTAAAGACCATGAGATTGAGCTTTGGACTTAGCTTTGCGGCATGTCGGACATCGGTTGGTGAGGTTTGAGACGTCACGTAGCATCTTGGGCCAAAAATAGTTCTTAGAGAGGGTAGCAAACATCTTGTCGCGTCCAAAGTGTCCCATGAGTCCTCCTCCATGCGATTCCTGCAAAAGGAGCAAACAAAGCGAAGACTCGGGGATGCACAGTTTGTTAGCTCTCATAAGATATCCATCCTTGGTGTAATGATGTTCCCAAGAAGTGTGAGTCAAGCATTTAGCATAGGCATTTGCAAAGAAAGGATCATGCTCATATAAATCTTTTAGGTGCTCTAAGCCAATCACATGCAACTTAAATTGTGTAACAAGTAAGCACTTGCGTAACAAGCATGCATTTGCATGAAAACTTCCATGTTTCGTAGGCAATAGAATAACCGGAGCGGCACAAGTGCTAAAGTTGTCACGTACATGACTTTTGTCGATGAGTTTGGGTACTTGCCGTTGTATCTCGTGGTTGACACGGTAGAGAACCTTGTTGGTAAATGGTACACCGGGTACGAGTTCGGTGCGGTGTTCTATCCCGTGAAGTAGAAGCGGTGGTACCTCATCGGTAAAGGCGTCCGAGAATTCCTGCAATAAAGGTGACAACACAAAAGGTAGAGATTGTGAAGTGTTAGTAAATTTGTCTTCTCCTATGCATAAGAGCACATGGTGAACGACGTTCGATGGGTTCTCACACACTTCTCTCATCTCACTTTTGGTGGCAAATAGCACTAGTTTCTTCGTGTAGCTCATCGTGGAGTCGCTCATATTTGGCTTGTGGCTCTCGCTCTCTTTTAGGTGGCTCGCTCTCTCACCATTCTCTCCACGATGGGTGGTAGGTAAAAGCTTGTCGGCGGCTACTTGACTTGGAATCATTGGTCGTAGCACGAATTCCTTGCCCTTCATCTTGAAGTGATAGTGATTCGTCCGTCCATTGTGTGTGACTCCACGATCATATTGCCATGGTCGTCCAAGAATAAGGTGGCACACGGACATTGGTATCACATCACACTCAAGAGTGTCCTCGTAGGCGCCAATCTTGAAAGAGACTTGCATGGTGTGCTCGACTCGAAGAATTCCGGCGTCGTTGAGCCACTGGACCTTGTAGGGGTGCGGATGCTTCGTCTTGACCAAATGAAGCTTGTCGCATAGCTCTTCGCTTGCCAAGTTGTGGCAACTTCCTCCATCGATGATAACCTTGATGGAGCGTCCATTGATGGCGGCCTTCGTATGGAAAATATGGCATCGTTGGTCGTCATCTTGTTGATGTTGTAGTGTCAAGACTTTGGAGATAACTAGGTTCGGGCTTGAGTCATTGTCGCAAAACACTTGACGATCTTCTTCTTCATTGATACGCCGGTGGATGGCCAAGTGCTTGATGGCGTCCACTTCGTCGTCGCTCATCGAGTCATATGTGCCGTCGTCGTGGAAGATCATTGTTCTCTTGTTGGTGCACTCGAAGGACTTGTGTCCACGGCCACCACATGTGAAACATTTGATGGAACTTGTCTTTGGGTTCTCTTCATTTGGAGTTGTAGATGATGTAGCTCTTGGCTTGAAGTTGTTGGTAGAAGGTGGATGACTCGATGTAGTCTCATTCTTGTATCTTGGCTTGTCGCCGAAATTTGTAGATGGCTTGGTAGAGGTAGGAGGGATATCCGAAGTCGTTGAAGCTTGGTTGTAGGAGCCGAAGTTCTTGGAGTTGAACTTGGAGTACTTGTAGTCCTCTTGAACTTGTCGCTCCGCTTTGGTTGCTTGGTGTACTAGCTCGAGGAGATTGTTGTATGGTTGGAAGTCCGCAATCTTCTTAATGGAATAGTTGAGTCCATTCAAGAATCTCGCCATTGTTTGCTCTTCATCTTCCATGATGTTTGCTCTTATCATAGCAATCTCCATCTCCTTGTAGTACTCTTCAACGGACTTGGTTCCTTGCTTGAGGAGTTGGAGCTTCTTGAACAAGTCGCGGTTGTAGTGTGTAGGCACAAAACGTGCTCTCATCACTTCCTTCATTTGAGTCCAAGTGGTGATAGGAGGTTCGCCTTTGGCTTCTCTTCTCTCCATGATTTGTTCCCACCAAATGAGAACATAGTCTTGGAACTCAAGTGATGCCATAGCGATCTTCTTCTCTTCATCGAAGTTGTGAAGGCGAAAGATCTTGTCAACTTTCAATGCCCATGAGAGGTAGTCTTCGGGGTCAATGCTTCCGGAAAACTTTGGCATGGTGAACTTGAGCTTGCCATAGCGATGCTCATCATTGTTTCCTTGCCTATTGGGAGGATGATCTCGATTTTGGCGGTTTGCCATATCTTGTAGCTCTTGTTGAGGAAGATGTGCTTGTTGGAGTTGATGTTCTTGTTGCGCTTGAGGAGGAGCTTCTTCTTGCATTCTTGCTTGATGGCGCCGTTCTTGCATCTCATCTCGAAGAAAATCCTCTTCTTGACGAGTGTGTCGATTGCGGGCGGCCACATTGCGGTGTGCATCTTGTAAAGCACGTTGCGCCTCCATAGCTTGAGCGTCACGACGTTGTTGTGCTTGGCGGTTAGCCTCGGCATCTTGTTCTTCTTGATATTGACGAGCTCGCTCTTGTTGTTGTTGACGTAGTCGTTGCCGTTCTTGTGCTTGCTCAAGTGTAGCTTGGTTGTGACGACGACGATTTTCTTGTTCGTCGAATAGCTCTTGGGAACTCTTGTCATGTAGAGGTTGCCGATGTTCATGTCGAGCTTGACGTGCGGCTTGACGAAGAGTGTTTGACGTAGGTGTACTTGAGTCTTGCGTTGAGTCGGTATGTCGACTTGAGCGGCTTCGTCGATGAGATGATGTTGAGGAAGAACGTCGGTTGATGATCAATGTCCGTAGCTCATTGTATTGAGTAGACATGTTGGTGTTGATGAGGTCGATTTGCTCCTTGGTGCTTTGTTGGAATTGTCGCGCGTCCTCGGCAACTTGACCAATGTACTCTCGCATAGCTTCACTCTCTTGATGTAGAGCTCGTTGGACACCGAATAGATGTAGTTTGGTGACGTAGTTGTTCGCTTCTTGAGGGTCATCGAAGATCGGGTTGGTAGATGAACTTGGCATATCCATCATCACAAGCAAGTAAGTGAGTGGAGAAAGGAGAAGACAATATCAATGTACCTTAACCGAGGTTGAAAATGGATCAATGATCACTCAACAATGTAACCCGGAAATAGCACTATTGGTATCACTTCGTGTCGATTCTCACACCTACACAAGTAAAGCTTTGAGAGGAGCTCGGTTAGGATGTGGCACAAATTCAATGCAATCGTCAAAATGACTCAAAGATGTTGAAAATGGTTCACAATTTGCTCATGCAACAAGTAGATCACTAGCAAAGAGTAGCACACGGAACACACGCACGGATAGATAAATGTGGTTGTGCAACCAAGGATGAGCGAAAAATGTGGTAAACCACGGAAAATGCTCGTGTTGCACAACACTAGAGAGACGCTAACCGATTGCTTAATAGGCGGATACGCACTTGTGCACGACCTATAAGAGGCAAAATGTAACGACTAACTATCACAAGTGATACAGGGTGGAACCCTAATCAGCAGATCTTTCACGAAATGGAGGGGATCCCACGATGAACACGAAGAACACAAAGGGAAACGGGGGAAAACACGAGAGGAAACACACAAGAACAAGTCCAATCACACATCCACTAGACAATCAAACACACAAGATCACACGGTACATGAACAACAAAGGGAAAGATACAAGGTAAAGTTCATCTCCAAGAGGAGGTCTTGAATCCGTGAAGGATCTTCCCGCTAGGGGTCTTGAATCCAAGGTGGATCTTCTCCGTAGAGGGGCCGCGGTCTCTCTCGTGGAGTAGATCCGGGATGGATGAGCAAAGCTCTATCTCTCATATGAGCTAAACCATTGCTAACCCTAAAATGGTGGAGGTGGAGGAGTATATATAGTCTAGTATACGATGGGGTAAGTGGGAGAGGATACATGGGCCTCAGGCCCGACTCTACGCGCAGGCAGGCGCCGGATGTCCGGGCTGGGGGCCGGATGTCCGGCCGTTCATGGGAGGCCGGATGTCCGGGCACGGGCCGGATGTCCGGCCTGGCGATGGCCGTTCTTCGGGTGCTTCTGTTGCCCTTGCCGGATTTCCGGGGTGATGCCGGATGTCCGGCCTCTGCTGAAGCGTCGGATGTCCGGGCTGGTCGCCGGATGTCCGGGCTGGCGCCGGATGTCCGGGCTGGCGCCGGATGTCCGGCGGCTGTAACTTCAGCCGCTCCGTCTTCTTCCGTCTTCTCTTCCAAGCTTCCCTCGCGGATGGTGTAGGTGTTCCTCGGCGCTTGCACTCCTCGTCGTCGTCCGTGAAGCTCCGACAATACCTATGCATGCACACGAGTGGAGTGTCAAGTAGTATACCATCCTCGAAGGGGTCAAGTGAACACGTGTAAAGGAGATGATTCACCTTTATGTATGAGAAGTAGAGGTCGCACGTGTCACTTCCCAAGCAGACTCTTGACATGGTGATGTCCATAGGATACACCGTATCAGCTGCTCTAAGCCAATCACATGCAACTTAAATTGTGTAAGAGGTAAGCACTTGCGTAACAAGCATGCATTTGCGTGAAAACTTCCATGTTTCGTAGGCAATAGAATAACCGGAGTGGCACAAGTGCTAAAGTTGTCACGTACATGACTTTTGTCGATGAGTTTGAGTACTTGCCGTTGTATCTCGTGGTTGACACGGTAGAGAACCTTGTTGGGAAATGGTACACCGGGTACGAGTTCGGTGCGGTGTTCTATCCCGTGAAGTAGAAGCGGTGGTACCTCATCGGTAAAGGCGTCCGAGAATTCCTGCAATAAAGGTGACAACACAAAAGGTAGAGATTGTGAAGTGTTAGTAGATTTGTCTTCTCCTATGCATAAGAGCACAAGGTGAACGACGTTCGATGGGTTCTCACACACTTCTCTCATCTCACTTTTGGTGGCAAATAGCACTAGCTTCTTCGTGTAGCTCATCGTGGAGTCGCTCATATTTGGCTTGTGGCTCTCGCTCTCTTTTTGGTGGCTCGCTTTCTCACCATTCTCTCCACGATGGGTTGTCGGTAAAAGCTTGTCGGCGGCAACTTGACTTGGAGTCATTGGTCGTAGCACGAATTCCTTGCCCTTCATCTTGAAGTGATAGTGATTTGTCCGTCCATTGTGTGTGACTCCACGATCATATTGCCATGGGCGTCCAAGAATAAGGTGGCACACGGACATGGGTATGACATCACATTCGAGAGTGTCCTCGTAGGCGCCGATCTTGAAAGAGACATGCACGGTGTGCTCGACTCGAAGAATTCCGGCGTCGTTGAGCCACTGGACCTTGTAGGGGTGCGGATGCTTCGTCTTGACCAAATGAAGCTTGTCGCATAGCTCATCACTTGCCAAGTTGTGGCAACTTCCTCCATCGATGATAACCTTGACGGAGCGTCCATTGATGGCGGCCTTCGTATGGAAAATATGGCATCGTTGGTCGTCATCTTGTTGATGTTGTAGTGTCAAGACTTTGGAGACAACTAGGTTCGGGCTTGAGTCATTGTCGCAAAACACTTGACGATCTTCTTCTTCATTGATACGCCGGTGGATGGCCAAGTGCTTGATGGCGTCCACTTCGTCGTCGCTCATCGAGTCATATTTGCCGTCGTCGTGGAAGATCATTGTTCTCTTGTTGGTGCACTCGAAGGACTTGTGTCCACGGCCACCACATGTGAAACATTTGATGGAACTTGTCTTTGGGTTCTCTTCATTTGGAGTTGTAGATGATGTAGCTCTTGGCTTGAAGTTGTTGGTAGAAGGTGGATGACTCGATGTAGTCTCATTCTTGTATCTTGGCTTGTCGCCTAAGTTTGTAGATGGCTTGGTAGAGGTAGGAGGGATATCCGAAGTCGTTGAAGCTTGGTTGGAGGAGCCGAAGTTCTTGGAGTTGAACTTGGAGTACTTGTAGTCCTCTTGAACTTGTCGCTCCGCTTTGGTTGCTTGGTGTACTAGCTCGAGGAGATTGTTGTATGGTTGGAAGTCCGCAATCTTCTTAATGGAATAGTTGAGTCCATTCAAGAATCTCGCCATTGTTTGCTCTTCATCTTCCATGATGTTTGCTCTTATCATAGCAATCTCCATCTCCTTGTAGTACTCTTCAACGGACTTGGTACCTTGCTTGAGGAGTTGTAGCTTCTTGAACAAGTCTCGGTTGTAGTGTGTAGGCACGAAGCGTGCTCTCATCACTTCCTTCATTTGAGCCCAAGTGGTGATAGGAGGTTCGCCTTTGGCTTCTCTTCTCTCTATGATTTGCTCCCACCAAATGAGAACATAGTCTTGGAACTCAAGTGATGCCATAGCGATCTTCTTCTCTTCATCGAAGTTGTGAAGGCGAAAGATCTTGTCAACTTTTAATGCCCATGAGAGGTAGTCTTCGGGATCAATGCTTCCGGAAAACTTTGGCATGGTGAACTTGAGCTTGCCATAGCGATGCTCATCATTGTTTCCTTGCCTATTGGGAGGATGATCTCGATTTTGTCGGTTTGCCGTATCGTGTTGCTCTTGAGGATGTAGACGTTCTTGTTGGAGTTTGATATAGGGTGGAACCCTAATCAGCGGATCTTTCACGTTTGGAGGTTGGCACACGATGAACACGGGGAAAACACGGAGAAAGATGGGGAAAACACAAGAGAGAACACTCAAATCAACACGGAAGCAATCACACAAGTGCTAGATTCGCGATACAAGGTCGAGATACATGATCCAAAGTCAACAACGGTGATACAGATAGTCTTCTCCCGGAGGAGGTCTTGGAATCCCGTGGGATCTTCCCGTTAGGGGTCTTGAATCCAGAGGTGGATCTTCTCCGTAGAGGCGCACCGGTCTCGTGGGAGAAATCCACACAAGTGTCAAATGAGCTAAAAACCACAGCTAACCCTAAACGGAGTGAGGAGAGGAGTATATATAGTCTACGGGGCGAATGGGTACATGGGCCTCGGCCCAGGGGATGCGCGCAGGCATTTCAGGGGCCGGACGTCCGGGCGGCGGGCCGGATGTCCGGGGCTTCACGGGTCGCCGGATGTCCGGGGCGGGGGCCCGGATGTCCGGGCTGGAGTGGACGCGCCTCGGGTGCTCTCTGGACAGAGGCGCCGGATTTCCGGGCGCGGGGCCGGATGTCCGGGCCGTGCCTGGCCGGATGTCCGGGCCCTGGCCGGATGTCCGGGCCCTGTAGCCTTGGCTGCTGTTGGCCTTCTGTGGGTGAATGCCCAGGGGCCGGATGTCCGGGCCAGGGGGCCGGATGTCCGGGTCCTGGAGCTCTCTTCTGCTCTTCTCGATGCATTGGCTCGTCCATGAACTTGAGGACTCGTCCATCTTCACGCCCCTCTCCGATGTGGTCTTCTTCACACCTGAGCACACACAACACGTCCGTCTGAGGTAGCGACCATGTCTCGCAAGATTTGTATGGAAGTAGGGCTAGGAGTGACGTCACCTCGGTCTCGGGAGCTCTAGTCCTTGGTCCTTTGGGCACTTGTTGAGGTGAAGGAGGGTCCATGGGGATGGCCCTAGGATACACCGTATCATAAAGTTTTTACATGTGATGCATGGTTGTGAAGTTATTAAATGCATGAACTAGAGGGACTATTCTGCAAAACTGTTTTTTCCCTGGAAATTAGCTAAATCGCAGAAAGGAAAAAAAACATGCTGGGCCGAAAACTGACTGGCCCAACGGCGCAGAGGGGGGGTCAGGGGATGCTCACATCGGGCTTAGCCCGGCTGGCGAAGAGGCCTTGCAGGCCTGGCAGGGGCGCAGCCCATGGCGAGCGAGGCCGGCTGGCTGCGGGGCTTGCAGCCGCGGCAGCAGGAGAGGCCGGGTCGGGCACGCTAACGGGCGCGGTCGACGCACCCGCCCGCACCGCTGGATCGAAGCCCGGTCGCTGGGATGCGTTCGTCTTCGCGTGCAGAGGCAGGGAAGGCCGGCGACATGGAGCTCGAGACGAGGCCGGAGTTGAAGGGCTCGTCGGATCCGACAGCGACGGCGACGACCTGAGCAGGCCGCGGCGGGAGCTGCAAGGCCATGGCGGAGGATTTCAGTTCGATGGTTTCTGTCCCTGACGAAGAGAGACAGAGAGAGTTGAGACTGCAGAAAGAGAGAGGGAAAAGGAAGGGAGGGCGCGAGGGAGGCCGGACGGCGTGACCTGGAGGAAGCCCTCGGCAAGCTTGGCGAGGCAGAGGGAGGCGGAACGACTGCGGCGGCGATGCAGCATGAGGACGGCGGTGCGGATCGGGTCAGAGATGGCCGTGGGGAGGCAGGGAGCTCGACTAGCTGCGGCGGCGTGGTTCCGGGTGACGAGGTGGAGGTCCGGCGGGAATCGCGGGAGAAGACACAGGCGCGGCGGTGCTGGAGGTTCTCGCGAGGAGGAGATCGAGGCTCGGGCAGAGAAGATTTTTTAGATCGGGGCACTGGCCTCTGGATCGATGAGGAGCAGGTGGGGATCGGGCGCTGGTTGGCCTGTTGCTGAAAACGAGGAAGGAAGAAGCTGGCTGTGGATTGGACCCCGAGGCAGAGGAGTGGCGGCGAGGATGAGGAATGGATGGGACACGTCTCCTAGAAACTAGGGTTTGGATTGATTAAATAGCAAGTGGTTTAGGCTTAGGTCTATCTGGTCCCTCCGATCGAAATCGGACGGTCCGAAATAAATAGGTTAGGTGGCCCAAATAAGAAAACGGAGATGTTTTAGGGGTGTTTGGGGATGATCTGGACCCAACGGTCATGACTGCTCGGGTCGGGTTCGGGACAGTTTCGGACGAGTGCGAGGAGAGGAAAGTGGGCTGTGTAGAAGGCATCGGACTGAGACGAGAGAAGAGAGAGAGAGAGATGGCAGCCCGGCAACAGGTTTCAGAGCACTGAAACGTCCGACGAATAAACCGACTATAGTGCCGCTATAGATTTAACGGTTGGGCTATCAAACAGACTCCGAATGCGATGAAATTTGACAGGCGGTCTGTCTACACTATAATAAGACCACACGCCAAGTTTCAACCCATTCCGAGAACATTTTCCGGCCACTTATAAAATAAATATTCGGAGTTGCCGCGGGCGCGTGCGAGTGTGTCTGGGCTCAGAACGGGCAACGGAGAGAACTGGGGAACCCGAACGAATGCAAGTTTTAAAAACATGCTAATGAAATGCACATCATGACATGACAAAGCAAAATAAATAACACCAGCACAAATGAAACACACGGGAGAACCCGGAACATCTGGAATCTTCTGGTATCTTCTGGGACATCGGTCTTCGGGCGTCATAGGCCCAAACAATCCGGGGCTGCGCCGAACACTATTCCGGAGTCCAGTGCGGCTCCGGAATCAAGGGACCAGCCCCCCATAATGGGGGAGGGAGCAACTGCTCATGCGGCACTTTCCGTCAATCCGGAGGCGCCGAATATTCTTGAGGGAGCACTACAAAGTGCTTTCGTCGTAGAAGAACACCACACTCTGATGTGTGTGGCCATGGAGAAAATTCAGTCCGTCAAAGGCGGACTAAATGAAGCTTTCAACAGCCTATTAACACGCTTTGAGGTATGCGACGTAATGTTTCTTCAATATAGCCGGTCTATTCTCATAATATTATGAGAATAATATACTCATAAAACTTCTGCACTGCACGCACAACGCGAGGGCACTGCACGCACAACACGAGGGCACTGCAACACAGCGACCAGTGAACTTCGTCTCGAAAAAACTGTACGTGTTGTTTTTTAGTACTTTTTTTGCTCTAGTTTTTTAAACATTTATCGGAATTATGCGTGTAATATACCGTTGAGAAGCTATGGAGTAGACGCAACTTCTCCATGTTGAACACTTTTCAAAATTCATCACGGTTTAAGAGCAGTTTCGAAAATCTTGCGGCTCATAACGAATGACAGCGAGCATTTTTTCGCGTTTTCTTCTAAACCGCTCGTCGCAATGAAACAAATTATACACCGTTGGAAAGGTATCGTCGAGGCGCATATTTTTCAAATCTATTATTTTTTCTAATTCGCTACGGTTTAAGAGCAGTTTTGAATTTATTAAATCGCGGAATTGTGTTTTTCGAATTTTTTGCAATTATCGGTACTATTTTAGCTTCAGTTTTTTAAACGTTTGTCGGAACGAGGCGTATGTTACGCCGTTGGAAAGCTACAAACGAGGCGCAACTTTCATATGTTGAAATGATTTTGAGATTCCTTATGGTTTTAGTTAATTTTGAAAATCATGCGGCTGACTACGAGGGGCAGCAACAGTTTTTGGCGAAATATTTACAAACCGCTGGTTGAAATGATTCAATATATACACCGTTAAAAAGATATCGACGAGACGCAACTTTTTCATGTAGAACACTCTCTAATTCCTTACGGTTTAAGAGCAGTTTTAAAATTACCGAAATGCGGAACACTCTGTTTTTCACGACACTCAAATCGACGTGTGTACTTCATCAGACATAAGAGCGCACTGCTTGAGAGTGGAAACCGCACTGCATCATGCGTGTAAGGGAACTGCATGTTTTCTAAATGCATATTGTTTTTAAATGGATTGTACGAAAAGTCCTTCTTGGTGGACTGTTTGAAAGTCCAAAGTGCACTGCATGATTTTGTAAATGCATTTTGTTTTAAAGTGTGTGTAGTGACAAGTCCTTCGTGGTGGAATTTTTTGTAGACCAAAGCGCACTGCATTTTCCATGTTTTTAAATGCATTTTGTTTGAAATGGATTGTACTAAAAAGTCCTCCGTAGTGGACTTTTTTCAAGACCAAAGTGCACCGCATTTGCATGATTTTTTAAATGTATTTTTTCTTTTAGAAGGTGTGTACTTTGAAGTCCTTCGTAGTGGACTTTTTTGTAGACCAAAGTGCACTGCATTTTTACATGTTTTTAAATGCATTTTGTTTGAAATGGACGTACTGAAGAGTCCTTCGTAGTGGACTTCTTTTTTACCCAAGTGCATTGCATTTCCTTCATGGTTTTTTTACTGCACAATGAGAACAAAGTGAATTGTATGAAAAAACTTCAACATTTTTCTGCTTTTTTTTGCAACAAGGGAACTACGATAAACAAAGGGAACCAAACTGTTGCATTGCACGCATAAAGACACCACACGCACAATAAACACCACTGAAATTAAAATTAGCCTGCGCCGAGTGGCACGGGATTGTGCTTGCACACCGCCTTTACCCTCTGCACGCCGCTGGACTACTGTATTGTTGGGTAGTTCCAGCTCTGTCGCTTTCTGAATCAGACTGCATGTGTGCGCACGCTGCACTGCATAACCACTGCAAATACATTGCCGAACTCAAGCACCACCCATGAACTGGGTGTGGTCCTTGTCGTACACTTTTCACGAACTGATTGAAGAACAAACAAAAGAATCTGAAACGCAATGGGCACCCAAGCTAACCGCCCTACACAAATCATCCAAAGATTTGAAGAAAAAATAACTGCACACCCTTAGTCAAAACGCATACAACCACACATTCATATGTACACCAAAAATATGAGACAAAAAACTGCACACCCACGATCTCCCGCACTACAGGATCACTCATCCCAAACTGCACAACCCATGAGTAGTGGGCCGGCTAATCAACGGTGGAACGGTCGGGGTAGCACACTCCCTCCTCCCTCTGCCCATCCCGCGCACCTTGATCCAGTGTTAGAGAGGAGGAAGGTGATCCGGCAGTGAGAAGGCTCGGATACGGTAGGGGTGGATGGATCCAGTTGACGCCGAGGGAAGGAGGTGCTCGGCCCATGGTGGACCAACCGTCGTCGCGCGGATCTCGCGGTTGGGGTTGGGCGGCGCGCCGCCGTTTGATGTGGAGGTGGATGGCACGGAGTTGGAGCCGGTATGGCGTGGGTAGGCGGCGGTCACCCTGGACGGCGATAGAGGGAGGTGGCGGGTGTGCTTGTTGCGGTGACCTATGGCCGGGCCTTTGGAAGAAGGCCGATCAGGGGCGGTGCATGGCCGAGTGGCGGGCGGGCGGCGGCCTTGGCTGGGGGAGTGGCGGCATTGTGGGGTGAGGTGGAGGAGGGGAGGCGCGGCACCCAGGACTGAGAGGCTGCGCGATGGCCCTGGTTAGCTGGCAGCGCGGGGCTCCAGGGTGGGGCGATGGTGGGAGGTAGGCGAGAGAGAGAAGGTGGGGGTGGGGTTTGACTGGGGGAATGTGGGGGTGGGATGATAAGGTTCGACGTGGGGGTGGGATGATAAGGTTCGACGTGGGGGGATGGGTGTTAGGAGAATAAGGTTAGGTGTTATGAGAATAAGGTCTTAAGGGGTGTTATGAGAATAGACCCACCCATTATATATAGACAGTAGCCCCTGATGCTTTGTTTGATTCTGAACAGAATCAGACAAAGCATCCATGTTATAGCATATGATAGAAGTGAACTATGAATTTGGTGCTTGAGCAGGCTTCGCTAGTTATGGCATCTGCCCGAGCCGCAGAGGTTTCCGAGTTAAATCGGAAACTTAAACTAGCTGATGAAGATCTCGACCGCGTCAACAAGCGTTTTGATGAAACGCAAGGTATGCGAGTTTAAAAAATATAAATTTTAACACACTATATGTCCGAACATGAGCTAATATGTGTTATATGTTTTTGTGAAACAGCTGACACAGCCGCGGTCGAGGCTCTAAAGGGCCAACTTGCCACGGCCAAGGAAGAGGCCAGAGCGAGCAAGGCAGCCGCTGATAAAGCGGCTGCCGACCCGAAGGCCGAGAAGGCCCAGCGTCAACAGCATGAAGCTCGGGTGATCAAAGTCAAGGTCGAGCTTCAAGATGCAATTCGCAAATGTGACGCATTGGAGAAGGCGATCAGACCAAGCGGTTGAACTCACTACGACAGTTAATGCTGCCAAGGAGACGCGGACTGAGTCACGCAGTGCTCAGGAGGAGATAAAACAAACGCGTCAAATAGCAGCTGGTATGGTTTTTCTCTTGCAGAGCATCTTCGGAGGTCAGGGTATCTTTGGCTGACACGATTGTGGAGTTCTCCAATCGTGTTTGTGGATCTCCCGAGGAGCATCGCCGACGCCACCCAATACTTCCGAGCTCATGAGGGGAACAGCACAGAGAAGCTGTTTTGGTCACAGTTCCTTGCACCCAACCATCCGGTACCCCTCAATGACCAAATGAAGCAGCTGGTCGAGCTGCACAACATGACGAGTTCGACCATGAAGGACTTTATAGTCCGGCTATGGCCCGCTGATCCGATCCCGAGTAGTTACTTCGGATTGGTGAAGAGGCTCGTCGATGTGAGTCCGCGGGTCGACGCTATTAAGCGCTCGTCCTGCTTAGAGGGTGGTCGGATGGCCTTTGCCCGCGTGAAGGTGCATTAGGCGAAGATGAAGGTGGCGGAAATAGCCACCGCTAGCCCTCCAGAAGGCAAGGATCATCGCAAACCAAAAAGGTACTTTGATGACGTCCTAGAAGGAGCCCGCCTTGTAGGGGGCCAATGCTCAAAGGATACAATCTTGGAGTGATTTGTATTCGGGTTTGTAAGGACTAAGCCAATGTGTCGATGTGTATAAATTTTGTGCTTTTTATATTGATGAGCGACTTTTTCCTCATGTGCGGCTATTTATTTAGATCTGAAAGTTTCTGGTTGTCGGCTTCATCCCCCATTTAAATTTTACAGGGGTGTTCGGTAATACGCGTGAACACTCTTTATCCAACGTCTTGGTCCGTATAGGAGGTGTCTATGTAGCGAACCAGTCAATCAGACTATGCGGCTTCATCGCTTTCACTTAGCCATATGAGCTTGACTAGTGGGGCTAAGTACTAGCCCCTGGTGCATACCAGGCTTTTCAAATTAGAGTGCCTTTTTGAAGTGGCTGGGCGAGGACCGACCCTCCTATAACACGGAGTGGATCTCTATCGATCATAGTATAACATTAGGTCGCCGAATCGCTTGACCAGCTCTCGCCTCATCATGACAGACAGTTTTCGGCTTTCTCTACTGAGGTACTTGACCGGATGAACCAGAAGTACAATCGCAGTAGTTCTCCCTTAACTACCTTAGTCGAACAATGCAGAATGTAAGGTAGCAAGCACAGGAGCCAGGCAACCCAACTATTGACCAAAGACATGATTCGGAGCTGATGCATATAACGCAATATCCGGGACATCGAACAGTTCCCTATAGGTGTTCGGACTTTTTGTAGGCGTGCCGGGCTGAATACAACCCCTGGTATTAAGCCCAAGTATTAGGGCACACACGGCGATCTCACTTGGGGGTGGAGAATACATGTGGTAAAAATAGAAAATGATCCAAGTAGATTGGAACCAAACTGCTTCTTTTATATCCCATTTAATACGACGAGCCGTGAGGTTACAGATAACGCCGATAACAGCCTCGGGCATTTGACATGCCAATAAATAAAAGAGAAAAAAGAAAGGAGGAAAAAGGATTACACAGAGCCCGAATCTAAGAGGAAGAAATTTCAACAAGTGACCCTACTGCACGTCTGCGCCATTTTTCTCCTTGATAATGTGTCTTTGAGAAGGAGAACTATAATTGTCGACTGTAAAAAAAGAAATAAAGAATAGGATTCTGGAAAAGAGTACCCTACACGACCGTAAACAATGCATGTTTTTAAATGAACCTAGAAAAGAAGATATATTTTAGAGTCCAAATAGGGTCAAGCCGAACTACGGACTAATGATATGTTGTATTCCCCTAGCACCGCCCAAGGTATTTTGAGGGCACAATTATGTATGTGAGGTACGTAAGCTGCTACCTTATGGGGCAGTCGACAGGGGCACAACTGCTAATCGAGCTCAGGTTCTTCTGAGCTGCCGCATTCCAGTGTGGACCGGGCATGTTTAGTCGTGTCCGTGGTCTTGACAATTGATGAAATGTTCGGCCTGAATAAGCCGCTTTGAACCTCGGCCGCTAGGGCCGCCGTGTCTTCCTCCGTACGGAGGAAACGCCCCATGTTTTCATTGACCGTAATGATGCCACGTGGTCCCGGCATTTTGAGCTTTAGGTAGGCATAATGCGGGACTGCGTTAAAGCGGGCGAAGGCCGTTCTTCCGAGTAGTGCGTAATAGCCACTACGAAATGGAGCAATGTCGAAGATTAACTCTTCGCTTCGGAAGTTATCGGGGGAACCGAATACGACTTACAATGTTAATGAACCTATGCAACGGGCTTCTACGCCTGGAATCACCCCTTTAAAGGTAGTGCTGCTGGGCTTAATTCTTGACGGGTCGATCCCCATCTTGCGGACAGTGTCCTAGTATAGATTGAGACTACTGCCGTCATCCATAAGGACTCGAGTAAGATGGTATCCGTCTATTATGAGGTCAAGCACTAAGGCCGCTGAACCTCCGTGACGGATACTTATTGGGTGATCCCTACGATCAAAAGTGATCGGGCAAGCTGGCCATGGGTTGAACTTGGGGCGAAAGGCTCGACGGCGTATACGTCCCGGAGTGCGCGCTTGCGCTCCCTCTTGGGGATGTGGGTGACATAGATCATGTTCACAGTTTTTACCTCTGGTGGAAAAAAATTATGCCCCCTGTGTTCGGCTAGCGAGGTTCATCCTCCTCTTCGCACTGGGGTCCTTTTCCCTTGTGTTCGACGTTTATCTTGCGAGCCTGCTTGAAGACCCAACAACTACAGTTGGTGTGATTTGCAGGTTTGTCAGGGGTGTCATGGATCTGGCAGGACCTGTCTAGTATCTTGTCCAAGCTGAATGGACTATCCCTGTTTCCTTTAAATGGCTTCTTCCATTGACCGGGTCTGGAGCCACTGAATCCGGCGTTTACCGATGTATCCTGTGTGTTTCGAGTGTTGTTTCGGCGCTTATTTTTGTTGCGTTGTGGCTTTGGCCCTGACTTCAGATGTGCCAGGATCGCTGGTACTATTGCTGCTACGAGCTAGCCAACTGTCCTCGCCCGCACAAAAGCAGGTCATGAGTATGGTTAGGGCTGCCATTATTCTAGGCTTCTCTTGGCCGAGGTGTCTAGCCAACCATTCATCCCGGACACTGTGTTTGAATGCTGCTAAGGCTTTGGTGTCCGGACAGTCTACAATTTGGTTCTTTTTAGTTAAGAACCAATTCCAAACCTTACGGGCTGACTCCTCGGGTTGCTGGATTATATGACATAAATCATCAGCATCTGAGGGCCGGACATAAGTCCCCTGAAAGTTGGCCCGAAAAGCATCCTCAAGTTCTTCCCAGCTTTCGATAGAATTCTCTCGGAGGCTATTTAACTAGTGCCGAGCTGGTCCTTTCAGCTTGAGAGGTAAGTATTTAATGGCGTGGAGATCATCTCCCCAACCATGTGTATGTGAATAATAAAGTCTTCTATCCATACAGCTGGATCTGTTGTTCCATCGTATGCCTCGATGTTTATGGGTTTAAACCCTTCAGGAAATTCATGATCCATCACCTCATCGGTGAAGCATAGAGGGTGTGAGGCACCCCTGTATTTTGCGATTTTGTGGCGTGGTTCGGACGGTATTGGTGATCGGTGTTGACTCCGAACTGGAATGTGACCGATCTGTTTGGCTTGATAGCCACCGCCCCGTGTGTGTGTAAGTTCCCTTGGTCCATAGATTGATCTAGTTTGGCCGGCCTTTTTATTCATGTCCTGGCATAGGTCGTACTTATGGGACTCAACTGTTGTATCCTTGCCTTTATGGTGAGGAGGTGAGAGCTTGTGCATGGTGTTGCTGGCCGCTTTGCCCCATCCACGGGGTGGTCGGTCTGATTGATCGGCCTGATCATACTTCGGCGGAATTGGCACTGGGGCCTCGTCGTCGAATTGGGGAAATAGTTTGCGCTTAGGATAGCTCTTTGTTTGGCCTTTAGAGGCGTACCATTCTTCAGCGTCTAGCACATCGTTCCACCTCTGGTTGAGCATATCATGTTCGTCTCTAAGTCACTGCTGCTGCTTCTTCAGGCTCCTTGCAGTGGCAATGAGTTGTTGTTGGAAACACTTTTGTTCGAGTGGTTCTTCTGGGACAATGTATTCTTCGTCTCCCAGACTGATGTCCTCTTCGGAGACAAGTTGATAGATGTTGTCATCCGCATCGTTGTGATCGGTTAGTGGTTCGTTTGGACTATGTTCGCCATCCTCCTGTTTGTCGTTATCTATCGCCGGCTCCACGGTGTCATCGGCTTGTTCCGGATCGTCATTGTCTTCAATGACAGTGTTGCTCTCTTTCCCTTTACGGGGTCGAGATTGATGCTTCTGACGCTGGCGTTTGGGAGGTTCATTGACGGGCTTGTGCTGCTCCGGATTGATATCGTCGTTGCCCTCCTTTTCATTGGGTGTGTCCACCATGTATACATCGTATGTAGAAGTAGCCGTCCATCGCCCGGTTGCGGGCGGGTTTGTACTTAGAGGCTTCGTGTAATGCCCAGTATGTGACTATACCTCCCACGTGTCGAGGCATGACTTAAAGGCATAATCACATACTAGAATGATCTCAAGTATGGTATCTTTGCACAACTCATGTAAAAGAGGGGATGAAAACGTAAAAGAGTAGTTGGCTTACACTCGCCACATCACACAATGTAATACATTAGCATACATCATCCAATAACATCAGAGTCCGACTACGGACGAAGATCCAAATGAAAGATACCATAAATAAAGCAACACAAGATCCCGATCATCCTAGTAAGAGCCCTACTGATCCTCTGGGTAAGACACATAGTATCGCCCACGCTCTTCATCGAACTCCCAAAACAACTATGAACCACCACCTGTGTAGTTCTCAACGGTACCTGCATCTGGTGTAGTGTAGAATCTGTGAGCCACAGAGGACTCAGCAATCCCGTTCCCGGGTAGCAATACTATCAAAGCCTTAGGTGTGGAAAAGGCTTAAATAAGGTTGCAGCAGCACTAGCACTAACTTACGGGTTTAGAGCGAGAAGAGAAAGTGCCAACGATCGTCAAAGTGATCACGAAGTGATCCTAACTACTCACGTCAAACATAACCCCATCGTGTTCACCTCCCGAACCCCTTCGGAAAGAGACCGTCACGGTTACTCACGCAGGTAGTGTATTATGAACATGGTGTCAAGTTATCTACAACTGGATATTAACAAATTCCCATCTGCCACATAACCGCGGGCACAACTTTCAAAAGATCAAACCCTGCAGGGGTGTCCCAACTTAGCCCATCACAAGCTCACGATCTGCGGAGTCGCAACTCCAAGGTGGGAAGACCCGAGTATTCTCGGAATCCCGTGCTCAAGATATTCTGACAAAGGTAAAACTAATCCAGCAAGACCATCCGGTGTGCCGACACCCTGATAGTAGCCGCACGTATCTCGTCTCAGGCCATTACTAGATGGGTGATGCTACAGGTTTTTACCAGCCCTCGGGTTTCCCCAAGGTGACCCTGCAGGACCCCCAGTTTGGACCAACACTCATGTGGAGCACTGGCCCAGGGTTGTTAATTAAGAACTCGGGTTTGCAACGCCCTATGCAAGTTTTAGTTATTAGGCAAATGTAAAACCAATGTTGGGCCTTGCTGGAAAAGCTTTAGCGCTAAGCGGGTTATCAAGGGGGGCCATAAACCCCAACCGTGTTAGGGACGCAAAATCAAGGAACATAAAACCGGTTTAAACGGTTCCTATGGTGGCATGAGTGGAACAAAACACCAAGCAAGAGACTTAGCCTTCCACCCATTGCCAATATATAGATCATTTAGTTTCTCAGATTATATATTGTGATATCCCAACAATAACTTCAACATGAAGCAAGAATCTTCAAATCTTCACCTGCAACTAACAACGCTATAAGAGGGGCTAAGCGATGCTTACGTAGCCAAACAACGGTTTGCTAGGTGGGTGGTTAGGGAGTTTCATGGCAATAATAGGAGGCTGACAAACAAACATAGGCATCGAGGCAATAATCTAAAAGAGCGAGACATCTAGCATATGCAAAGATAGTAGTGATATCTGGGTAAGGTCATCTTGCCTATTGATTCCACAGAGGGATCGTAACCTTGCTCCTCAAACTCAACCTCGGTAGGAACCTCGTACTCCGTATCCTCACCGGGCTCTAACCAAACACAACAATGCAACAACGAAACAAAATCAATCAACATGCAATGCTCAAACACATGATGCATGAACATGATGAACAAGGACAATAGTAGATATGATGCATGGCCTAGGGTCACAAGAGTGCAACAACATCATAATCAAACAAGATCACTCACTTGAAAGAAACAAGCATAAGAACAACTAACAAGTTTATGTTGATTATTCAAACAAGCATCCAACAAGTTTTAAAGGAGTTGGTTAACATGGCAAGGAGCAATTAACATTACAGCAACATGCTAGCACATTTAAATGGGCTGGAAATAATAAACAACAATTTCCAGAAACTCCCATATTAATTTATTTGCAATTGGGGCAGATCTGAAAAACTTCTGTGATAAAGTACTCAAACATGCTAAACAACAGCACCAAATTATTCTACACATTTTTCTACCCCAAATGCATATAAAGTTTATTAAATTTGGAGTTGTAGAGATTTGGTTCTGATTTTTACAAGTTTAAGCATTTTTTAAAACAAGAATAAAAGCAAACAACATTTTAAATGTTTTTAAACATGGCAACAAATATCATATTCAAAATCTACATGAAATTCTAAGCACTTTTCATATAGGACATATTTTCATCAGAAGAATATTTAAACAGATATTAAATAAACAAGAAAAACAGAAAAAGAAAAGAAAAACAGAAAACAGAAAAAAAACAAGCGCAAGGGCGAGAGTGACCCAGGGCTCATCTAGCCCAAGTCGCTGACGAGGGGGCCCGGCTGGCTGAGGTGGCGCCAGCGGGTGCGCGGAAGGGCTGGAGAGGCACTGTGAGGCTGGCAGGTGGGACCTACTTGTCAGCCTCTTGCAAAAATTAAAAAGGGGGCGAATAGCCACTGCCCCGCGAGGAATCGAACATGCGACCTGCTGTTAACTGACGGAGAGACAAACCACTGCGCTATCGATCGAATCTTGACAGATAGCAGGTTCGAATACTGAAGAAGTAACTGCAGAAGCAGAGCACAGGGGATACGCAGGGCTCGTCAGAGCTGCTCGTCGGAGCTGCTCCGGTGACCAAATGAGGCAGCGGAGGTGTGCGGGGTGCTCCTGGAGGAGTTCAGCATCTACTCGAGGCACGAGCAACACCTAATGAGCACTACAGCGCCGGCGGCGAGCAACGACAGAACAGCGGCGACGGAGCAACGACGAGGTGATGCAGAGGCCTAGGCGGAGCACCGATTGCACAGGCAGCTCCTACATGACGCACTGAAGCGAACGGACAGCAAAGCACGACCTAGAGGGGTCGGAACACTCGCTGGCGATGAGGTCCGACGGCGATGAGCTCGGGCGCTCGAGGAACTAGGGCCTAGAGGCAGCACAGAAAGGGGAAAAGGCACGGGGAGGAAGAGGAGCTCACCACGAGCACGGAGATGTGCTCAGCTGGCCCAGTCGTGGACGGCGGCGGGTCTCGAACAGGTACGAGCACCGGAGACGAGGAAGAGGAAGAAGACGTTGGCGTGGGGGCGATCGGCTCCGCGTAGTGGACGTAGTCGAAGTAGCCGACGACGAGGAAGCAGTTGGACACTGTTGGCGAGGCTGACGTCGACGAGGGGCTCGCCGGCCACGCGGTGGCGCTCTCAGATGCAAGCGGGTGTCGACTGGAGCGGCGGATATGGTGGTGCTTGGCTCTCCAGGCGGCGAGAGGAGGAAGGGGAACCCTAGAGAGAGGGGCTGGACACGGCCCGGGTTTAAATGGGTGGCTCGGATCACGAGACCTCGACGTCCGTGATCACGACGTGATGGCGAGGGCGCGCTCTGCTCTGTTTTGCGCTGACGGAGGAAGACGGAGGTGCGGGCCTGTGAGGCAGACAGGTGGGCCAGGGGGAAAAAGCCACGGCGCGACTGCGAGCGCTGGTTGGGCCCGCGGGAGAGAAAAGATGGGCCGCGCGCTGTGGGGAAGGCTGGGCCTGGGGGGAGGAGTAGGAGGAGAAGGCCCAAGTTCACTGTTGTGCTGTTGTTTCTTTCTTTTTTCTTTATTTCTTCATACAGAAAGAAAAAGAAAAACACGGGCTAAAAGAAAAAGAGTTAGGGGGAAAGAAAAATATCCCCATTCTCAGTTATTTAAGCCCTGTTTAATAAAATTGACTTGGACATTTTTGGAGGCAGAAAAATAAAAGGAGTTTGAATATGGTTCAAACTCTTGTCATTTCAAAACCCAACCAAATCATTTACAAATGGGGTGATATTTGGCAGAGATGGTGTAGGCATGGTGCAAGGTTTTTAAGAAAAGAAAGAACAATAGAGGGCTTGGCTTGGTGGCTTGCACAAAAGAGCAAAGATAGGAAAGAAAAGAAAAAGAAAGAAGAAGAAGAAGGGGAGAACGGGTTTAGGGTTTAGCTAGGCATAGCTCAAGCCACACACACAACATCACAAGGCCTCACACACACTCATCATAATAAAGAAGTAAACTAGATGACATGATGATGAAGCAATGCAAGGATGCAAAAATAAAATAAAGGACATGGCAATGCAAAATAAAATGAACTCAAAAGACAAGAACCCCAAGGATAAGGACAAGGATCAAATTGAGAAAGCTTTATTGCCATAATTGGAAAGTGTTACATATGGGGTGTTACAAACTCTCCTACACAACAAAAAGATCTCGTCCCGAGATCTAGGACTAGAAGAAGGAAGGATACTTGGAACGAAGGTGATCTTCTCGTTTCCATGTAGCTTCTCGGTCGGTATGGTGTGACCACTTAACTTTCAAGAACTTGATGGACTTGTTGCGGGTTTTGCGCTCAGTTTCTTCAAGAATAGCAACAGGGTGCTCACGATAAGACAAGTCTTGTTGAAGATCAATCTCCTAGAACAGAATGGTGCGTTCAGGTGTCTTGAAGCACTTGCGGAGTTGAGACACGTGAAACACATCATGAACATTTGCAAAGTTGGAGGGAAGCTCAAGTTGGTAGGCTAGATCACCTCTTTTGCCAAGAATCTTGAAAGGGCCCACGTATCTCGGAGCAAGCTTTCCTTTGATACCGAATCTTTGGGTTCCTTTCATAGGAGAAACACGGAGATAGACATGATCTCCAATGTCGAAAGCCAAATCACGATGCTTGCCGTCATAGTAGCTCTTTTGACGCGATTGCGCAGCTTTGAGATTCTCACATATGACTTTGCACATTTCTTCGGCTTCTGAGATCAAATCATTGCCAAGAAGTTGACGTTCACCAGTCTCGGACGAGTTGAGCGGGGTATGGCACTTTCTGCCATAGAGGATTTCAAAAGGAGCTTTACCGGCGCTTTCTTGGAAGTTGTTGTTGTAAGAGAATTCGTCAAATGGAAGACAATCTTCCCACTTCATACCGAAAGAGATGACACAAGCTCTCAGCATGTCTTCGAGGATCTGGTTCACTCTTTCGACTTGACCACTAGTCTGAGGGTGAAACGCAGTGCTGAAGCGAATTTTCGTGCCCATGGCTGACTGAAAGGAGTCCCAGAACTTGGATGTGAACAAACTTTCACGGTCTGAGGAGATGACTTGAGGAATGCCATGCAACGAAACAATTTTGGAGGTGTACAGCTCTGCCAGCTGTGCTGCGTTGATGGATTCTTTGACGGGGAGGAAATGAGCTACTTTAGTTAGCTTATCAATCACTACAAAGATAGCATCCTTCCCCTTCTTGGACTTAGGAAACCTAGTGAAGAAATCCATTTCAATGTGATCGAATTTCCACTCGGGAATAGGTAGAGGTTGAAGGAGACCGGCTGCACGTTGATGCTCTGCCTTCACTCTTCTGCAGACATCACATTCATTCACGAATTGGGCAATCTCCCTTTTCATGCGAGTCCACCACTATGATTGCTTGAGGTCTTGGACTGATTGCTTGGGTTGGGTGGGTGGGAGAAACCACGGCCACTTGAGTGCTTGTTGTTGTTTGGAGGACGGGGCACTGGAGGAGGCGGTAGCCAGAACTTCTGCTGCTTGGCAACCACTTGGGAAGAAGAGGAGGAGTGAACAGCATCTCTGATCCTCTTTTTGGAAGCTTCAATCTTGAGCTGGGCTGCCTCTTGCTTAAGAGCCATATTGTAGAATTGGTCAAATTCATCCGGCTCGAACAAGGTGAGAGCTAGTTGGAGTTCATCCTTTAGACCACCACGGAACTGATAAATCTTGCTCTTGGCATCTGGGATGGCATAGCGAGCGAGATTCTGGAACTTGACATTATATTGATAGACGGACACGGTGCCTTGCTTCAGGTTGCGGAATTGCTCACGCATGCCTTCAATGACACTGGCTGGAATGTGGTGAGAGCTGAAATCCTTGCAGAAGTCAGTCCACGAGATCTCACGACCACCTTTGGAATCTTTGTACTGTTGCCACCAATCAGCAGCTTGATCTTTGAGTTGGAAGGCGACAAACTTGACATAATCCTCAGGTCTCACGTTACTGCATTCAAAGTGCTTTTTGATGTCTGTTATCCAGTCTTCAGCATCTAGCGGATCCACACAGTAACTGAAAGACTTCGGTTGGTTTGCCAGGAATTGGTTGAGGGTTGCAAATTGAGGTTGATTGAACAGATTGCCTTGGCCTTGTTCCCATGACCACCTTGATTTGCTTGGTTGGCTTGAAAGTTCTGCATCATTTGCATAAGCATCTGGGTGTTCTGGTTGGTCGCTTGCATAATTGCTCTCCAGGCCTCAGACGGAGGAGGAGGGGAAGGAGGACGTTCAGGAACACGCTCTTCTTCACCCTCTAGGTTAGCATTGGGAACCCTTTTAGGAGCCATCCTGAATGAGTTGACAACTATTAGCCATTGATTGAAAATATATAAGCTGAATCAACGGATAGAATTGCAACATAAGTCTTCACAAGAACATTCGAACTGTATTCCACAGTTCAATGGTACAACAATCTTCTCGAGAATCCACTTGGGAGAACAAAAGGTAAATAAAAACAACAAGGAGCAGATAGAACAAATACAAGATAGAAGTTTCATTCCACATGTTCGTGCTGAAAGCTCATGGAACGTGTTACAAAAGGGTTTTACAATCCCCGGATCAGCATTGCCAAGGACCCTTTAAGATGCAACTCCCAATTGGAACAACGCCCATAAACCACTTCACTCAATGTTGAACCCCGAACTCCATAGCATGCATTCGTTGGAAGAATGCCTACGAGCTACTAGAAGAACCCACCTATTAATTTCCGACGGTTTCCGGTTATGCAATCGGGTGTTGGGGATACATGGGAAGCATCGTGCACTCAACTCTAATCCTACATCCAGCTGTATCCATCCTTCAACACATAACCAGTCATTTTCGAAAACCGTTTACCTCGGACCTTCGAAACGCATCTGCTATACAAGCTGTGGCCATACTCCCGAACTACCTCCCCAGTACTGGGTGATGTCGTGGTTATCTCACCACTAACCGCATAGAAGAGTTTTCGATGTCGGCCGTCTTAAGTATTACAGAACCGATGCGATACATTTGTGACGACAACACCTCGGAGCTCAACTCCCCGGGACACTGCCACAACCCCTAAATGACAGGAGGCATCGAGAACAATGTTCTCGTCACAAAGATATCGGAACAATCCAAACAATACTCGCGTGATCCTAGAAAAAATTAGTGAATTTTTGAGAGTAGAAGAGATAGAACATCGTCAGGAGTCCGCACTAGAGTGATAAAGGGATGAGGAGTAAAAAGAAATCCTACTCTCCGATATATAT
>LR738710.1:266441316-266483530 GCA_902687465.1 Secale cereale
AGAACAATGTTCTCGTCACAAAGATATCGGAACAATCCAAACAATACTCGCGTGATCCTAGAAAAAATTAGTGAATTTTTGAGAGTAGAAGAGATAGAACATCGTCAGGAGTCCGCACTAGAGTGATAAAGGGATGAGGAGTAAAAAGAAATCCTACTCTCCGATATATATATATATATATATATATATATATATATATATATATATATATATATATATATATATATATATATATATATATATATAGGACTCAAAACATTTTCATGTGTGTGCCTAGACTCAACCGTCAACGATTCGATCAATCAGGGGGGCTCCTACGTCAGAGAAGGCTCTGATTACCAACTTGTAATGCCCAGTATGTGACTATGCCTCCCATGTGTCGAGGCACGACTTAAAGGCATAATCACATACTAGAATGATCTCAAGTATGGTATCTTTGCACAACTCATGTAAAAGAGGGGATGAAAATGTAAAAGAGTAGTTGGCTTACACTCGCCACGTCACACAATGTAATACATTAACATACATCATCCAATAACATCAGAGTTTGACTACGGACGAAGATCCAAATGACAGATACCATAAATAAAGCAACACAAGGTCCCGATCATCCTAGTAAGAGCCCTATTGATCCTCTGGGTAAGACACGTAGTATTGCCCACGCTCTTCATCAAACTCCCAAAACAACTATGAACCACCACCTGTGTAGTTCTCAATGGTACCTGCATCTGGTGTAGTGTAGAATCTATGAGCCACAGAGGACTCAGCAATCCCGTTCCCGGGTAGCAATACTATCAAAGCCTTAGGTGTGGAAAAGGCTTAAACAAGGTTGCAGCAGCACTAGCACTAACTTACGGGTTTAGAGCGAGAAGAGAAAGTGCCAACGATCGTCAAAGTGATCACGAAGTGATCCTAACTACTCACGTCAAACATAACCCCATTGTGTTCACTTCCCAAACCCCTTCGGAAAGAGACCGTCACGGTTACTCACGCAGGTAGTGTATTATGAACATGGTGTCAAGTTATCTACAACTGGATATTAACAAATTCCCAACTGCCACATAACCGCGGCCACAGCTTTCGAAAGATCAAACCCTGCAGGGGTGTCCCAACTTAGCCCATCACAAGCTCACGATCTGCGGAGTCGCAACTCCAAGGTGGGAAGACCCGAGTATTCTCGGAATCCCGTGCTCAAGATATTCTGACAAAGGTAAAACTAATCCAGCAAGACCTTCCGGCATGCCGACACCCTGATAGTAGCCGTGCATATCTCGTCTCGGGCCACGACCGGATGGGTGATGCTACAGGTTTTTACCAGCCCTTGGGTTTCCCCAAGGTGGCCCTGCAGGACCCCCAGTTTGGACCAACACTCATGTGGAGCACTGACCCAGGGTTGTTAATTAAGAACTCGGGTTTGCAACGCCCTATGCAAGTTTTAGTTATTAGGAAAATGTAAAACCAATGTTGGGCCTTGCTGGAAAAGCTTTACCTCTAAGCGAGTTATCAAGGGGGGCCCATAAACCCCAACCGTGTTAGGGACGCAAAATCAAGGGACATATCACCGGTTTAAACGGTTCCTAGGGTGGCATGAGTGGAACAAAACACCAAGCAAGAGACTTAGCCTTCCACCCATTGCCAATATATAGATGATTTAGTTTAGCAGATTATATATTGTGATATCCCAACAATAACTTCAACATGAAGCAAGAATCTTCAAATCTTCACCTGCAACTAACAACGCTATAAGAGGGGCTGAGTGATGCTTACGTAGCCAAACAACGGTTTGCTAGGTGGGTGGTTAGGGAGTTTCATGGCAATAATAGGAGGCTGACAAACAGACATAGGCATCGAGGCAATAATCTAAAAGAGCGAGACATCTAGCATAGGCAAAGATAGTAGTGATATCTGGGTAAGGTCATCTTGTCTGTTGATTCCACGGAGGGATCGTAACCTTTCTCCTCAAACTCAACTTCGGTAGGAACCTCGTACTCCGTATCCTCACCGGGCTCTAACCAAACACAACAATGCAACAACGGAACAAAATCAATCAACATGCAATGCTCAAACACATGATGCATGAACATGATGAACAAGGACAATAGTAGATATGATGCATGGCCTAGGGTCACAAGAGTGCAATAGCATCATAATCAAACAAGATCACTCACATGAAATAAACAAGCATAAGAACAACTAACAAGTTTATGTTGATTATTCAAACAAGCATCCAACAAGTTTTAAAGGAGTTGGTTAACATGGCAAGGAGCAATTAACATTACAGCAACATGCTAGCACATTTAACTGGGCTGGAAATAATAAACAACAATTTCCAGAAACTCCCATATTAATTTATTTGCAATTGGGGCAGATTTGAAAAACTTTTGTGATAAAGTTGTCGAACATGCTAAACAACAGTACCAAATTATTCTACACATTTTCTACCCCAAATGCATATAAAGTTTGTTAAATTTGGAGTTGTAGAGATTTAGTTATGATTTTTTACAAGTTTAAGCATTTTTTAAAACAAGAATAAAAGCAAACAGCATTTTAAATCTTTTTAAACATGACAACAAATAGCATATTCAAAATCTACATGAAATTCTAAGCACTTTTCATATAGGACATATTTTCGTCAGAAGAATAATTAAACAGATATTAAATAAACAAAAAAACAGAAAAAGAAAAGAAAAACACAAAACAGAAAACAGAAAGAAAAAAACAAGCGCAAGGGCCAGAGTGACTCAGGGCTCATCTAGCCCAAGTCGTTGACGAGGGGGCCCGGCTGGCTGAGCTAGCGCCAGCGGGTGCGCGCAAGGGCTGGAGAGGCACTGTGAGGCTGGCAGGTGGGACCTACCTGTCAGCCTCTCGCGAAAATTAAAAAGGGGGCGAATAGGCACTGCCCCGCGAGGAATCGAACACGCGACCTGTTGTTAACTGACGGAGAGACGAACCACTGCGCTATCGATCGAATCTTGACAGATAACAGGTTCGAATACTGAAGAAGTAACTGCAGAAGCAGAGCACAGGGGATATGCAGGGCTCGTCGGAGCTGCTCCGGCGACCAAACGAGATGGCGGAGGTGTGCGGGGTACTCCTGGAGGAGTTCCGCACCTACTCGAGGCACGAGCAACACCTAATGAGCACTACAGCGCCGGCGGCGAGCAACGACAGAACGGCGGCGACGGAGCAACGACAAGGTGATGCAGAGGGCTAGGCGGAGCAGCGACTGCACAGGCAGCTCCTACATGACGCACTGAAGTGAACGGACAGCAAAGCATGGCCTAGAGGGGTCGGAACACTCGCCGGCGACGAGGTCCGACGGTGATGAGCTCGAGCGCTCGAGGAACTAGGGCCTAGAGGGCGCGTAGAAAGGGGAAAAGGCACGGGGAGGAAGAGGAGCTCACCACGAGCACGGAGATGTGCTCAGCTGGCCCAGTCGTGGATGGAGTCGACGGCGTCGAGTCTCAAACAAGTACGGGCGCTGGAGACGAGGAAGAGGAAGAAGACGTCGGCGTGGGGGCGATCGGCTCCGCGTAGTGGACGTAGTCGAAGTAGTCGACGACGAGGAAGCAGCTGGACATCGTTGGCTAGGCTGTGGTCGACGAGGGGCTCGCCAGCGACGAGGTGGCGCTCTCAGATGCGTGCGGGTGTCGACTGGAGTGGCTGATCTGGTGGTGCTTGGCTCTCCACGCGGCGAGAGGAGGAAGGGGAACCCTAGAGAGAGGGGTTGGACACGGCGCGGGTTTAAATGGGTGGCTCGGATCACGAGACCTCGACAACCGTGATCACAGCGCGACGGCGAGGGCGCGCTCTGCTCTGTTTTGTGCTGGCTGAGGAAGACGGAGACGCGGGCCTGTGAGGCAGACAGGTGGGCCAGGGGGAAAAAGCCATGGCACGACTGCGAGTGCTGGCGGGGCCTGCGAGAGAGAAGAGATGGGCCGCGCGCTGTGGGGAAGGCTGGGCCTGGGGGGAGGACAAGGAGGAGAAGGCCCAGGCTCACTGTTGTGCTGTTGTTTCTTTCTTTTTTCTTTATTTCTTCATACAGAAAGAAAAAGAAAAACACGGGCTAAAAGAGAAAGAGTTAGGGGAAAAGAAAAATATCCCCATTCTCAGTTATTTAAGCCCTGTTAATAAAATTGACTTGGACATTTTTGGAGGAAGAAAAATAAAAGGAGTTTCAATATGGTTCAAACTCTTTTCATTTTAAAACCCAACCAAATCATTTACAAATGGGGTGATATTTGGCAGAGAGGGTGTAGGCATGGTGCAAGGTTTTTAGGAAAAGAAAGAACAATAGAGGGCTTGGCTAGGTGGCTTGCACAAAAGAGCAAAGATAGGACATGAAAGAAAAAGAAAGAAGAAGAAAAAGGGGAGAAGGGGTTTAGGGTTTAGCTAGGCATAGCTCAAGCCACACACACAACATCACAAGGCCTCACACACACTCATCATAACAAAGAAGTAAACTAGATGCCATGATGATGAAGCAATGCAAGGATGCAAAAATAAAATAAAGGACATGGCAATGCAAAATAAAATGAACTCAAAAGACAAGAACCCCCAAGGATAAGGACAAGGATCAAATTGAGAAAGCTTTATTGCCATAATAGGAAAGTGTTACATATGGGGTGTTACACTTCGGCATCATGGTCCATCTCGTCAATGTCTTCAGAAGCGTAATCTAATAGATCAGTTAGGTCCTCGACCGTGGCTACCAAGTGGGTGGTGGGTGGGAAGCGAAATTCCCTGTCATCAGGCCCCAGTTCGAACTGGGCATAATTCGGCTGGGGATCCTCCGCTAGGGAGAGAGATTTCAGTAAGTCCAGCACTTCATCTAAAGGGGAGTGTGGGGAATGTGTTCGGATATCTGCAGGGCTGAGTTCGGCAACAGCCGCTCGATCGAGCCCGAAAGACGCAGATCATGAAAGTTCGGAACTTGTGGACGGAAACAAGTCGGGAGTTTCGGTGAGGGGAGTCCCGCTCAAGAGCTGGGCCTGTGTGCGGCTCAGGCGCCGCTGAGTCTGCGATCTCCATGTCAGGGTTGATCTTCCCGTCCTCGGATGAAGTGGTCTGCTCCGGATTGAAGGCTAGAGCTATTGCAAGTGTTACCCCCTGTACGGGGTCTGATTACCGATCTAGGTCATGTTCATCATGTTGGCAGGGAGCAGCTACCATGGGTGCGAATCCGTTGAAGATCAAATCTCCACGGACGTCAGCAACATAGTTTAAGCTTCCAAACCTAATCTGGCGACTAGGGGCATAGTTGTTAACCTGCTCGAGGTGGCCTTCGGTGTTGGCATGAAGCATGAAGCCACCAAACACGAAGAGCTGGTCGGGGAGAAAAACTCCCTCGGTGGTGGCGTTGTCGTTGGTGACGAAGCAAGCCATTGATCCTTCCGCTGATGACACAGTGGAACTCTCATTGAAAGCACCAATGTCGGTGTCAAAATTGGCAGATCTCGGGTAGTGTCGTGGAATTAGCACGGCAGATGTCCGGTTTAACGGACTTAGTTGAGGAACCATCGCACGGGTTAGCTTGAAGGGGTTAAAAGCACACAAAGAACACAGAGGGTTTATACTAGTTCGGCCCCTTCGATGAAGGTAAAAGCCTACATCTAGTTTGGTTTGGTATTGCTTGGGCGTCGATGAACAGGGAGCTGATTACTTGCCTGCGTCTCGACGGGTTGTTTCTTGTCCTTGAACCGTCGCCGGGTCGTCCCTTTATATAGAGGCGACGCCCGGTCCGGTTTACAGAGTCCCGAGGCCGGCTCATATTTGTGTCCACCTCGGTCTCTGCTCTTTCTTCCTTGTATCTCAAGTTTACATAATAGGACGGTTTACAAACCGTGAACTTTACACATGGGCCCTAAGCCTTCATGGGCTGTAACCTCTACTGAGCTTATAATTATACAACTATATCATCATCATCCGGTTTACCCTAGCCGGTTTACACCTGCAAGTAATATCCCTGACATTAGGCCCCAGAATGATTTGAACTTGTTCATGTCAGTCTTCTCAATCTTGCATAACCTTCTTTCTTGTATCTTCTCAGTTTTTGTAAACCGGCGATGACGTCATCCCTGGAAATCATTTGATTCGATCGTGACATCACTTCCACATTTATCGTGCACAGCTGTTTATTATCTTTGCTTTAAAGGCCATCCCGAGAATCGAGGTGACAGGGAATCTTTATCCAATCTCTTTCTTCCTCAAATCCCGCGCTTACCGTTTCGTCTCTCCTCGGCCTATAAATACTGCTGAGGCCCATCTCTTTGCCCTTCTACTTCTTCTTCTTCCGTCTCAACACCCGAGCTTCCGCTGCCGTCCGTCGAGCTCGTCGTCGCCAGCAAGTCCGGCCGCTGCATCAACCTGAACGCGACCAGATAACTCGCCGCTTGTCGTTTCCTTCTGCTTCAGGTATCCCTTTTTCCCTTGCTGTAGATCTGTAGCTTTAGGGTTTCACCATTGATTCTGCCATGAGACCTCGAAGCTTCGACTGTTCGTCCTATACGTCATGCTCGTAGTAGATTCCTCTTTAGATTTATCTTCGAAACTTGCTCCTGCTCCGCTGCCTTATGCTTAGACTTGGCATTAGATTCAATCCTTAGATTCATCCGCTCTGTATAAGACCCCCGCAGTTCTTCTGTAATAGACCTGCATAAATTTCCGCTTTTTCTTACCGCTTAGATCTGTTTTACCTTAGCCTCTTGTAGAAAACTGTTTCTTCATCCTCATAGATCTGTAAGATACTCGCCGGTTTAGTCAATCATGCATTGCTTCTGCAACGTATCAATCATGAACCCGACGGTTTAGCCTATTTCTTTTTTGTTGTCATAAACCGGTAGCAGCTCGTTTCCTGCTTGCTTCCGGGTTGTCCATGCCATTAGTCCCTTGTCTAAACCGTCGCTGTGATTTTGCATTTATGATCCGGTTTATGCCTCCGTACTTGAATAATCCGGATTCTATACTTCACCTTTTCAGCACTTTCCTTCTGCTAATATGCCTACCAAGCAGTTCGTTTCTTGCGACTGGGTTCCTTCCATCATTACGGAAGAATATTTAGCTAATGCTGCTGCAGTTGGCACTCTGGGCCCTCAAGCAGTTCTGAAATGGCGGGCCCCAGGAAATGAATGCCCCCCTTCTCCCAAAGAAGGAGAAGTTATTGTTTTCTTTGATCATATAGCCCGGGGCTTTAGTCCTCCCGGTTCAAAGTTCTTCCGGGACGTGCTTGCCGCCTTTCAGCTTCATCCTCAGGACATAGGTCCAAATTCCATACCAAATATCTGCGATTTCCAAGTTTTCTCCGAAGTATATCTTCAAGAGGAGCCATTAGTCGACTTGTTCCGGGATTTTTTCCATTTGAACCGGCGAACTGAGTTTACTGGCGGACCTCATTAAGAACTGGGTGGGGTTAGCATTCAAAAGAGAAGAGACGCAGTCTTTCCTCACGCTGCTCTCCATACACATCCCAAGGAGTGGAACAAATCTTGGTTCTATTGCCACGATACTTCACCTGAAGGAGAGAACCCACTGCCGGGTTATCGCGAACACCGTCTTCCTGAAGATCATCCACTGCCGCAGCGCCTTAGCTCCTCAGAACGGCCCCGGTTCGCCTCTCAACTCGCCAAGCTTAAAGCCTTTATGGCCAACGGATTAACTGGAGTTGATTTTATGCGTTGCTGGCTTGCCTGGAGTATCCTCCCTCTGAGCCGGCGCTCCGGTTTGATGTATCAGTATACCGGAAAGCCGGATGATCCTCAGCGGTTTTCCAAGGTAACGCTTTCTGAAACGTAAGTCATTGAATCTGCCAAGAAAATGCTCAACATCTCTTTGGAGGAATGTAGCAAAACCGGATTGGCTCCATATTATAGGAAGAACAAATTGCCAGCGGTAAGCCTTAATCTCTTCTGTTTGTTTCTAATCCGTCTATTTAAGTTACCTTCTATTTATCTCTCATCTTCTACACAGGCCGATGATCCTTTCTGGAAAAGGAAACCTCAAGATAAGTCAGGCAAACAGCCGCGCCGAAAAACTTACGCTATTAAGAAGAAAAAGGCGGCTGCTGGCTCCGGTTCACATGTTGAACAAGATGATCCGGATTCTGAGGTATGAGTTAATCCTGATATGCTTTGTTCTCTTTTATCCCGATTTATGTTAACAGTGTCCTTTCACAGGATTTGGCTGAAACTGATAAAGCGGCCGAAACTGAGGTAATCACTCTTTCTTCAGATTCTGAACCGTCAGTGCCCAAAATTCATAAAGCGTCTCGGAAGTACCCTTTTTCTCATCCTTACGCTCAATTGGACCCCAAATTTCTTTTGAAGAAACAGCAACATGAAGCCCGTCGGACTACACGCCATAATGGCCATGTAGTCGAGTCTTCCGGAATATCTCTCACTCCGGCTCGGAGGCGCCGCTCTGAGGTTTTACTTTCTCCAACTCTTCTTCATCCCAACGCCGGGCTTATACGCAAACCACTTAAACTGTCTGATCCTAATTATCAGGAGACTCCTTTATCATCTTCTGGCGAATCAACTGCCACACAGGTCCCGGCTCTGAAAACTGTCCCTGGGTAAGTCCTTCATCTTATCCGGTTTACAATTGTATTTGCTTTTGTGACTCTGATTTCTTTTCCAATTCCTTTCAGCAAGCCTAAGCCTAGCAAAAGGGCAAAGGCCAGCAAGACAGCTACTGAGACTGCCACTGATGATCCGGCAGCTGATCCGGATGCAGTCATCCCTCCGGAAAATGAGCCTACAGTTCAGCGTGATGATCCTGCTCCCATGGATCATGATTATGCTACTGCTCCTGAAAATCCCAATGCTGAAGATGTTCATGAACCGGCAAGTCCTGTCCGGGCCAACCCTCCTCGGACTAGCCCGGCTCCCGCTAGTCCGTTTCATACTGCTACTCCACGACCGGCCGCTGCCTCTTCTCCGGATGTTCAAATAACCGGTACAGGTTTTACCGCTCCTGCTGAGCCTGTCGTTTTAGCCAAGCATACTGCTAAAGCGGAGAAACTCCAGCAAAAGAAGGGCAAGTGGAGTACAGACTTGTCTAGTTATGCCGAGCTGAGTGCCCAGGAGCTTTATTCTGGATATTTGAACCGGCTGCATAACAGTCGGGATTATGAAGCAGGTTTAGTCAATATGATGAAGGACAAATACGAGGTATCTTACTTGTCTTTTGTTTTTGCCTTCTTTGTATTTCTGTCTATATCATGCTAGCCCCCAAGTTCCGGTTTAGTTTTGTTGAAAGGTGAACTGGTACTTTCAAATGTGAGTGAATAATCTTACATTAGCCCCCAAGTGCCAGGGGCATAACTTGTTTTATGTTCCTGGGACTTGCTTGGATCTCTCTTGCAATACTTCAACTGCACATTAGTCCCCAAGTGTCAAGTAGATAACTTGCTTATGTGCTTGAGACTTTATCTTTAGTTGTCTTCTTTTTATACTTCAATTGCTCATTAGCCCCCAAGTGTCAAGTGGATAACTTGGTTATGTGCTTGAAACTTGTCTGAACTGTAATTCATCCCTCTTAACTCCGTGCAGGCTGACTTGACCTGGAGGGCTGAAGAAATAACTGAACTCCGGAATAGACTCGCTGAAACTGAATCTGCTGCTGCCAAGGCTAAAAAAGAGCTGGCGCTGAGCTTAACCACTGCTGAAAAATTGAAGAAATATTTTGAAGAGGAGCGGTCAACTTGGGAAGTGCAGAAGAATGCTCTTGAAAAAAGAGCAAAGGATGCTGAAGAAGCTCTTAATCCGGTGACAAAAGAGCTGACCGGTTTAAAGCGGCAAATAGAACTTATGACTTCTGTCGTCTTTGGTAAATACTTAACTTGCATGTGTTTTCATCTCTGCAACCCTTAATCCGTTCCGGTTTAACTGTGATTACCATATGTAGGGCGACGTGTCACCCATCTTGGGGATGACCTTCGGAAGAAACTCAAAGCTTCGTACACTCTGGTGGAGCAGCCGTATTCCGGCGCTCAAAGGATTATAAGTGTGATGTCTTTTAATAAACCGGCCCCCGCCACTATCCAAGGTACTCTGGAGAAGCTTTCTGTCTTGCCTGTACGCTTGGAAGAGGTGAAGAAGTCTGCTGCCCGAGCCGGTTCACTTCTAGCGCTGACCAGAGCTAAAGCGTGGGTTCCAGATTTTGATCCGGAAGAAGCCATGAACGGGTACCCCAGCATCAAGGAAGATGGATCAGCCTTCTCTGGCAAAGACCTTCATGCCTTGACTAAGGAAATGCGTCCTCTGGCCAGCAAACTTGATGAGGAATCAGACTTGATCAGGTATCATCCGGCGTATGATTTAAAGAATGAGCGGGTGGATCGGCCGGTTTATGATACCGAAAATCTAATCCCACCAGTGCGCCCCCACACTTTCGCCCCAGATGTTGATCCGTCTGATCTCATTAATGAAGAGATGTACTTCCGTGCGTTATCAAAGATCGATTGGCGCGTTCCTCACTTTCAGTCGCTTCAAGAAGATGAAGAAGCTCCGGAACAAGTCAATCCTCAGCCTTCGCAACAGGAAGAAGCATAAGTCGCGCAATCTAACTTTATAGCTGTTGTACTCTGTTTGTCGAGAAAAACTTTAATCCGGTCAGGCTTGCTGTGCCTTGTAATAGGATAGCTCGAAACATTGCTACTTTAACCCGGATGTCCCAACTTTGTTTTGGCGTCTGCCGATATGAATCCTTTGTCTGCTATGGTTTATCTTTTATGCTATCTGTATCTGCATAGATAACCTCAAAAAGATGTCCTAGCGGTTTACCGCCGGACCGATTAAATCGTTCTCATATATATATCAAATGAATGTCTGCGTTATACCGAAAAGAACTTCATACCTTGGATTAAGTATGCTTGATATCCTTAATCCGGCGAACTTTGCAGTTTTCTGAAGAAGCTCTTGGCTCTGTTGGGGTAGACCCAATAATAATTCCGGATGTACAGAAGCTACCGGTTTAAATAATGCTGGAATTCTGTGTCCAGACTTTTTGAAGAGACATGACCAACTTTGAAGTTGTCCGGCTCCGGATTAAGAAACCATAGAAACACATGAAAACACAAACACAAAAAACACAGGTTTGCAAATAAGACCATGTAGTCGAGGCTTTTTGTGAGCTGCCAGGCTTTATATCAAGGCGTCTGATTCGAATACGATCAGTAAAACCGGACCAAAGGGGTTTAGCTAAGATTCGAATACGATCTTGTGGCTCCCAGTGGCTTTAAAATTTTGAGCCAATCAATGGATTCGAATACGATCCAAAGGGCTTATGGTTCGAATACGACCATGTAAACTGGACCACAAGGGGTTGAGCTAGGATTCGAATACGACCGTGTAGCCCCCTTGTGACCGTGGAGATTTGAGCCAATCAATGGATTCGAATACGATCCAAAGGGCCGATGGTTCGAATACGACCATGTAAACCGGACCACAAAGGGTTGAGCTAGGATTCGATTACGACAGTGTAGCCCCCTTGTGAATTTGGCTATGTTCTCTTTGGTTCGAATACGACCTATGTTTGAACAGGAATGGCTATGTTCTCTTTGGTTCGAATACGACCTATGTTTGAACAGGAAGCCTTTAGTGAGTTTGGCTATGTTCTCTTTGGTTCGAATATGACCTATGTTTGAACAGGAAGCCTTTAGTGACTTTAGAAGCAGAGTACCTATATGGGAGTTGCGCTTTGCGGAAAAAACCTCTTTGGTCCCTTATAGAATTGTCCTGCATAGCCAGATAGGCTGATCAAAGCATCTTATTTTCTTAATGAAAATGATATATAACAAGAGAAATAATACTGTAGATGGATATCACCATAAGATACTTATATTGGAAAAAAGGGCTGATCCCCCGGTTTATCGAGGGCGCCGGTTTATTCATTAATCATAATATATACATAGGATACAGCAGAGCTCATGGCTCAAGTATAGTAGGGCCGCAGGAGAGCGATGTTCCACGGCCTCTTCGTCTCTTCTTTTGATGTCCGTGAGTCCTTGTGTTCTTGAACGTCCACCAGGTAATATGAACCGTTGTGTAGATTCTTGCTGACCACAAAGGGCCCTTCCCAAGGTGGGGATAGCTTGTGCATATCTGTTTGATCTTGGATGAGCCGGAGTACCAAATCCCCCTCCTGGAACGTCCTGGTTTTGATCCGGCGGCTGTGATATATGCGCAAGTCATGTTGATAAATCGCGGATCGTGCTGCTGCTATGTCACGCTCTTCATCTAGCCGGTCCAAACTGTCCTGTCTTGCCTGCTCATTGGCCGTTTCAACATAAGCCGTCACCCGTGGTGAATCATGGCGGATATCGCTTGGAAGAACTGCTTCAGCGCCGTACACCATGAAAAAAGGTGTATAACCCGTGGACCGGTTCGGCGTAGTATTGATGCTCCAGAGGACAGAGGGTAATTCCTCAACCTAGCACCCTGGTGTTCTTTGCAAAGGAGTCATAAGTCGGGGCTTGATACCTCGCAAAATCTCTTGATTTGCCCTTTCAGCTTGACCATTGGATTGAGGGTGAGCTACAGAAGACACATCTAGGCGAATATGCTCTCGTTGACAAAACTCTTCCATCTCTCCTTTAGATAAATTGGTGCCATTGTCTGTGATGATGTTGTGTGGAAAGCCAAACCGGAAAATTACATTTTTGATGAATTTAACCGCTGTTGCCGCATCACACTTGCTCACAGGCTCTGCCTCAATCCACTTTGTAAACTTATCCACAGCAACTAGCAGATGATTTTTTTGGTCTTGGGATCGTTTGAAAGTCCCAACCATATCGAGCCCCCAAGTTGCAAACGGCCAAGTTATCGGTATCATCCTGAGCTCCTGTGCCGGAACAAGAGCACGTCGTGAAAATTTCTGACAAGCATCGCACCTCCGGACTTGATCTGCCGCATCAGCATGGGCTGTCAGCCAATGGAACCCATGTCGAAAAGCTTTAGCCACCAAGGATTTTGAACCGGCATGATGACCACAATCCCCTTCATGGATCTCACGAAGGATATCACAAACTTCCTCAGATGACACACACCGCTGAAATGCTCCAGAAACACTGTGATGGTGAAGTTCTCCGTTTACAATTGTCATGGATTTGGAGCGCCGGATTATCTGTCTTGCTTCAATCTCATCATCTGGAAACTCTCCACGGCTTAGATATGTCAAGTATGGGAGCGTCCAATCCGGAATAACATGAAGTGCTGCAACTAGCTACGCTTCCGGATCAGGAACGGCTAGATCTTCCTCCGATGGTACCTGAACTGATGGACTGTGCAGCTCATCCAAAAAAGTATTCGGTGGTACCGGTTTACGTTGAGAACCTAGCCGGCTCACAGCATCGGCCGCTTCATTCCTTCGCCGGTCTATGTGATCCACCTGATACCCTTTGAAATATCCTGTGACTGCTTCAACTTCTCGTCTGTAAGCTGCCATGAGAGGGTCTTTAGAATCCCAGCTGTCGGATACTTGCTGTGCCACTAAATCTGAATCACCAAAACACTTGACCCGGCTCAAGTTCATCTCCTTAGCCATCTGCAGGCCATGAAGCAATGCTTCATACTCTGCTGCATTGTTAGTACAAGGAAACATTAGACGGAGGACGTAACAAAACTTGTCCCCTCGCGGAGAAGTTAATACAATTCCAGCCCCCGAGCCTTCTAACTGCCTTGAACCATCAAAGTGAATCGTCCAGTATGTAAGATCCGGCTTCTCCTCTGGTGCTTGTAGTTCTGTCCAGTCATTGATGAAATCCACCAATGCTTGGGATTTAATAGCGGTGCGTGGCACATATTTTAATCCGTGTGGGCTAAGCTCAATCGCCCACTTCGCCACTCTGCCAGTAGCTTCCCTGTTCTGGATTATATCCCCCAATGGAGCTGAACTGACAACAGTTATTGGGTGGCCTTGGAAATAATGCTTCAATTTCCGGTTTGCCATGAACACACCGTATTCCAGCTTCTGCCAATGCGGGTACCTTTGTTTGGATCCAATGAGAACTTCACTGACATAATAAACTGGACGTTGAACCGGATACTCCTTTCCTGCTTCCTTGCGCTCGACCACGATTGCCACGCTGACTGCCCATGCATTAGCGGCGACGTATAACAGCAGTGGCTCTTTATCAATAGGGGCAGCAAGGACCGGTGGCTCAGCCAGTTGCCGCTTTAAATCCTCAAACGCAGCATTTGCCTCATCACTCCATATAAACCGGTCTGTCTTTTTCAGCATCTGATAAAGCGGAATTGCCTTCTCTCCTAGACGACTGATGAACCGGCTCAACGCTATAATCCGGCCAGCGATACGCTGAACATCATTGATGCAAGATGGTTTAGTCAAAGACGTGATTGCCTTGATCTTCTCCGGATTGGCTTCTATCCCTCTGTTGGACACCAAGAATCCAAGGAGCTTGCCCGTCGGAACACCGAAAGCACACTTCTCCGGATTAAGCATCATCTTATAGGCCCGAAGGTTATCAAAAGTCTCCTTGAGGTCCTCTATCAGTGTCTCCTCCTTCCTTGACTTCACCATGATATCATCCACATAGGCATGAACATTTCTCCCTATCTGCCCCTTCAGACAATTCTGTACACAACGCTGGTAGGTGGCTTGGGCACTTTTGAGCCCAAAAGGCATAGACACATAGCAAAAGGCTCCAAAGGGAGTTATGAAAGTTGTCATCTCTTGGTCCTTGACTGCCATCTTGATCTGGTGATACCCTGAATATGCATCCAAAAAACTTAGCCGCTCACATCCCGCCGTAGCATCAATGATCTGATCAATACGAGGGAGAGCAAAAGGATCGGTTGGACAAGCTTTGTTTAGGTCTGTGTAATCCACACACATTCTCCACTTTCCATTTTTCTTTAACACCGGCACCGAATTAGCCAACCACTCCGGATGAAAAACTTCGACTATGAACCCTGCGGCCAAAAGTCTGGCCACTTCTTCTCCTATAGCCTTGCGCCTTTCTTCATTGAAGCAGCGTAGATACTGCTTGACCGGTTTGAACTTCGGATCAATATTAAGACTGTGCTCAGCAAGTTCCCTCGGTATACCTGGCATGTCAGAAGGTTTCCATGCAAAGATATCCCGGTTCTCACGGATGAACTCGATGAGCGCGCTTTCCTATTTAGGATCAAGGTTAGCGCTGATAGTGAACTGCTTGGATGAATCGCCGGGCACAAAGTCAACTTGCCTGGTTTCCTCTGTGGATTTGAACTTCAACGCCGAATCATGCTCTGTAGTTGGCTTCTTCAACGGGGACATATCTGCCGGATCAACATTGTCTTTGTAAAACTTCAACTCTTCCGTAGCACATACTGCCTCCACGTAGGCAGCGTCTCCTTCTTCGCACTCCAATGCAATCTTGCGACTTCCATGAACCATGATGGTTCCTTTGTGACCCGGCATCTTGAGCTGTAGATAAACATAGCACGGCCTAGCCATGAACTTGGCGTAAACCGGTCTTCCAAACAGGGCATGATATGGGCTCCGGATCTTGACAACTTCAAAGGTTATCATCTCCGACCTGGAATCCTGTTCATCTCCAAAGGTAACTTCTAGGTCAATTTTCCCAACCGGGTAAGCTGATTTACCTGGCACTCCATGAAACACCGTGTTTGACTGCCTTAGCTTCTTATCTGTCAGCCCCATGCGACGGAAGGTCTCATAGTACAAGATATTAATGCTGATGCCGCCGTCCATAAGAACCTTGGTGAATTTGTAGCCACCCACCTGTGGTGCTACCACTAAGGCCAATTGGCCCGGATTATCAACTCGCGGCGGGTGATCCTCTCTGCTCCACACAATAGGTTGCTCCGACCAGCGCAGGAATTGTGGTGTTGCCGGTTCAACCGCGTGGACCGCCCGCTTTAAGACTTTTTGATCTCGTTTGCACAAACTCGTAGTGAACACATGATATTGCCAACTACTCAGCTCCTTCGGATTACTCTGATATCCGGACTGTTGCTGCTGCTGACGCTGCTGATTGCCTTGGTTATTGTGATTACCCTGACCCTGTTGTTGGCCGCCCTGGTTATTATAACCACCTTGACCATACTGATGGTTACCTTGGTTATTATAACCACCCTGACCATACTGATGATTTCCTTGATTGTGACTGTTGTTGCCGCCATGATATCCTGATCCGGAACCATTACCCTGGTGACCCGGACCATGAAACCCGGGGCCTGAACCACCGCCCGGCGGTCCGTTGTTAAATTTGGCCCGATTCACGGCCTCCATCAGTATCTGACATTCTCCCCAGGTATGCTTAGCCAGATTTTGCTTCGTTCCGTGTTTCGGGCAAGGCTCGTTCAATTGTTGCTCCCAATTAATGAACCCTCCGCTGTTTTGTGGGGGCGGCTTATGAAGGAAATATGCCCTAGAGGCAATAATAAATATGTTATTTGTATTTCCTTATATCATGATAAATGTCTTTTATTCATGCTAGAATTGTATTAACCGGAAACTTAGTACATGTGTGAATACATAGACAAAACAGAGTGTCCCTAGTATGCCTCTACTAGACTAGCTCATTGATCAAAGATGGTTATGTTTCCTAGCCATAGACATGAGTTGTCATTTGATCAACGGGATCACATCATTAGGAGAATGATGTGATGGACAAGACCCATCCGTTAGCATAGCACTATGATCGTTTAGTTTAACTGCTATTGCTTTCTTCATGACTTATACATGTTCCTATGACTATGAGATTATGCAACTCCCGAATACCGTAGGAACACCTTGTGTGCTATCAAACGTCACAACGTAACTGGGTGATCATAAATATGCTCTACAGGTGTCTCCGAAAGTATTCGTGGTGTTGGCATAGATCAAGATTAGGATTTGTCACTCCGAATGTCGGAGAGGTATCTCTGGGCCCTCTCGGTAACACACATCATAATAAGCCTTGCAAGCAAAAGACTAATGAGTTAGTCACGAGATGATGTGTTACGGAACGAGTAAAGAGACTTGCCGGTAACGAGATTGAACTAGGTATAAAGATACCGACGATCGAATCTCGGGCAAGTAACATACCGTTTGACAAAAGGAACAACGTATGTTGTTATGCGGTTCTGACCGATAAAAGATCTTCGTAGAATATGTAGGAGCCAATATGAACATCCAGGTTCCGCTATTGGTTATTGACCGGAGATGAGTCTCGGTCATGTCTACATAGTTCTCGAACCCGTAGGGTCCGCACGCTTAACGTTTGATGACGATCGGTATTATGAGTTTTTGAGTATTGATGTACCAAAGGTAGTTCGGAGTCCCGGATGAGATCACGGACATAACGAGGAGTCTCGGAATGTCCGAGACATAAAGATTGATATATTGGACGGCTATATTCGGACACCGGAAGTATACCGGAAAAGTTTCGGATTTATCGGGAATGCCGGAGGGGGTTACCGGAACCCCCTACGAGAGGGGATGGTCCATAGTGGGCCTAAAGGGTGAGAGAGAGGCAGCCCATAGGGCTGGCCGGCGCCCCCACCTAGGAATCCTAGTTGGACTAGGATTGGGGGGGCGCCACCTCTCCTATTCCTTTCCCCCTTCTTCCTTTCGGTGAATCCTACTAGGAATAGGATTGCAATCCTATTCCTAGTAGGAGTCCCTTCCCTAGCCGCACCATAGAGAGTTGGCCGGCCCTCCTCCCTTGCTCCTTTATATACGGGGGCAGGGGGGCACCCAAAGACACACAAGTTGAATTGTTTTAGCCGTGTGCGGTGCCCCCCTCCACAGAATCTCACCTCGGTCGTACCGTCGCGGAGCTTAGGAGAAGCCCTGCGCCGGTGAACACATCATATCCGTCACCACGCCGTCGTGCTGACGAAACTCTCCCGTGAAGCTCAACTGGATCAAGAGCTCGTGGGACGTCATCAAGCTGAACGTGTGCTGAACGCGGAGGTGCCGTACGTTCGGTGCTTGATCGGTTGGATCGCAAAGAAGTTCGACAACATCAACCGCGTCACTTGACGCTTCCGCTCCCGGTCTACGAGGGTACGTAGACACACTCTCCCCTCTCGTTGCTATGCATCTGGTAGATAGATCTTGCGTGATCGTAGGAAAATTTCAAAATACTACGTTCCCCAACAGTGGCATCATGAGCCAGGTCTATGCGTAGATGATATGCACGAGTAGAACACAATGAGATTGTGGACGATACTAGTCATACTGCTTACCAGCATGTCATACTTTGCTTCGGCGGTATTGTGAGATGAAGCGGCCCGGACCGACATTACGCGTACGCTTACGCGAGACTGGTTTCACCGTTACGAGCACTCGTTGCTTAAAGGTGACTGGCGGGTGTCTGTCTCTCTCACTTTAGCTGAATCAAGTGTGGCTACGCCCGGTCCTTGTGAAGGTTAAAACAGCACATACTTGACGAAACATCGTTGTGGTTTTGTATGCGTAGGTAAGAACGGTTCTTGCTAAGCCCGTAGCAGCCACGTAAAACTTGCAACAAACAAAGTAGAGGACGTCTAACTTGTTTTTGCAGGGCATGTTGTGATGTGATATGGTCAAGACATGATGAGTTATACGGTTTTGTATGAGATGATCATGTTTTGTAAAGTTATCGGCAACTGGCAGGAGCCATATGGTTGTCGCTTTATTGTATGAAATGCAATCGCCATGTAATTGCTTTACTTTATCACTAAGCGGTAGCGATAGTCGTGGAAGCAATAGTTGGCGAGACGACAACGATGCTACGATGAAGATCAAGGTGTCAAGCCGGTGACGAAGGTGATCATGACAGTGCTTTGAAGATGGAGATCAAAAGCACAATATGATGATGGCCATATCATGTCACATATTTTGATTGCATGTGATGTTTATCTTATTATGCTTCTTATTTTGCTTAGAACGGCGGTAGCATTATAAGATGATCCCTTACTAAATTTCAAGGTATAAGTGTTCAACCTGAGTATGCACCGTTGCGACAGTTCGTCGTGCCAAGACACCACGTGATGATCGGGTGTGATAAGCTCTACGTTCAAATACAACGGGTGTAAGCCAGTTTTGCACACGCAGAATACTCGGGTTAAACTTGACGAGCCTAGCATATACAGATATGGCCTCGGAACACTGGAGACCGAAAGGTCGAGCGTGAATCATATAGTAGATATGATCAACATAAGATGTTCACCATTGAAAACTACTCCATCTCACGTGATGATCGGACATGGTTTAGTTGATTTGGATCACGTGATCATTTAGATGACCAGAGGGATGTCTATCTAAGTGGGAGTTCTTTAAATTAATATGATTAAATTGAACTTTAATTTATCATGAAGTTAGTCCTGGTAGTATTAGCATATCTATGTTGTAGATCAATAGCTCGCGATGTTGCTCCCCGTTTATTTTTCATATGTTCTTAGAGAAAACCAAGATTGAAAGATGTTAGTAGCAATGATGCGGAATTGTTCCGTGATCTGAGGATTATCCTCATTGCTGCACAGAGAAATATGTCCTTGATGCACCGCTAGGTGATAGACCTATTGCAGGAGCAGATGTAGACGTTATGAACGTTTTGACAAAAGCTCGGTATGATGACTACTTGATAGTTTAGTGCACCATGCTTTACGGCTTATAACCGGGACTTCAAAAACGTTTTGAACGCCACGGAGCATATAAGATGTTTCAAGAGTTGAAATTAGTATTTCATACTCATGCCCGTGTCGAGAGGTATAAGACCTCTGACAGTACTTTGCCTACAAGATGGAGGAGAATATCTCAACCAGTGAGAATGTGCTCAGATTGTCTGGGTACTACAATTACTTTAATCAAGTGGGAGTTAATCTTCTAGATAAGATAGTAATTGACAAAGTTCTCTAGTCACTATCACCAAGTTAGTAGAACTTCGTGATGAACTATAGTATGCAAGGGATGACGAAAACAATTCCCGAGCTCTTCGCTATGCTCAAAGCTGCGGAGGTAGAAATCAAAAAGGAGCATCAAGTGTTGATGGTTAGCAAGACCACTAGTTTCAAGAAAAATGGCAAGGGAAAGAAAGGGAACTTCAAAAGAATAGCAAGTCAGTTGCTACTTCCACGAAGAAACCCAAAGCTAAACTCAAGCCTGAAACTAAGTGCTTCTACTGCAAAGGAAATGGTCACTGGAAGTGGAACTGCCCTAGATACTTGGCGGATAAGAAGGATGGCAAAGTGAACAAAGGTATATTTGATATACAGATTATTGATGTGTATTTTACTAGTGTTCATAGCAACCCCTCGGTATTTGATACTGATTTAGTTGCTAAAAAGGTAGTAACTCGAAATGGGAGTTGCATAATGAACAGAAACTAGTTAAAGGATGAAGTGACGATGTGTATTGGAAATAGTTCCAAGATTGATATGATCATCATCGCACACTCCCTATACTTTCGGGATTAGTGTTGAACCTAAATAAGTGTTATTTGGTGTTTGTGTTGAGCATGAATATGATTTGATCATGTTTATTGCAATACGGTTATTCATGTAAGTTAGAGAATAATTGTTGTTCTGTTTACATGAATAAAACCTTCTATGGTCATACACCCAATAAAAATAGTTTGTTGCATCTCGATCGTGTGATACACATATTCATAATATTGAAGCCAAAAGATGCAAGGTTAATAATGATAGTGCAACTTATTTGTGGCACTGCCGTTTAGGTCATATTGGTGTAAAACGCATGAAGAAACTCCATAATGATGGACTTTTGGAATCACTTGATTATGAATCACTTGGTGCTTGCGAACCATGCCTCATGGGCAAGATGACTAAAACTCCGTTCTCCGGAACTATGGAGCGAGCAACATATTTGTTGGAAAATCATACATACTGATGTATGCGGACCAATGAGTGTTGAAGCACGCGGCGGGTATCGTTATTTTCTGACCTTCACTGATGATTTAAGCAGATATGGGTATATCTACTTAATGAAACACAAGTCTGAAACATTTGAAAAGTTCAAAGAATTTCAGAGTGAAGTAGAGAATCATCGTAACAAGAAAATAAAGTTTCTACGATCTGATCGTGGAGGAGAATATTTGAGTTACGAGTTTGGTCTTCATTTGAAACAATGTGGAATAGTTTCACAACTCACGCCACCTGGAACACCACAGCATAATGGTGTGTCCGAACGTCATAACCGTACTTTATTGGATATGGTGCGATCTATGATGTCTCTTACCGATTTATCACTATCGTTTTGGGTCATGCATTAGAGACAGCTGCATTCACGTTAAATAAGGGCCTCATCTGAATCCGTTGAGACAACGCCTTAAGAACTGTGGTTTGGCAATAAACCAAAGTTGTTGTTTCTTAAAGTTTGGGACTGCGATGCTTATGTGAAAACACTTCAACCAGATAAGCTCGAACCCAAGTCGGAAAAATGTGTCTTCATAGGATACCCAAAAGAGACTGTTGGGTACACCTTCTATCACAGATCCGAAGGCAAAATATTCGTTGCTAAAAACGGATCCTTTCTAGAAAAAGAGTTTCTCTCAAAAGAAGTGAGTGGGAGGAAAGTAGAACTTGATGAGGTAATTGTACCTTCTCCCATATTGGAAAGTAGTACATCACAGGAAATTGTTCCAGTGATTCCTACACCAATTAGTGAGGAAGTTGATGATAATGATCATGAAACTTCGGATCAAGTTTCTGCTGAACGTCGTAGATCAACCAGAGTACGTTCCGCACCAGAGTGGTACGGCAACCCAGTTCTGGAAATCATGTTACTAGACCATGATGAACCTACGAACTATGAGGAAGCGATGATGAGCCCAGATTCCGCAAAATGGCTTGAAGCCATGAAATCTGAGATTGGATCCATGTATGAGAACAAAGTATGGACTTTGGTTGACTTGCCCGATGATCGGCAGGCCATCGAAAATAAATGGATCTTCAAGAGGAAGACCGATGCAGACGGTAATATTACTGTTTACAAAGCTCGACTTGTTGCGAAAGGTTTTCGACAAGTTCAAGGAGTTGACTACAATGAGACTTTCTCACCTGTAGCGATGCTTAAGTCTGTCCGAATCATGTTAGCAATTGCCGCATTTTATGATTATGAAATATGGCAAATGGATGTCAAAACTGCATTCCTAAATGGATATCTCAAAGAAGAGTTGTATATGATGCAACCAGAAGGTTTTGTTGATCCAAAAGGTGCTAACAAAGTATGCAAGCTCCAGCGATCCATCTATGGACTGGTGCAAACATCTCGGAGTTGGAATATACGCTTTGATAAATTGATCAAAGCATATAGATTTATACAGACTTGCAAGAAGCCTGTATTTACAAGAAAGTGAGTGGGAGCTCTGTAGCATTTCTAATATTATATGTAGATGACATATTGTTGATTGGAAATGATATAGAATTTCTGGATAGCATAAAAGGATACTTGAATAAAAGTTTTTCAATGAAAGACCTCGGTTAAGCTGCTTACATATTGAGCATCAAGAATCTATATAGATAGATCAAGACGCTTGATAAGACTTTCGATGAGTACATACCTTGATAATATTTTGAAGTAGTTCAAAATGGATCAGTCAAAGAAGAAGTTCTTGCCTGATTTGTAAGGTGTGAAGTTGAGTAAGACTCAAAGCCAGACCATGGCAGAAAAATATAGAGAGAATGAAAGTCATTCCCTATGCCTCAGCCATAGGTTCTATAAAGTATGCCATGCTGTGTACAAAACACGTTGTGTACCTTGCCAAGAGTTTGACAGGGAGGTACAATAGTGATCCAGAAGTAGATCACTGTACAGCGGTCAAAATTATCCTTAGTAATTGGATGACTAAGGAAATATTTCTCGATTATGGAGGTGATAAAGAGTTCGTCGTAAAGGGTTACGTCGATGCAAGCTTTGACACCAAAATCCAGATGACTCTAAGTATCAATCTGGATGCGTATTGAAAGTGGGAGCAATTAGCTAGAGTAGCTCTATGCAGAGCATTGTAGACATAGAAATTTGCAAAATACATACGGATCTGAATGTGACAGACCCGTTGACTAAACTACTCTCACAAGCAAAACATGATCACACCTTATTACTCTTGGGTATTAATCACATAGCAATGTGAACTAGATTATTGACTCTAGTAAACCCTTTGGGTGTTGGTCACATGGCGATGTGAACTATGGGTGTTATTCACATAACGATGTGAACTATCGGTATTAAATCACATGGCGATGTGAGCTAGATTATTGACTCTAGTGCAAGTGGGAGACTGAAGGAAATATGCCCTAGAGGCAATAATAAATATGTTATTTGTATTTCCTTATATCATGATAAATGTCTTTTATTCATGCTAGAATTGTATTAACCGAAAACTTAGTACATGTGTGAATACATAGACAAAACAGAGTGTCCCTAGTATGCCTCTACTAGACTAGCTCATTGATCAAAGATGGTTATGTTTCCTAGCCATAGACATGAGTTGTCATTTGATCAACGGGATCACATCATTAGGAGAATGATGTGATGGACAAGACCCATCCGTTAGCATAGCACTATGATCGTTTAGTTTAACTGCTATTGCTTTCTTCATGACTTATACATGTTCCTATGACTATGAGATTATGCAACTCCCGAATACCGTAGGAACACCTTGTGTGCTATCAAACGTCACAACGTAACTGGGTGATCATAAAGATGCTCTACAGGTGTCTCCGAAAGTATTCGTGGTGTTGGCATAGATCAAGATTAGGATTTGTCACTCCGAGTGTCGGAGAGGTATCTCTGGGCCCTCTCGGTAACACACATCATAATAAGCCTTGCAAGCAAAAAGACTAATGAGTTAGTCACGAGATGATGTGTAACGGAACGAGTAAAGAGACTTGCCGGCAACGAGATTGAACTAGGTATAAAGATACCGACGATCGAATCTCGGGCAAGTAACATACCGTTTGACAAAAGGAACAACGTATGTTGTTATGCGGTTCTGACCGATAAAAGATCTTCGTAGAATATGTAGGAGCCAATATGAACATCCAGGTTCCGCTATTGGTTATTGACCAGAGATGAGTCTCGGTCATGTCTACATAGTTCTCGAACCCGTAGGGTCCGCACGCTTAACGTTTGATGACGATCGGTATTATGAGTTTTTGAGTATTGATGTACCGAAGGTAATTCGGAGTCCCGGATGAGATCACGGACATGACGAGGAGTCTCGGAATGTCCGAGACATAAAGATTGATATATTGGACGGCTATATTCGGACACCGGAAGTATACCGGAAAAGTTTCGGATTTATCGGGAATGCCGGAGGGGGTTACCGGAACCCCCTACGAGAGGGGATGGTCCATAGTGGGCCTAAAGGGTGAGAGAGAGGCAGCCCATAGGGCTGGCCGGCGCCCCCACCTAGGAATCCTAGTTGGACTAGGATTGGGGGGGCGCCACCTCTCCTATTCCTTTCCCCCTTCTTCCTTTCGGTGAATCCTACTAGGAATAGGATTGCAATCCTATTCCTAGTAGGAGTCCCCTCCCTAGCCGCACCATAGGAGGTGGCCGGCCCCTCCTCCCTTGCTCCTTGATATACGGGGGCAGGGGGGCACCCAAAGACACACAAGTTGAATTGTTTTAGCCGTGTGCGGTGCCCCCCTCCACAGAATCACACCTCGGTCGTACCGTCGCGAAGCTTAGGAGAAGCCCTGCGCCGGTGTTCACATCATATCCGTCACCACGCCGTCGTGCTGACGAAACTCCCCCGTGAAGCTCAACTGGATCAAGAGCTCGTGGGACGTCATCAAGCTGAACGTGTGCTGAACGCGGAGGTGCCGTACGTTCGGTGCTTGATCGGTTGAATCGCGAAGAAGTTCGACAACATCAACCGCGTCACTTGACGCTTCCGCTCCCGGTCTACGAGGGTACGTAGACACACTCTCCCTTCTCGTTGCTATGCATCTGGTAGATAGATCTTGCGTGATCGTAGGAAAATTTTAAAATACTACGTTCCCCAACAATTGTTTCCTTTGTCTGGCAGGGCTTGGAAAAAATTCATCAAAAAAGCTCCGGGACTGCCGAAGAAGCTACAATTGAAGATACCCGAAAGTAAGTACTATATAGTAGCATGTTCCGCACGCGCATCTCCTATATCTTGATTCAAGCGCTAGTTTCATCAATACCAATTTGGCATTCTTGCTTATCAGTTTGATTGAGCTCTATTTCTTGTAAAGTGGTTGTGGCAGGAACCCGGGAATGATTATTGTGGATACTACATTTGCGAGTCCATCCGCCACACGACCTGTGAGCGGGGCTACACTGATGAACAATTTGAAGTGCGTAAGCAATCAATAATATTCACAAATTTATAGCATCATTTCATGTATTGACCCCCTACTTCAAATTAGATGTTTCGGATGCGGGATGAACTCCTAACACCAGATCGTCTGCGAGCAATTCAAGAGGAATTGGCGGCATTCTTCCTTGAACACGTGATCGCTGAAGACGGAGAATACTATGTGGACCATGCATCCATGTGTTAGGAGATTATTTTTGTAAGAGATAATTATTGTATATATGTGCCCGGTAGTGTCGGGATAGACGATATACGAGAACTTGTTGTTCGACCAATCTCTCGGAGAAGGAGAGGTGGTCGATATTACATCTCTCTGTATGCATATATATATATATATATGTTGATTATATATACGAGATCTTCTGTTCCTTCGTTTGCTTAGTATAGCTAGCAGCTAGCTAGCTAGCTAGCGTGACTCTAGTCCTCCATATACGTATGTGTAGTATATATGTAGCGTCGACCAAGCACGTGAAGGAAATATGCCCTAGAGGCAATAATAACGTTGTTATTTGTATTTCCTTATATCATGATAAATGTCTTTTATTCATGCTAGAATTGTATTAACCGGAAACTTAGTACATGTGTGGATACATAGACAAAACAGTAAGTCCCTAGTATGCCTCTACTAGACTAGCTCATTGATCAAAGATGGTTATGTTTCCTAGCCATAGACATGAGTTGTCATTTGATCAACGGGATCACATCATTAGGAGAATGATGTGATGGACAAGACCCATCCGTTAGCATAGCACTATGATCGTTTAGTTTTACTGCTATTGCTTTCTTCATGACTTATACATGTTCCTATGACTATGAGATTATGCAACTCCCGAATACCGTAGGAACACCTTGTGTGCTATCAAACGTCACAACGTAACTGGGTGATCATAAAGATGCTCTACAGGCGTCTCCGAAAGTATTCGTGGTGTTGGCATAGATCAAGATTAGGATTTGTCACTCCGAGTGTCGGAGAGGTATCTCTGGGCCCTCTCGGTAACACACATCACAATAAGCCTTGCAAGCAAAAGACTAATGAGTTAGTCACGAGATGATGTGTTACGGAACGAGTAAAGAGACTTGCCGGTAACGAGATTGAACTAGGTATAAAGATACCGACGATCGAATCTCGGGCAAGTAACATACCGTTTGACAAAAGGAACAACGTATGTTGTTATGCGGTTCTGACCGATAAAAGATCTTCGTAGAATATGTAGGAGCCAATATGAACATCCAGGTTCCGCTATTGGTTATTGACCGGAGATGAGTCTCGGTCATGTCTACATAGTTCTCGAACTCGTAGGGTCCGCACGCTTAACGTTTGATGACGATCGGTATTATGAGTTTTTGAGTATTGATGTACCAAAGGTAGTTCGGAGTCCCGGATGAGATCATGGACATGACGAGGAGTCTCGGAATGTCCGAGACATAAAGATTGATATATTGGACGGCTATATTCGGACACCGGAAGTATACCGGAAAAGTTTCGGATTTATCGGGAATGCCGGAGGGGGTTACCGGAACCCCCTACGAGAGGGGATGGTCCATAGTGGGCATAAAGGGTGAGAGAGAGGCAGCCCATAGGGCTGGCCGGCGCCCCCACCTAGGAATCCTAGTTGGACTAGGATTGGGGGGGCGCCACCTCTCCTATTCCTTTCCCCCTTCTTCCTTTCGGTGAATCCTACTAGGAATAGGATTGCAATCCTATTCCTAGTAGGAGTCCCTTCCCTAGCCGCACCATAGAGAGTTGGCCGGCCCTCCTCCCTTGCTCCTTTATATACGGGGGCAGGGGGCACCCAAAGACACACAAGTTGAATTGTTTTAGCCGTGTGCGGTGCCCCCCTCCACAGAATCACACCTCGGTCGTACCGTCGCGGAGCTTAGGAGAAGCCCTGCGCCGGTGAACACATCATATCCGTCACCACGCCGTCGTGCTGACGAAACTCTCCCGTGAAGCTCAACTGGATCAAGAGCTCGTGGGACGTCATCAAGCTGAACGTGTGCTGAACGCGGAGGTGCCGTACGTTCGGTGCTTGATCGGTTGGATCGCAAAGAAGTTCGACAACATCAACCGCGTCACTTGACGCTTCCGCTCCCGGTCTACGAGGGTACGTAGACACACTCTCCCCTCTCGTTGATATGCATCTGGTAGATAGATCTTGCGTGATCGTAGGAAAATTTTAAAATACTACGTTCCCCAACAGCTTATCCTTGTTGCGCTGAAAACTCCATTGAACTTCGGTATTGGCCACGAAATCAGAGCCACCCTCTGCCTTTCGCTTACCTAAGAAGCTTGTTCCAACCGGATTAGCTTGCGCTGGTTTACCAGGTTTATTTGTTTTTCCGGATTTATCTCCATCCATTTCTGGATACTTAGCGTTGTCGGAGTCCCCATACTTTACCAAAGCGCTCATGAGAGTTCCCATGTCATTACAATCCCGTTTGAGCCGTCCCAGCTTCAACTTCAGAGACTCAAACCGGCAATTATTTTCCAGTGTTACTATCGCCGTACTGGGGCTAATACCGTTCGAAGAGTGCAAGATTTCTGACACTCGCCGCACCCATGCGCTAGTAGGCTCCTGATCTCCTTGTATACATGCTGCTAGATCCACCACTGACATTGGCTACTTGCATGTATCCTTGAAATTTTTGATAAATTGGCGGCGTAACTCGCCCCATGATCCGATGGAGTTAGGTGGTAAACCCTTAAGCCAGGTCCGGGATGTACCCTCAAGCATCATTGTTAAGTACTTCGCGCAAGCCACTTCATCCACGTCCAGCATCTCCATAGCCATCTCATAGCTTTCAATCCAAGCCTCTGGAGCCAAATCTGCGATGTAGTTAGGCACTTTACGCGGACCCTTGAAATCTTTGGGTAACTTTACGCTTCGTAAAGCGGGGACAAGACACTGCACCCCAAAGGAACTCGCCGTGACCCCCGTCTCTGCTATAGTTGTGTGAACCGGCGTCATTTGGCGGATCTCCTCGCGGGCCGCTGGTCTAGCCCGGTTTACCGCCTCCTGAGCTTGCACCTCTGCGCCCGCCGGATTATCCTGTCTGTGATGGTGCCGCCTCCGTTCACTACTGGACACCTCCGGTTCATCCCAATGCCTAGTATAACTCTGGCTGTGGCGGGGTGTTGAATGAAGCCTCTCCCTGCTATAGGAATATGCCTGTTGATGTGTTAATGTCGTGTTGAGCAGATCCTTGACCCTGCGTGCTTCCATCGCCACAGGGGACGTCCCCTCAATGGGTAAAGCGGCCAGGCGTGAAGCGGCGGTGACAATGTTATCCAAGGGGTTTGAGTAATGGCCCGGAGGAGTGGGGATGTGAAGCGTAGGCATAATCCGTCGATCCTGCTCTGCAGCGGGCTATTGAACCGATTCACCCCTCACTGGGCTGCCCTCCGGTTTAGCTCCGGATCATTGCTAGCTCCCGCTCCTGGCGTCCCGAAGAGATTCATTGCCTCATAGACCGGCGGTAGACGAGACTGGTACCTTCGATTCCTTACTCCCTGCGCGGAGGCCTGTTCCATCCTTAGCTGGAAAGCCTGAAAAATCCAGCTCTGCCTGTCTCGTTGCTATCATAGCTTTCTCTGCCTTCAGATCCTCTCTTGCTTGCTCGATCCGGCCCCTAAGCTGAAGGAGTTCTGCATCGTGTTGCGCCTTGTCTGCTGGAGCCACCACTACTACTGCCCGGGTTGTCAACTCCTCGACCAAGGCGGATAGAGCGTCAGAGGGCGAGAGGGCCTGGCCGCTCCCCCCTGCACCAGCTTCTGATGTGATCGCCCCGTTCACCGTGGACTGCGGCCTAGGTTGTGACCCGACCATAAAGACAGCCACCCGGTTTGGCAGATCAAAGGGGTCCGGAATACTTTCTCCGTCGGACACACCCTCAGATCGGCCGTCCCGCAACAGATACAAGGATTCAGTCTCTCCGGATGAGGATTCATCGTCGGAATAGACAACTGTCTCGCCACCAGAATCCGATCTGTCCTCGGCTTGGACTCCGTGAATTGCTCCAATGAAGACGTGCTTCATGGCAGGCTAAATCCGGGCCGATCTCGCACGCTGAGCCGGCTCGACGATGTTGGGGAAGATGTCCGGCTCAGGTCCCGGTTCACCAATCTTGCCGATGAAGACGTGGATGCCGCCTAAGGGAAACCGGTACCCGTATTCGATTGAATTGGCCTCCGGGCCCCAGCCAGCATCGTCGATGTAGATCCGGCCGCGGTGACTCTTGGTCATCCGACCAACCGCGTAGCCATTAAGCCCTTCAAAGCTGCCCTTCAAGAACTCGAAACCATTGTGCGGATGCCCCACGGTGGGCGCCAACTGTCGTGGAATTAGCACGGCAGATGTCCGGTTTAACGGACTTAGTTGAGGAACCATCGCACGAGTTAGCTTGAAGGGGTTAAAAGCACACAAAGGACATAGATGGTTTATACTAGTTTGGCCCCTTCGATGAAGGTAAAAGCCTATGTCTACTTTGGTTTGGTATTGCTTGGGTGTCGATGAACAGGGAGCTGATTGCTTGCCTGCGTCTCGACGGGTTGTTTCTTGTCCTTGAACCGTCGTCGGGTCGTCCCTTTATATAGAGGCGACGCCCGGTCCGGTTTACAAAGTCCCGAGGCCAGCTCATATTTGTGTCCGCCTCGGTCTCTGCTCTTTCTTCCTTGTATCTCAAGTTTACATAATAGGACGGTTTACAAACCGTGAACTTTACACATGGGCCCTAAGCCTTCATGGGCTGTAACCTCTACTGAGCTTATAATTATACAACTATATCATAATCATCCGGTTTACTCTAGCCGGTTTACACCTGCTAGTAATATCCCTGACAGGTAGGGGGTCCCAAACTATGTGTCTAAGGATCGATGATAATAGGAGACTTGGGACACGATGTTTTACCCAGGTTCAGACCCTCTCGATCGAGGTAATACCCTACTTCCTGCTTGATTGATCTTGAAGAATATGGATTACAATAGTTGATCTACCTCGAGATCGTAATGGCTAAACCCTAAAAGTCTAGCCTATGTGATTGCTATGATTATGTTGTTGTCTCTACGGACTAAACCCTCCAGTTTATATATGCACCAGAGGGACCTAGGGTTTGTACACGATCACCTTGCAGAGGAAGGAAAGTATTACACCTGACTCTAAACTTGCTATTTTACACATGGGGAGTCCTATCCGGATACGGGAGATAGTCTTCATCGATAATCTTCACGGCCCACCAGTCCAGCCCATAATGAATGATCCGGTCACCTAAGGACCCCTTAATCCAGGACTCCCTCAATCGATAGCGGCAATACAACACCGTATTTTCCAGCCAGTTCTACTTTCCTGATTTATTTATGCTGGGTATACTGTACCCCTTTTATCTACACTACTATCTGCCTAGTTTCTGTGTGCTCTTGTTATTATGGTTTGGCAATAAACTTTCCATACAGTATATTATGAACCTATCATCTGCTGATTATACTTACTTCTAGAGCTCCCAATAGGGAGCCTATTTTTTTAGTTATGCCAGATTATATTAATGCGCGCACCATATTACAGCATACATGGGCTCTCCCATGAGAATCCAGTGATAGCACACAAGGGTTTACAGGGAGCCCCTATTATATTAGAATATCCTCTGCATTACAAAGATAATCTCACAACTATTTATGTTTTCATGCTTCTCAGATATGTACGTAATCACAATTAATATGAGAATGCAGGCATCAGAAGAATATTACGGAACAGTGCAATGACTAACAAACTTGGCACCAAGGCATTTAGTTCCATTCCAGATGCAATGAAACTCATACTCTCCCCACCTGCAGATTCTTGTTCAGAATATGATCCTAATGACTATTCCGACCTCAAGGAGTCAAAGGAAGAGGCCTATCCTGCTCACCCATCAAGGTGTTTGTTCTAATTTGGCAAGGTTTTATTGATTGCACATATCATGCATAAGGTGTCTTGCATTTCTTCTAGTTCGTTGCACCACCATCTACTTAGTTTACTCATCATATATGTCAAGATGCCATACCCATCCATTATCAATACATATTCCACCTATTATCATACCATGTTTTCCCACTCAAATGTTGTTCTTGTGCATCAGATATCAAAAAGGAAGAGGGTGATTGCCGAACCTAAAGGAGCACCAGCAAAGTCCATGAAAAATGTGGTGGTGCCAGAGAAATCAGATAGAACCACACTTATATTGGCTCTCCAACCAATGACACAAAACGTAGGACCGACTCCAGCAGACTGTACCCATACTTCACTGGCCACACCACTAGCCCCACCACACAGGACCTGCACTCCAGCAAAAGGTATGCCGATTTCAGTTGCCATAGCACCAGCAATACCATAGAAAAATCCCACTCCAGCAAAAAGTATAGCAAGTCCACCGGACGAAGACATATCCCAACAACACAGACGACCAATTTCTGCAGATTGGAACCCCATTCCAGTTATTCCCAGTTTAAAAGACAATGTTTTCACTGTTGTTAATTAGGAACTACATGCATATATTCCCATCATGGGAAGATTATAGTGAAGACAAACACCATTTTCACATCTTCCTGTCCCACTTACGTGTAAGTGCTATTATTCATGGTGATTATTTTCCTGTTTTCTGCTGATTGAAAACGTCAATGATTTACATTACATTGTTGTAAGTAGGCGAGGGTCAATCTGCATAGTCATGACAAGCAAAGCTTGCTTGCGCTTTTCAAGGCAGCATTGCAGCAGTATTGGTGTTACCTGAGGAAAACACACTTTGATGGCAAGTCTATAAATGAATTTCCGGTGAAGTCTCATGTGCTAAATTTAGAAAAAATTGAATGGAAAAACCTTGTTATGCACTGGTCTCGTTCCCAGGATGAGGTACTGTCTATGATATCATATGACAATTTGAACTTCTACTTTTCCGCATGTGCCTTACGGATTTCTTTTGCATGAAATCTGCTCAAAGAAAAATTCCGGTTTGAAAAGGACGACGGGATATCGCAAATATGTTGCTCGCTGCTTTGCTCTTGTTGGTACATGTTGTCATGTATAACTATACTTGCATTCATACCTGGTTCATTATGTGACAGCAGTATGCATGATAACTTGCTTATCAATTATTCACTCCAAATTATCACATCTGTATTAATGGTTACAATAATGTAGAATATACCCAATGCCAATTAAATAGTATAGCTCTGCATTGTTCTTCTAAGTACCTGATGTCCTTCATGTACAATCACTCTGCAGCTTATTTTCATCTGCCCTCCATTTTCTACACATCAGATCTATATTTACTCTTACCATAAGGTTGGATAAAACCAATATAAGTTTAGCTCCGCATTGCTTTTCGCAGTACCTTTTGCCTGTACCGATGTACGTACATTTATAGCTAGTTGGTTATGTAACATCACTCTTCATCTTATCTTAAATGTTCTCCATTTATTCTTATACTATCACATCTATATCTACTCTTAACAAAATGTAGAATAAAGGAAATGTTTATGAAGAAGATTCTTTGGTAAACTTCTTTAATTGCCCCACCATAAGTACGGACAAGGGCTTTATAGAGCCGGTCTTCACCACTAATGTAAGTTTTTCCTTCTGAAGCCTTCAAACTTTGTTGTGTATATTTGGTTAGGCATAACTGCAAGAGCTGTTTATTATTGGAGTTTGCATCAAATTGCATGTTTAAAGTTTATTATGAAGTTCATAAACATAAGTTTGTCCTTCTCAATTTAAGTTTTCAGCTGTACAACCAAGTTCCTTCTTCATACCATGTAAACTAAGCTATACAGAGCAAGTGATCTTCTTTTGCACTGCATGTATGCATCTGTTCTTGATCTGTAATCCAGTGGTGTTGTGAAATTACCCACTACAATAGAATGTCATATTATGCAATGTCTTAACTATGAACAATGTCATATTATTCTACTATTATTTAAACCGTCTCTTTATTTGCCAATCTGAAATGGGATAAATTGACAGCACACTAACCATTGATACTTATGTGTTCTTTACCATCGCGTGTATGCTTGAGTTCTTGATCTATAATCCAGTGGTGTCGTGAAGCTGCAACTCCTTCACAATGTCATTTCCTGACATGTCTTAACCTAAACAATACCATATTGTGTTAATGCTATTTTAAATTGTGTCTCTTTATTCACTAATAAGAAATGTGATGAATTTCCAGCATTGATACTTATATGTGCAAAACCTCTCATATGTCTGCTTGTTTCTCTTTCAGAGTGATACCTCTGACCCCATAAAGAACTGCCACAATGATAGTTAGACGAACTCATTGCATGTGCCTCTAACATATATTGTAGGGAAGAAGGCAACACATATTGGAGATAGTGATACAACTCCAAAGTCATGTCTTGATGTAGCGTTGAAATTACTCGCTAATAGGAGTGACACAAGCTCGATGAAGTCGCCACCTGGATCTGTAAAACTTCTTTAGTCTCAACTTCAAGCAGCAAGACATGGTTTAGCTGAACCCCTGCTTGAACTTCAATCTCTATGGAAGATCAACGAGAAGTCCAGTGCGTCCATTGATGCTATGCAGCAAGAGTTGGAGGATATAAGCGTCAAACAAGCGCAGTCTCATCACCTTGCTCAGCTGCTTGCGCTGCAGCTCCCGAGCAGGGCTAACCTTTCTTGAACTCTATTGAAGTGTTGTCAGTTTTGTATATTATTTTGTCAGTGTGTTTGTTTTCACTGGTGGTGATCTTTGATGCCCAGTGTATGTAATCTATTGTCTGCTTGTGCTTTATTATCACTGATGGCGAACTTTGATGCCCAGTGGATGCAATATGCCGTAATTTCTTTATTGTATAGTCTAGGTTTTTTCTTATTTCGATACTGCAGTTATTTTACTTTATATATATCCTGTCTTCGCTCTAAAGTAAACGGGCCAAAACGTAAAAGTATGGTACATAATCAAGCCGGCATGATGGGCCGCATCGTGGGCCTAGTCATCTCGGTTCGTTAACAGGCCTAAATGTAAACTGACCCACTAGTAGTTTCGTGCCTTTAAGAGGGCCGAAATAGACCCCAGCCCATGATTGTGCTAATCACATCACGGGTCGTTAACAGGCCAAAATTCTCTCGGTCCTTGTTTGGCCCAATCAGATTATCGGCTGTGAGCAGGACGGATGCAAAGCGGGTCATAATTAGGCCCAACTATATGACGGGCTTTTAGCAAGCCGGTATAAATATAGGGCCGAAATGTTAAACGAGCCTTTAACAGGCTGAATCTAATATCAGGCCTTACTATTAAATGGGCCTTTAGCAAACGGTAATCCTAACCAGGTCTCAAGGGGCCCAAAAGCACAGCGTCCAGTTGACGGGCCGAATCAAATATGGGCCATAATTTAGCCCAAAGATTGAAAAGACTCTTAAAGGGCCGGATCTAATATGGGCGGTAATATGGCCTAGAAAGTGGTAGGCTATTAACGTGTCGGATCTCTTATGGGCCCTTATTAGGCCTAGAACGTGGTAGGCTGTTAATGGACCAGATCAAATATAGGCCGGCATTTGGCCCAAGACATGGCAGCCTCTTAACGAGCCGACCCACTAGTGTCTTCAAAATATTGTGGGCCTTTAGATGGGCCAGCCTGTTATGGTCTGCTAAATCTTATGGGCCTTTAGCTGGGCCGACCCATTATGGTCTCCAAAATATTGTGGGCCTTTAGCTGGGACGGCCTGTTATGATCTGCTAAATCTTGTTGGCCTCTAGCTCGGTCGGCCCATTATGGTCTCCAAAATCTTGTGGGCCTTTAGTTGGGCCGACCCATTTAATCTTGATGGGCCACTTTTGGGCCGGTCCACGTGTCAACATATATAGGCGCATCTCGACCATTGGATGAGCGACATCTGTGCCAATGCGGAGCTGACACGTGGTTCCTTCGGCGAATGAGAATTTTACACGTGGAAAATCGCCATTGGGTGTGGCTGTTAGCGGGTTGTCGGATCCAAACACCGGACCCGATAGGTTAACCGCGACCCGTTATGGTGGATTCCACGTGTCGGTTACCCATGACGAAAGCACTTCCATGACGCGGCATTTATTGTCATGGAAGTGGACACTTCCGTGATGATAATTTTTTTATTGTGATGGAACACTTCTACGACAACACAGGTAGGACTATCTTGATTCTGTCATAAAATCGTCATGGATGTACATGCATGACAGAAAACGTGACCTACTGTGACAAACATTTATTATCACGGAAGTGGTTTCTTTTTGTAGTGACATCAGCTCCTGCAGCAGGTGTGTCACCTAGCGGTGCGTCAAGAAAATAATTCTTCTGTGCAGCAATGAGGAAAATCCTCAAGTTACGGACCCAGTCCGTGTAGTTGCTACCATCATCTTTCAACTTAGCTTTCTCTAGGAATGCATTAAAATTCAAGGGAACGGTAGCATGGGCCATTGATCTACAACATAGATATGCAAAAACTATAAGACAAACTTCATGATAAATTAAGTTCAATTAATCAAATTACTAATGAACTCACACTTAAATTAACATCCCTTGGGTTATCTAAGTGATACATGATCCAAATAAACTAACCCATGTCCGATCATCACGTGAGATGGGGTAGTCATCAATGATGAACATCTCTATGTTGATCATATCTAGTATATGACTCATGTTTGACCTTTCGGTCTCCAGTGTTCCGAGGCCATGTCTGTACATGCTGGGCTCGTCAAGTTTAACCCAAGTATTCCACGTGTATAAAACTGTCTTACACCCGTTGTATGTGAACGTAGAGTCAATCACACCCGATCATCACGTGGTGTCTCGAAACAATGAACTGTAGCAACGGTGCATACTCGGGGAGAACACTTTTATCTTGAAATTTAGTGAAGGGATCATCTTATAGTGCTACTGATGTTATAAGCAAAATAAGATGCATAAAGGATAAACATCACATGCAAACAAAATATGTGACATCATATGGCCATCATCATACCGTGCTTTTGATCTCCATCTCCAAAGCATCGTCATGATCTCCATCGTCACCGGCTTGACACCTTGATCTCACATATTGCCTCGTGGTCGTCTCGCCAACTATTGCTTCTACAACTATTGCTAACTCATAGCGATAAAGTAAAGCACTTAAATGGCGCTTGCATTTCATACAATAACTAAGAGACAACCATAAGGCTCCTACCGGTTGTCGATATTACAAAACATGATCATCTCATACAATTTCGTATAACTCATCACGTTTTGACCATATTGTCGTGGAGTCTGACAGTAAGGGTAGGGGGTACGAATGGAGAGGCAAGGTTCTAGCTATGGCGAGGTTGTACACAGGGTGTTAGCGAGCTCAGGCCCTTCTCGGAGGAAGTAATAGCCCTACGTCTCGGTGCCTGGAGGCTCAGTCGACTGATGCGTGTATATGTGTGTTACAAAGGTGCGAACCCTTGTTCTGGAGGAGGGGGTGGCTTATATAGTGTGCCAGGACCCCAGCCATGCTCCACGTTACCAAGGGCTTAAAGGTACATTAAGGCAGGCGTTACTGATAACGCCTATAGTAAAGGATAATTAAGGTATTTACTACGGTGAGTAAATACGGCACCGTTGCTGTTCCAAGAGGCGCTTGTCCTTCGGAGGTCGAGTGCCTGGTCCGGTCGAGTGGAGTTGAGTCGTCCTGCGTATATGAGTCAGTCGATTGAAGTGTCTTCTTGGACCGTCTCAGTCGACTGTCTCCATTGTCGTGGGTCTTGTCTTTTGGTCTTCCAGGGTAGTGACCTTGGGTGGGGTACCTTGGTCAGGTCTATGACCCTACCCTAGGTCTGTAACCTTGTCAGTAGCCCCCGAATGGATTGAGGCTTGATCAAGGGGATGCTGAGGGAGGCTCTGGTCTTGGTTCGACGTCCTTGGGGTATATTGTTTCGGAGCTCGTGACTTGGGCAGGCCCCCTCAAATGTGTCTTAGTCGCCTCGATCGATTCTGAAGCCATCAGTGAATTACTTGTTTCTCGCGTCGACTGGATGTCTTGCGTCGACTGGATTTTGCGCTAGGCGTCGGGCGCCGTGAGCGCGTGCCGTTCTTGACGGGATCGGTTGCCCTCTGGCCGCCGGATTCGGCGGGGCTTTCGAAATTTGGGGAAGCGCGCGGGACGGGACGTGCCGCATCAATCGGAGGGGTACGGTTCGAACGCCTCGATTCCCGCGCCTCCTTTTTCGCCACGTATCGCATCAGCGTCTGTTACGGGATCGGATAGGATTTGCTCGGGGCCACCGGTCAGCCACTCGACCGGGCCATTATAAAGGCGCGCTGAGCCCATCGCGGGGGACACTGTGCGCCCAATCTTCTCCCGTTCGCCTCAGCTTCTCTGCAGCGTTCTTGTTTCTCCGCCGCGCCCCCGTTCCTTCCTGTTTCTCTCCGCAGGGACCGCCGTCCCGCAAGCCATGGGCAAAGACAATACTGCGGCCATGGAGCGCTCCAAGAAGGCGGCATCGAGGAAGGGGAGGCGAGCCAGCCGGGTCGGTTCGTCGTCGAGGTCCGGACTCCCCGTTGGATGGATCCAGGGGGATTGGATCCGGTCCACCGTCGTGGTGGAGGACCTGGAGGAGCTGGAGGAGGAGGGGCTGATCGTCGGCGGCTCCTGGCGGGCGCCGGGAGGAGAGCTCGAGCCCCGGCCACAGGAGGGCGAGTGTGTACTCCACGCCACCCACGTCGACCGAGGTTTTTCTACGCCTCTGCATCCTTTCTTCCGCGCGTTCCTGATCTTCTTCGGTGCCCAATTGCATTATTTTACGCCCAACTCCATCGCCTTCCTCTCCGCTTTCGTTTCTATGTGCGAGAACTTCCGTGGTTGCCGACCGCACTGGGGCTTGTTCAAGCACATCTTCACCTGTCGCTCGCAGACCGTCAAGAGGGTGAACCCGAGTGACGGCAAGACGCACGTCCTCTAGGCGTGCGGCGGGCTTGGGATTCAGCTTAGGAATAGGAGCGCCTTCCCTCACATGAACCTTCCAGAGTCGATTCGGGGCTGGCAGTCGACCTGGTTTTATTACAAGGACAGTCCGACTCCGGGCCAGTCGACTGGCCTTCCTCCATTTACTCTAGGTCGAGCCAGCCCACCTCCTTCGATGGTAGTGAGTAAGGCCGAGAGGGCCGTGGTAGACATGTTGATGGAGAGGGTCGTCCAGCTAGTCCGTGAGGGGGTCACGGGGATGAACCTGTTTGAGGTGTACCTCACACGGAGGATTCAGCCGCTTCAAGCCCGGGACCACCCGATGTGGTTGTATTCCGGCACCGACGACTCGTCGCGAGTCCACCCGGAGGCGGCCCACCCGGAGTACGTAGTGCGTAGCTTGAAGAGCATCACCGGGAACAAGGACAACCCCATGGGGTCTGGGAGGATCATCCCATTCGACGCTGACCACCTGCCGGACAAGGTTAGTCTTCTGCTTCCGAGCGACATATGTGTCGACTGGTTTGTGGTCCGTATTGATGGTTCTGACTGGTATTTGGTCAAACTTCTTTCCTTTGCAGATATATACCGAGATGTACTCGTTGCCCAACGGGGACTTGGGCCAAGGGGCGAGGAGGGCACGGGCAACGCCGCCGAATGGAAGTCGGAGGAGGAAACCGAGGAGAGCGAGGATTATAGCAGCGGGGAGGAGGTCGAGTCACCTCCCTGTGTCGAGCGCCGACCCAAGGAGAAGAACGACCCAGGGGCCGCGCGCCCTCACGTGGGCCCCTCCGGTCTCGGACGCCCACACGCACTCGAACGACCACCCCCGAGCTAGCCGAGAAGACGCCCAAGCAGCCCAAGGTCGCCACCACCAAGCCCCGGAAGGCCCTGCCCAGGATTAAGGTGGATGTATCCATCGCCTCCACGTAAGTGCCACTTGGACTTATTTCTTTCTGTTTCTTGGAGGTCGACTGCAATTTCGGTCGACTCATCTCTTGACTGAATCTTTCAGAGCCGCTGCCTCCACGACCTCGATGGACATCGACCGGGGTCGAGACGACGAGGAAACCGCGGATGCCGCGACATCTCGCGCAGGTGTGGGCTCTATGAGACTTGTCTTATCCTTCTTTTCTTTCGCGGGCGATGGTCGACTGACTTAGTTCTCTGCTTGTCCTGAAGCGCCACGCCTCGTCATAGAGCTGCCGGACGACGACGAAGACGAGGAGTAGCTGGGAGGGGACCGCCGGCGCACAGGGAAGAAGGGCCGGAAGGCACCTTCTGGCTCAGAGGCCCAGCGGCCGGAGGACGTGGCCCGAGCCACAGTCTCTTTTGCCGTCCCCGTGTCGACCGTGTGTGCTGCCGACCCATCGCCTGCGCCGAACGTCAACCCAGCGCCTGCCCCGGCTGTCGACCCCGTGCCAACTCCTGCCGTCAACTCAGCGCTGGTTCGTGCCGTAGATCCAGCGCCTGCACCTGCGGCCGACCCGACGCCCGCCGCTTCGTCTGTCCTCTTCTCTACCTACCGCCTCCCGGAGGACCCTGTGGGGGCGGCTAAAGAAGCCGTTCGCCAGGCAGAGGTGATGATGGGGAGGACGAAGGCGGCGTATGAGGCCAGCATGGCGGCTTACGATGCCAGCTCTGCTCTTCGGGCCAACGTCCATGTACGTTGTATTCATTGGAGTAGACTTCGACTTCGAGAGAATCTGCTTGTTTTGTTTTGTGAGGTACCACACCCACTGGGTGTTCTTCTTTTCACGTTTTCTTTGAGCTCACGCCGGGCTGATCTCGGCCGAGTGAAACCAGTGGGGGCACGCTCAGTGCACCCACTGGGTGTAGTCCCCGAGACCGTGGTCGACTGCTGGCGGTCGGCCATGGTCTTACTATAGAACTTCCATGCTGTTGTTTTTTTACTCGCGCCGGACTGATCTCGGCCGAGTGAAACCAATGGGGGCACGCTCAGTGCACCCACTGGGTGTAGTCCCCAAGGCTGCGGTTGAGTGTTCTGACTCGACTGTAGTCTTACAATCTTGCTTTGTTGTGTTGATGCAGAAATCTTGCGAGTTCGGGGCCAAGTTTGCCGATCTCGAGCAGAAGCAAATCCAGCTTAATCTTGACTTGCAGTTGGCTCGGGACCATCTAAGACGCAAGACGATGCGGCTGGTAACTTACTCCTGTCTTCTGTCGACTGACTTTTCGCTAGATGAGCCTTGTGTTCCTTCATGTTCATCTGTCCAGTGGCGACTTTGGTAGGTCAACTGAGGGCAGCTTTGGAGCAAAAGGATCTCGACCTGGCGGCGGCGCAGAAGGCGGCTCAGGAGAAGTCAGAACTGGCGGCGAAGAAGCTGGCTTCCGTGGGTGTGCTCGAGGCGGAGATCATCCGACTGAGAGGCTCACTCGACGCGGCCAACCAAGAGGTGACTCAGCTGAAGAAGTCCAAGGCCGTCCTGAACGACAAGTACGAGGCTCTCTTTCGGAAGAGGGTTGATCTTGAGGCGTATCTGGGCGACATCACCAAAAAATGGTACCTCGTGCTCGAAGGTATGTCTCCTTTCGCTTGGTTAAAATTGGATTGGTCGACCCGTATCTTATCCATTGACTCGACTTGCTGTTCTTGGTGCAGAGTTCTGTCGTAACTTCGAAGAGGAGACTGGACGGGTCGAGCCTGGCTTGGACCCCACCAACTCCATCGTGAAGGACGAGGTGTCCATGAATATACTGAGGCTGGAGTCCCGCCTTACTGCAGCCACTGATTACCTGGGACGACTGAAGGCGGTGATGGCCTGAATCGACGCCGCGCTCTGGAGGGGGATCATGCAGGAGAACGACCTCGAGTCCTTGATGACTCGACTCAACGAGATCCTCGACCGAGTGCAGGAATAGAAGAAGTCGGCCGCCCGGGGAGGAGCTGACGTGGCGCTGTCTTTGGTCCGTGTGCACTGCAGGGAGGTGAAGGAGAGGAAGCTTGCTGCGCTGAAGGTCGCAAACACGAAGGAGCTCCAATTCCAGTCGTTTATGGAGACTTTCCTGGAGGCCGCCACTCGCATCGCCGATGGGATTGATCTGGACGAATTCGTTACGCCCGCGAGCCCGCCTCTTCCCAAGCCATGACTTTGATACATTAATCTTATTTGCCGCGGAATGCCACGTGGATTTGTAATCGTTAAACTCTGGTGGGTCTGTGGCCCAAGTACTCTTGCCCGATCTTTGCGGGGCTTTTATTTGATTTTGATCCTTTGGTTCGTCACTCTTCTTCTGATCGTTCGAATCTTTGAGTCGACGTCTTCCGCTCAGCCCCCGAGTGAGAGGATCGCTCTTCACTCGGAGTAGAATGTTTATAACTTAGGCGATTTCAAACTACATCGTACTTGTGGCGGAGTTCGGAGGACCGAGCCGCTTTGTACTTGTAGCATAGCTTGGAGGACCGTAGCTAAGCCCCCGAGTGAGAGGGTTGCTCTTCACTCGGAGTAAATGGTTGTAACTTAGGCAAGTCACGGGGTCGCAGCTAAGCCTCCGAGTGAGAGGGTCGCTCTTCACTCGGACTGGAATGTTTGTAACTTAGGCGATTCCAGCTACGTTGTACTTGTGGCAGAGTTCGGAGGACCGAGTCGCTTTGTACTTGTAGCGTAGCTTGGAGGACCGCAGCTAAGCCCCCGAGTGAGAGGGTTGCTCTTCACTCGGAGTAAAATGGTTGTAACTTAGGAGAGTCACGGGGTCGCAGCTAAGCCTCCGAGTGAGAGGGTCGCTCTTCACTCAGAGTGGAATGTTTGTAACTTAGGCGATTCCAAGCTACGTTGTACTTGTGGCGGAGTTCGGAGGACCGAGCCGCTTTGTACTTGTAGCATAGCTTGGAGGACCGCAGCTAAGCCTCCGAGTGAGAGGGTTGCTCTTCACTCGGAGTAGATGGTTGTAACTTAGGCGAGTCACGGGGTCGCAGCTAAGCCTCCGAGTGAGAGGGTCGCTCTTCACTCGGAGT
>LR738710.1:266483681-266516673 GCA_902687465.1 Secale cereale
TGTAGCGTAGCTCGGAGGACCGCAGCTAAGCCCCCGAGTGAGAGGGTTGCTCTTCACTCGGAGTAAATGGTTGTAACTTAGGCGGGTCACGGGGTCGCATCTAAGCCCCCGAGTGAGAGGGTCGCTCTTCACTCGGAGGTGAATGTTTATAACTTAGGCGATTCCAAGCTACGTTGTACTTGTGGCGGAGTTCGGAGGACCGAACCGCTTTGTACTTGTAGCGTAGCTCGGAGGACCGCAGCTAAGCCCCCGAGTGAGAGGGTTGCTCCTCACTCGGAGTAGAAGGTTGTAATTTAGGCGAGTCACGAGGTCGCAGCTAAGCCCCCGAGTGAGAGGATCGCTCTTCACTCGGAGTGGAATGTTTGTAACTTAGGCGATTCCAAGCTACGTTGTACTTGTGGCAGAGTTCGGAGGACCGAACCGCTTTGTACTTGTAGCGTAGCTCGGAGGACCGCAGCTAAGCCCCCGAGTGAGAGGGTTGCTCTTCACTCGGAGTAGAAGGTTGTAACTTAGGCGAGTCACGAGGTCGCAGCTAAGCCTCCGAGTGAGAGGATCGCTCTTCACTCGGAGTGGAATGTTTATAACTTAGGCGATTCCAAGCTACGTTGTACTTGTGGCGGAGTTCAGAGGACCGAACCGCTTTGTACTTGTAGCGTAGCTCAGAGGACCGCAGCTAAGCTTTCGAGTGAGAGGGTTGCTCTTCACTCGGAGTACAAGGTTGTAACTTAGGCGAGTCACGAGGTCGCAGCTAAGCCCCCGAGTGAGAGGATCTCTCTTCACTCGGAGTGGAATGTTTGTAACTTAGGCGATTCCAAGCTACGTTGTACTTGTGGCGGAGTTCGGAGGACCGAGCCGCTTTGTACTTGTAGCGAAGCTCGGAGGATCGCAGCTAAGCACCCACTGGGGGATTTAGAGGACACCAATCGTTAGGGGATCATTGCTATCTTGTCTTTGAAACAAATTGGGAAATTTTTATTACAGCTCGATCGTCGAGTGTTTCAAGTGTAAAAGCGGCGGAGCGGGTCCGCATTCCACGAATGAGGTTCGTCTTTCTTCTGGGCTACATTGTAGAGGTGGTATGCTCCGTTGCGCAGCACCTTTGTGATGATGAATGGGCCTTCCCAGGCTGGGGCGAGCTTGTGCGGACGTTTCTGATGCACTCGAAGGACCAGGTCTCCTTCCTGGAATGCCCGGCTTCTTACGTTGCGAGAATCAACGCGGGTCCTGTTGGTAGATGGTCGACCGGATCAGGGCCATCTCTCTTTCCTCTTCCAAAAGGTCGACTGCATCTTGACGAGCCTGCTCTGCCTCGGCTTCGGAGAAGAGTTCCACTCTGGGGGCATTGTGTAATAATTCGCTCGGCAACACAGCTTCGGCTCCATAGACCAGGAAGAAAGGGGTACGGCCAGTCGACCGATTCGGAGTCGTCCTCAGACCCCATAGGATAGAGGGCAGCTCAGTTACCCAAGCCCCGGCGGCGTGCTTAAGGTCACACATGAGCCGTGGTTTTAGGCCTTGGAGAATCAAACCATTTGCTCTTTCTGCTTGTCCATTCGACTGTGGATGTGCCACGAAGGCGTAGTCGACTCGTGTTCCTTGGGAGGCACAGAAAGCTCTGAATTCATCCGAGTCAAAGTTGGAGCCGTTGTCTGTGATGATGCTGTGAGGGACCCCATATCTGAATATTAGCTCCTTAATGAAGCTGATGGCGGTGCTCGACTCGAGGTTCTTGATGGGTTTGGCCTCGATCCACTTGGTAAACTTGTCGACTGCCACCAGAAGGTGGGTGAATCCGCTTCTGCCTGTCCTGAAGGGGCCGACCATATCCAAGCCCCAAACAGCGAAGGGCCAGACTAGTGGGATGGTTTTTAGGGCGGATGCTGGCTTGTGTGACATGTTGGAGTAGAACTGGCAACCCGCGCATTTATCCACAATATCCTTGGCCATCTCGTTGGCGCGGGGCCAGTAAAACCCGGCTCGGTATGCTTTGGCCACGATAGCCCGAGAGGAGGCGTGGTGGCCACAAGTCCCCGAGTGGATTTCACCCAAGATCAGTCGACCTTCCTCTGGATTGATGCAGCGCTGGGCGACTCCGGTGACGCTTTCTCTGTAGAGCTGACCGTGGATGACTGTGAACGCTTTGGATCAGCGGACGATCTGGCATGCTTCTTCTTCGTCTTCTGGGAGTTCTTGTCTGAGCAGATATGATATATATGGCACAGTCCAATCAGGTGTGATCACTAGGACCTCCATGATCAAGTCGACCACGGCGGGCACTTCGACCTCAGTCGGATCCGTCGCGCTGACTAGCTGCAGGGGCTCTTCCGTGAAGGGGTCTTCTTTGACAGAGGGGGTGTGCAGATGCTCCAAGAACACATTCTTGGGTATAGACCTCCGAGTCGACCCAATTTTTGCGAGATCGTCGGCTAGCTGATTCTTTGCTCTGGGCACATGATGGAGCTCTAAGCCTTCGAACTTCTTTTCAAGCTTTCGCACTGCACTGCAATAACTGGTCATTGCCGGGCTCCTGACGTCCCATTCTTTCATCACTTGGTTCACCACTAGGTCGGAATCGCCGTAGACCATCAGGCGACGGACGCCGAGTGAGATGGCCATACGCAACCCATACAAAAGTGCTTCGTATTCGGCTTCATTGTTTTATGAATCGAAATGGATATGAAGGACGTAGCTGAGCTTGTCGCCCCTGGGAGAGACCAGGACTACGCCTGCGCCGGATCCGTTCAGCATCTTGGACCCATCAAAGAACATAGCCCAATGGTCCGACTGGACTTGAGTCGGAAGCTCTTGTTCTATCCACTCAGCCACAAAATCCGCTATGGCCCGAGACTTGATGGCTTTCTTCGCTTCAAACTTGATATCTAATGGAAGAAGTTCAATCGCCCATTTTGCCACTCGACCTGTTGCATCTTGGTTGTTAAGTATCTCTGATAGTGGGGCGTCACTGACGACTGAGATCAAATGGTCCGAGAAGTAATGGGCAACCTTTTTGCGGTCAAGTAAATCCCGTACACAAGCTTTTCATAATGTGGATACCTTTGCTTGGAGGGAGTCAAAACTTCGGATATGTAATAGACCGGGCGTTGGACCTTGTATGCCTTGCCCTCTTCTTCCCGCTCGACCGTGAGTACAGTACTGACGACTTGTCCAGTGGCAGCAATGTACAGCAGAAGAGGCTCTCCGCTGACTGGGGCAGCGAGCACCGGCTGGGTGCATAGCAGGGCTTTGAGCTCTTCAAACGCTGCTTCGGCTTCGGGATTCCACTCGAACTTGTCGGATTTCTTCATGAGTCGGTAGAGAGGCAGTGCCTTCTCCCCAAGACGAGAAATGAATCGACTCAATGCGGCCAAGCAACCAGTAAGCTTCTGGACGTCGTGAATACGCTCGGGGCGTTTCATTCGGAGGATGGTGCTGACCTTCTCTGGGTTGGCGTCGATTCCCCGTTCGGAAATGAGAAAACCGAGCAACTTGCCACCAGGAACTCCAAATGCACACTTCGACGGGTTGAGCTTGATATCGTAGCTTCTGAGGTTCGCGAATGTCTCAGCGAGGTCAGTCAGCAGGTCGGAACCTTTCCGTGACTTGACCACGATGTCATCCATGTACGCCTCGACGTTCCGACTGATTTGCTTTATTAAGCACTTCTGGATCATGCGCATGAAGGTGGCGCCGGCATTTTTGAGGCCGAAAGGCATGGTGACATAACAAAAACACCCGAAAGGGGTGATGAAAGCTGTCTTTATCTCATCGGGCCCATACAGACGGATCTGATGGTACCCGGAATATGCGTCCAGAAAGGACAAACGCTCACATCCCGCAGTCGAGACAACTATCTGATCGATGCGGGGAAGAGGAAAATGATCTTTCGGGCAGGCTCGATTGATGTACTTGAAATCGATGCACATGCGGAGAGACTTGTCCTTCTTGGGGACCATGACGATGTTGGCGAGCCACTCGGAGTGGTATATCTCGCGGATAAACTCTGCTGCTAGGAGTCGAGCCACTTCTTCGCCAATCGCCTTTCACTTCTCCGCAGCGGATCGACAGAGATGTTCCTTCACAGGTTTCACCTTCGGGTCGACTCGCAAATGGTGCTCAGCCAGCCCCCTGGGCACACCCGGCATGTCTGAAGGTTTCCATGCAAAGATGTCCCAGTTCTCACGGAGGAACTAGATGAGCGCTTCTTCCTATTTGCTGTCGAGTGTGGTGGAGATGTGGGTCGGCGCTGCGTTGGGGTCGGTGGGGTGGATGTGCATAGGTTTTGTGTCCCCGGCCGACTGAAAAGCTGACTTGGAAGCCGGCTTCTTCGCCCTCAGCAGGTCGCCCGGATCCACTTGCTTTTGGTACTCCTCCATCTCTACTGCTGCCATTTGCTCGTCGGCGATCTTCGAGCCTTTCTGGAAGCATTCTTCCGCTTTCTGCCCATTCCCAGTGATGGTTATGACGCCGTTGGGTCCCGGCATCTTCAGCTTGAGGTAGACGTAACATGGTCGAGCCATGAACCTGGCGTAGGCGGGCCTACCCAGGATGGTGTGATAGGCGCTATTGAAGTCCACCACTTCGAACACCAGCTTCTCCTTTCGGTAGTTCTTGGACTAACAAAAGACGACGTCGAGTGAGATCTGGCCAAGTGAGTCGGCTTTCTTCCCGGGGATTACTCCGTGGAACCTCATGCTACTTTCCCTTAGCTTGGACATCGGATTGCGCATATCCCGGAGGGTTGCTGCATACAGGATATTCAAGCCACTGCCTCCATCCATCAGAACTCTGGTCAGGCGCATGCCTTCGACTACTGGGTGGCAATGTGCGCTGGATGATCGGACTGGTCAAATGTGATGGGGTCTTCGACCATTTCAGGAACGTGGGGGTCGTCGGAGCAACCATGTTTACTTCTTTGTTGATGATTTTTAGTCGACTTTTGCTCTCGACATCTGCAAAAATCACCAAGGTGGAGTTGATGCGGGGGTATCCTCCGTCCCCTTCCTTGTCTTCGGACTCTTCTGATTCCTTCTCTTTCTCGGTCGACTGATCCTTCTGGAAACTCTGGATCAAGAGCCGACATTGTCGAGTGGTGTGTTTGGGATACACCAAGTTCCCCTCTTCATCTTTCTTCGTGTGTATGGGACATGGCTGGTCGAGCATATCATCTCCAGCCTGACCGTTTCCTTTCTTGGGGGCCCAGGAGCCTTTTGGCTTCCCTTTCCCTTCCCTTGATTCACCACCGCAGCCTCTCCCTGAGCGGCTGGGTCGGCCTTGCGTTTATTCTTTCGATTGTGATTCTGATCGTCCTGCCCAATTGGTTTCTTGCCACTACGGAGCCGATCGGCCTCCTCGCCGTTGGCGTACCGACTGGCAATCTCCATCATCCGCGACAGGGACATGTCGCCTGTTCGGCCAAATTTCAAATTCAACTCTCGATTGCGCACGCCTTCCTTGAAGGCGCACACCGCCTGGTGCTCGGAAACGTTCTCCACCGTGTGATGCAAAGTGGTCCACCGCTGAATGTAGTCCCTCAAAGTTTCACTCGGCTTCTGCGTGCAGTGCTGAAGCTCTGCGAGTCCAGCAGGTCGCTTGCAGGTGCCTTCGAAGGTCCGAACGAAAACCCGAGCGAGCTCTTCCCAACTGTATATGCTCCTGGGAGCTAACTGGTTGAGCCACGCCCAAGCAGAGCCTCCCAGCATCAAGGGGAGGTGCTTCATGGCCACGTCGTTGTTGCCTCCTCCGATCTGCACAGCCACTCGGTAGTCTTCCAGCCAAGTGTCCGGCTTCGACTCACCGGTGAACTTGCTTACTCCTGCTGCTAGCCTGAAGTTCGGGGGGGTCTCCGCGGCCTTGATTGCACTGTAGAAACATTCAGGCCCTGAGGCCGGCGCTCGGCTGCCGCTGGGATGGTCTCCGCCTCGCTCGTCCCTGGATGCCCGGTTACGGTCGACTCGACCCTGTACAAGGATGGACCTCGCATCGAAACCTGGCCGTCGGGGATCCGGGGGAATCCTACGCTCGTCATCTCGCAGGCGCCTGCCCACGTGTCGCTGGGGCGAGTGTGACACACTTCCCGGAGGAGGGGTTGGCGCTGGACGGCGGTCGTAGCGTCCGTGTCGACGGTCGAGTGGATCGTCATTCCGACCCAGGTGCCGGTCTTGCCGCGGGCCACGTTCCTCACGCCTCGGGGGCGATCTTGGACTGTGGGCCGACCATACGGTGTCTGCAGCCACCGATCTACTGTGAATTATGTTGCGCGACTGAGAAATAGCCGCGTTCTGCTCTTCAGCCGTTCGGAGCAAAGCTCGGATCTGCTGAAGACCTCTCCCAGCCTCCGACTGGGAGGGTTGAATCGACTCCGCGATACGAGCCACGGCCTCGAGGTTTTGGACTGGTGTGCGGAACACCTGAGTCTCGCGCTGACGCGATTGCCGCGGCCGTCGACTGGACTCGAGGGCCAGTCGGCGGGCCTGTTCGTCGAGTGAACGTTGGATGTTTTCCAAGCGCGCGCGCTCGGCCAAGGTGGCCACGCGTGTGGCTTCGAGAGCCAAAGCTTCTGGGGAATCCCCCATGATGGGGGTGAAGAGCGCATCTCCGTTGCCGCGACAAAGCTCAGCTCTTTGCTCGGAGGTGAGGGGCTGAGGGATGTAACCGTCGTTGTCGTGCGCCCGATCGCCTCCGCTGCCGCCGTTCTCACCACTAGGAAAACCTGGCGGGCTGCGGCGCGAATCGACCATGAGGATTTCCGCCGTGGGATCGCTACTCCCGCACTCGGAAACGGAATCTTCGAGCCCGGTCGACTGATCGGCCGGCTCGTAAAGGTAACCGTCGGGCTCAATGGCCGCGACTTGTGGGGTGGCCGTTTGACGGGCCACCGCATGTTTCACCCACCGCTAGAGCCGTGAACGACCGAATCGCTTACGGCGGCGTCCAGCGGGGATGGGGGACGATGAGTACCGGGTCGACGGCTGCAGCACGAGGACGCCACCGGCTCCGGCGCGAAAGTGCGTAGTTCCGCGGGCGGGCGGAGCCTCAACGTCGAGAGGGGCTTCCTGGAGCCACGCGGAGTTGTCGGCGACGAAGACCAACGCGCCGAGCCGGATCTCATGGCCCGACGCCAAAACGCCGCCTGACACCATGATGAAAGTGGTCGGGGAAGAGATCGCAACTTCACCAAATGTCGCTAAGACGCCTTGCCCCACGGTGGGCGCCAACTGTCGTGGTTCTAAGTCTGACAATAAGGGTAGGGGGTACGAATGGAGAGGCAAGGTTCTAGCTATGGCGAGGTTGTACACAGGGTGTTAGCGAGTTCAGGCCCTTCTCGGAGGAAGTAATAGCCCTACGTCTCGATGCCCGGAGGCTCGGTCGACTGATGCGTGTATATGTGTGTTACAGAGGTGCGAACCCTTGTTCTGGAGGAGGGGGTGGCTTATATAATGTGCCAGGACCCCAGCCATGCTCCACCTTACCAAGGGCTTAAAGGTACATTAAGGCAGGCGTTACTGATAATTCCTGCAGTAAAGGATAATTAAGGTATTTACTACGGTAAGTAAATACGGGACCATTGCTGTTCCAAGAGGCGCTTGTCCTTCGGAGGTCGAGTGCCTGGTCCGGTCGAGTGGAGTTGAGTCGTCCTGCATATATGAGTCAGTCGAGTGAAGTGTCTTCTTGGACCGTCTCAGTCGACTGTCTCCATTGTCGTGGGTCTTGTCTTTTGGTCTTCCAGGGTAGTGACCTTGGGTGGGGTACCTTGGTCAGGTCTATGACCCTACCCTAGGTCTGTAACCTCGTCACATATCACATCACAACATGCCCTGCAAAAACAAGTTAGACGTCCTCTACTTTGTTGTTGCAAGTTTACGTGGCTGCTATGGGCTTCTAGCAAGAACCGTTCTACCTACGACACAAAACCATAACGGTGATTTATCAAGTTTGTTGTTTTAACCTTCTTCAAGGACCGGCCGTAGTCAAATTCGATTCAACTAAAGTAGAAGAAATAGACACCCACCAACCACCTTTATGCAAAACAAGTTGCATGTCTGTCGGTGGAACCGGTCTCTTGTACGTGGACATGTAAGGTTGGTCCAGGCCGCTTCATCTTACAATACCGCCAAATCAAAATAAGATGTTGGTGGTAAGCAGTATGACTATCACTGCCCACAACTCTTTCTGTTCTACTCGTACATGTCATCTACGCATAGACCTGGCTCATGATGCCAGCGTTAGGGAACGTTGCATGCAAAACAAAAAAATTCTACGCACACGCAATGATCTATCCATGGAGATGCATAGCAACGTGGGGGAGAGTGTGTCTACGTACCCTCGTAGACCGTAAGCGGAAGCGTTGGACAACGCGGTTGATGTAGCCGAATTTTTTCATGATCCAACCGATCAAGTACCGAACGTATGGCACCTCCGCGTTCAGTACATGTTCAGCTCGGTGACGTCCTCGCCTTCTTGATCCAGGAAGACAGGCAAAGTAGTAGATGAGTTCCAGCAGCACGGCGGCGTGGTGATGGTGATGGTGAAGTGATCTCCGCACGGCTTCGTCAAAGCACTACGTAAATAGGACCGAGGGAAGAAACTGTGGAGAAGGGCACCGCATACGGCTAAGACAATGTTCTGGTCTTTGTGTGGTCCCCCCTCTTCATATATATATAGGTGGGAGGGAGAGGGAGGCAGCTAGGGTGTGCCCCAAGTAGGCCGAAACCTACTTGGGCTCCTTCCCTAGGCCGCCCCCCCCCCCTTTCCTTCTTTTGGTGAACGGGGAAAGGCAGGGGAGGAGGCGCCCCCCTTACCTTTCTCCCATGAGAAGAGAAAGGCAAGAGGGGCTAGCCCTCCCCCTTTCCTTCCCTAGGGCCGGCGCCCAGGGAGTGGGGTGCGCCAGCCCCTATGTGGGCTGGTCTGTCCCTCCCTTGGCCCATTAGGCCCATACTCTCGCTGGGGATTCCCGAAACTCCTGCCAGTGACCCGATGACTACTCGGTGCACCGGGAAACTCTTCCAGTGTCCGAATATCATCGTCCTATATATCAATCTTTACCTCTCGACCATTTTGAGACTCCTCTTCATGTACGTGATCTCATCCGGGACTCCGAACAACATTCGGACACCAAATCACATAACTCATATAATACTATATCATCATCAAACGTTAAGCGTGCAGACCCTACGGGTTCGAGAACTATGTAGACATGACCGAGACACCTCTCCCGTTAATAACCAATAGCGGAACCTGGATACTCATATTGGTTCCTACATATTCTATGAAGATCTTTATCGGTTAAACCATTATGACAACATACGTAATTCCCTTTGTCTATCGGTATGTTACTTGCCCGAGATTCGATCGTCAGTATCTCTATACCAATTCAATCTCATTACCTGCAAGTCTCTTTACTCGTTCTGTAATACATCGTCTCGTAACTAACTCATTAGTCATTTGCTTGCAAGGCTTCTTATGATGTCTATTACCAAGAGGGCCCAGAGATACCTCTCTGATACTCGGAGTGAAAAATCCCAATCTCGATTCATGCCAATTCAACAAACACCTTTGGAGATACATGTAGAGCACCTTTATGATCACCCATTTACATTGTGACACTTGATAGAACACAAGGTATTCCTCCGATATCCGGGAGTTGCATGATCTCATGGTCTAAGGAACATGTATTTGACATAGAGGAAAGCAGTAGCAAAAACTGTACGATCAAATGCTAAACTATCAAATGGGACTTGTCCATCACATTATTCTCATAATTATGTGATCCCATTATCAAATGACTACTCATGTCTATGGTTACGAAACCTTAACCATCTTTGATTAACAAGCTAGTCTAGTAGAGGCTTACTAGGGACACGGTATTTGTTTATGTATTCACACATGTATTTAAGTTTCCGGTCAATACAATTCTAGCATGAATAATAAACCTTTATCATGAATAAGGAAATATATAATAATAACAACTTCATTATTTCCTCTAGGGCATATATCCATCGTAACGCACCATATCCAATAGAGTGCGATTACGATGTTTGGACACACCATCACAATGTGGTGTTCTAGGTGGCATGAGTTGTGAAACAATTTCCACATCTGTTTTAAATGTATGCCAAACTCGTAACTCAGATATTCACCTGCACGATCATATCATAGACATTTTATCTTCTTGTCACGATGACCTTCAACTTCACTCTAAAATTGTTTGAAATTTTCAAACGTTTCAGACTTGTGTTTCATTAAGTACCCATATCTACTCAAATCATCAGTGAAGGTAAGAAAATAGCGACATCCACCGCATGCTTCAATACTCATTGGACCGCATACATCAGTATGTATCATTTCGAATAAGTCATTTGCTCGCTCCATCGTATCAGAAAATGGGGTCTTAGTCATCTTATCCATGAGGCATGGTTCACATGTCTCAAGTGATTCAAAATCGAGTGAGTCAAAAGATCCATCAACATGGAGCTTCTTCATGCGCTTTACACCAATATGACCTAAGCACCAGTGCCACAAGTATGTGGTACTATAATTATTAACTTTGCATCTTTTGGCATCAATATTATGAACATGTGTATCACTACGATCGAGATTCAATACACCATTCACATTGGGTGCATGAACATAGAAGGTATTATTCATGTAAACAGAATAACCATTATTCTTCGACTTAAATGAATGACCGTATTGCAATAAACACGATCTAATCATGTTCATGCTCAACGCAGCGCAGACACCAAATAACATTTTTCTAGGTTCAACACTAATCCCGAAGCTAGAGGGAGCGTGCGATGGTGATCACATCAACCTTGGAAACACTTCAAACACACATCGTCACCTCGCCCTTTGCTAGTCCCCGTTTATTCTGCAGCTTATGTTTTGAGTTACGAATATTAGCAACTGAACCAGTATCTAATACCCAGGTGCTACTAGGAGTACTAGTAAGGTACACATCAATAACGCATATATCAATTATACTTTTGTTGAAGTTTCCAACCTTCTTATCTAACAAGTATTTGGGGTAGTTCCGCTACCAGTGATCGTTCCCCTTACAGTAGAAGCACTTAGTCTTGGGTTTGGGTTCAACCTTGGGTTTCTTCACTTGAGCGGCAACTGGCTTGCCATTCACAAAGTTTTCCTTCTTGCCCATGCCCTTCTTGAACCAGTGCTCTTATTAACCATCAACACTTGATGCTCCTTCTTGATTTCTACCTTCGCGGCCTTAAGCACCGTGAACAACTCCGGTATCATCTCCATCCCTTGCATGTTATAGTTCATCATGAAGCTCTAGTAGCTTGGTGATAGTGACCGGAGAACTCTGTCAATCACTATCTTATCTGGATGACCAGCTCCCACTTGATTCAAGCGATTGTAGCACCCAGACATTCTGAGCACATGCTCACTGGCCGAGCTATTCTCCTCCATCTTGTAGGTAAAGAACTTGTCAGAAGTCTTATACCTCTCAACACGGGCATGAGCCTGAAATACCAATTTCAGTTATTGGAACATCTCATATGTTCCATGGCATTCAAAATGTATTTGGAGTCCCGATTCTAAGCGTAAAGCATGGCGCACTAAACTATGAAGTAGTCATCAGAACATATCTACCAGATGTTCACAACATCCACAAACGACAGAGGAGGGGTTGGCACACCGAGCGGTGCATCAAGGACATACGCCTTTTGTACAGCAGTGAGGACAATCCTCAGACTACAGACCTAGTCCGCATAATTTCTTACAATATCTTCTAGCTTAGCTTTCTCTAGGAACACATTGAAATTAAAGGGAGCTACTACGCGAGCCATTGATCTACAACATAGTTTGCGAAGACAACTTAGACTATTGTTCAAGATAACGAGTTCAATTAATCATATTACCTATGAACTCCCACTCAAATCAACATCCCTCCTATTGTCCGAGTGTAACATGATCCAAATTCACCAACCCAAGTCCGATCATCACGTGAGATGAGGTGGTTTCAATGGTGAACATCTCCATGTTGATCATATATACTATATGACTCATGTTTGACCTTTCGGTCTCTTGTGTTCCGAGGCCATGTCTATACATGCTAGGCTCGTCAAGTTTAACCCAAGTGTTCCGCATGTGCAAAACTGGCTTGCACCCGTTGTATGCAAACATAGAGTCTATCACACCCGATCATCACGTGGTGCTTAGAAATGACGAACTTTTGCAACAGTGCACACTTGGGGAGAACTCAATTTTATCTTGAAATTTTAGTGAGGGATCACCTTATAATGCTACCATCGTCCTAAGCAAAATAAGATGCATAAAAGGATTAACATCACATGGAAATCATAAGTGACATGATATGGCCATCATCTTGTGCTTTTGATCTCCATCTCCAAAACACCGGCATGATCTCCATCATCACCGGCATGAAACCATGATCTCCATCATCACGATCTCCATCATCGTGTTGCCATCAGGGTTGTCACGCCAACCATGCTTATACAACTATTGCTACCGCTTAGCGATAAAGTAAAACATTACATGGCCCTTAATGATTGACACACACGTCATACAATAATTAAAGATAGCCATATGGCTCCTGCCGGTTGTTGTATTCATCGACATGCAAGTCACAATAATCTATACAAAACATGATCATTGACGAGGTTACGGACCTAAGGTAGGGTCATGGGCCCGATCCAGGTACCCCACCCAAGGTCACTACCCTAAAAGATCAAAAGACAAGACCTATGACAGTGGAGGCAGTCGACTGAGAAAGTCCGAGAAGACACTCCACTCGACTGAACCTCCTACGCAAGGCGACTCAACCCCACTCGACCGATCCAAGGCACTCGACCTCCGAAGGTCAAACGTCACTTGAGACAGCAACGGACCTATATTTACTCGCTATAGTAAACACCTTAATTATCCTTTACTGCAGGCGTTACCAGTAACGCATGCCTTAATGTACATTTAACCCTTGGTAACGTGGAGCACGGCTGGGGTCCTGGCACACTATATAAGCCACCCCCCTCCTCCAGAACAAGGGTTCGCACCTCTGTAACACACATATACACATATCAGCCGACCAAGCCTCCGGGCACCGAGACGTAGGGCTATTACTTCCTCCGAGAAGGGCCTGAACTCGCTAACACCTTGTGTACGACATCACCATAGCTAGAACCTTGCCTCTCCATTCGTACCCCCTACCCTTACTGTCAGACTTAGAACCACGACAGTTGGCGCCCACCGTGGGGCAAGGCGTCTTAGCGACATCTGGTGAAGTTGCAATTCCTCCTCCGACCACTTTCATCATGGTGTCAGGCGGCGGTTTGGCGTTAGGCCACGAGATCCGGCTCGACGCGCTGGCCTACATCGCCGACGACTCTACGTGGCTCCAGGAAGCCCCTCTCGACGTCGAGGCTCTGCCTGTCCACGGAACTGCGCACTTTTGCGCCGGCGCTGGCGGCGTCCTCCTGCTCCAGCCATCGACTCGGTACTCATCGTCCCCCATCCCCGATGGACGCCGCCGCAAGCGATCCGGTCGTTCGCGGCTCCAGCGATGGGTGAAACATGCGGTGGCCCGTCAAACGGCCACCCCACAAGTCGCGGCCATTGAGCCCGACGGCTACATCTACGGGCCGGCCGACCAGTCGACCGGGCCCGAAGATTTTGTTTCTGAATGCGGGAGCAGCGACCCCGCGGCGGAAATCCTTATGGTCGATTCGCGCCGCAGCCCGCCAGGTTTTCCTCACGATGGGAACGGCGGCAGCGGCGGCGGCCGATCGCACGACAACGACGGTTACATCCCTCAGCCCCTCACCTCCGAGCAAAGAGATGAGCTTTGTCGCCGCAACGGAGATGCACTCTTCACTCCCATCGTGGGAGGTTCCCCAGAAGCTTTGGCTCTCGAAGCCACGTGCGTGGCCACCTTGGCCGAGCGCGCGCGCTTGGAAAACATCCAACGCTCACTCGACGAGCAGGCCCGCCGACTGGTCCCCGAGTCCAGTCGACGGCCGCGGCAATCGCGTCAGCACGAGACTCACGTGTTTCGCACACCAGTCCAAAACCTCGAAGTTGCGGCTCGTAATGCGGAGTCGATTCAACCCTCCCAGTCGAAAGCTGGGAGAGGTCTTCAGCAGATCCGAGCTTTTCTCCGAACGGCTGAAGAACAAAACGCGGCTGTTTCTCAGTCGCGCAACATGATTCACAGCAGATCGGTGGCTGCAGACACCGTGTGGTCGGCCCATAGCCCAAGATCGCCCCCGAGGCATGAGGAACGTGGCCCGCGGCAAGACCGACACCTGAGTCGGAACGACGACCCACTCGACCGTCGAAACGGACGCTACGACCGTCGTCGAGCGCCTACCCCTCCTCCCGGAAGTGGGTCACACTCGCCCCAGCGGCACGTAGGCAGGCGCCTGCGAGATGATGAGCGGAGGATTCCCCCTGATCCCCGGCGGCCGGGTTTCAATGCGAGGTCCATCCTTGTGCAAGGTCGAGTCGACCGTAACCGGGCATCCAGAGACGAGCGAGGCAGAGACCAACCCAGTGGCAGCCGAGCGCCGGCCTCTGGGCCTGAATGTTTCTGTACTGCTATCAGAGCCGCGGAGATCCCCCCGAACTTCAGGCTGGCGGCAGGAGTAAGCAAGTTCACCGGTGAGTCAAAGCCGGACACTTGGCTGGAAGACTACCGAGTGGCCGTGCAGATCGGAGGCGGCAACGACGACGTGGCCATGAAGCACCTCCCCTTGATGCTGGGAGGCTCCGCTCGGGCGTGGCTCAACCAGTTGGCCCCAGGAGTATATACAGTTGGGAAGAGCTAGCTCGGGTTTTCGTTCGGACCTTCGAAGGCACCTGCAAGCGACCTGCTGGACTAGTAGAACTTTAACACTGCGTGCAGAAGCCGAGTGAAACTTTGAGGGACTACATTCAGCGATGGACCACTTTGCATCACACGGTGGAAAACGTGTCTAAGCACCAGGCGGTGTGCGCTTTCAAGGAAGGCGTGCGTAACCGAGAGTTAAATCTGAAGTTTGGCCGAACAGGCGACATGTCCCTGTCGCGGATGATGGAGATTGCCAGTCGGTACACCAACAGTGAGGAGGCCGATCGGCTCCGCAGTGGCAAGAAACCAGTCGGGCAGGATTAACAGAATTCCAATCGGAAGAACAAGCGCAAGGCCGACCCAGCCGCTCAGGGAGAGGCTGCGGTGGTTAATCAAGGAAAGGGCAAAGGGAAGCCAAAAGGCTCCTCGGCCCCCAAGAAAGGAAAGGGTTAGGCTGGAGATGATATGCTCGACCAGCCGTGCCCCATACACACGAAGAAAGATGAAGAGGGAAACTTGGTATATCCCAAGCACACCACTCGGCAGTGTCGGCTCTTGATCCAGAGTTTCCAGAAAGATCAGTCGACTAAGAAAGAGAAGGAAACAGAAGAGTCCGAAGACAGGGAAGGGGACGAAGGATACCCCCGTATCAACTCCACTTTGGTGATTTTCGCGGACGTCGAGAGTAAAAGTCGACTGAAAATCATCAACAGGGAAGTAAACATGGTTGCCCCGGCGACCCCCACGTTTCTGAAATGGTCAAAGACTCCTATCACATTCGACCAGTCCGATCACCCAGCGCACATTGCCACCCCTGGGCGGCAAGCGCTGGTGGTCGACCCAGTTATCGAAGGCACACGCCTGACCAGAGTTCTGATGGATGGGGGCAGTGGCTTGAATATCTTGTATGCAGCAACCCTCCGGGATATGGGCATTCCGATGTCCAAGCTGAGGGAAAGTAACATGAGGTTCCACGGGGTAATCCCCGGTGTAAGGGCATATTTCTCCCTAAGTAGTTTTGGTGATTGATGACAATGCATTTGCGGACTGATCGTGTGCTCTAAGCTCCTACAGGTATATCTCCCTTAGGCACAAGACGATTGATTGCCCCTCGGATTCTATGGAAGACGGTGTTTTCTTTTTGCTCCCTGTCGGTGGCTTTGAGTAATAGGAAAGCCGTACTATTAAGAGGGGGTCCGCGTCGGAAAGGTTTGGGTGGAATCAACACGTACACATCTTACTCTCGCACCACCTTTCCTTGCTTCTCTGGAGTTCCAACCGGTTATTATTCGTATATGCAAACTGTGACTTCTTAACTAGATCATCTGCCTGGCTAGCGGTAGTACCGCTCTACCAAGCGGTAGTACCGCGCTGACACACGGTAGTACCGCCTGCCGGCACGGTAGTACCGCTCCGACGGTAGTACCGCGTCTCCAGAGCAGTAGTACCGTGTATCTGGCCCAGGCGCTGATTCTAAGTATAGAAGTTGATGCGGAAGTAATTTTTTACTTCCGCATCCAATGCGGTAGTACCGCTTAACCCAAGCGGTAGTACCGTGTCTCATTTTGCTACTATCGTTTTCCCTGCGGATGTAGCCACGGATGTAATTTATTACATCCGTGGTTGTCAATCATGTCGCACTTTTCTGCCTAGCGGTAGTACCGCTCCCAGAGCGGTAGTACCGCTCAGCCAGCGGTAGTACCGCAACTTATGTGCGGTACTATCGCTCTCTGCGGGCTGAAAACACTCATAACGGTTGGATTTGCTCTCCCACTATATATAGGGGGTCTTCTTCTCCAAGAAGACTTACCTCTTCCCCCACTACTCCATTGTTGCTCCAAAAGCTCCATTTCCGCCCGATCTCTCTCCCTAGCCAATCAAACTTGTTGATTTGCTCGGGATTGCTTGAGGAGGCATCGATCTACACTTCCACCAAGAGATATTTGATTCTCCCCACTAATCCCTTGCGGATCTTGTTACTCTTGGGTGTTTGAGCACCCTAGACGGTTGAGGTCACCTCGAAGCCATATTCCATTGTGGTGAAGCTTCGTGGTTTTGTTGGGAGCCTCCAAGTTATGGAGATAGCCCCAACCTTGTTTGTAAAGGTTCGGTTGCCGCCTTCAAGGCCACCCCTAGTGGATTCACGGCACCTTGCGTCGTGTGAGGGCGTGAGGAGAATACGGTGGCCCTAGTGGCTTCTTGGGGAGCATTGTGCCTCCACACCGCTCCAACGGAGACGTACTTCCCCTCAAAGGGAAGGAACTTCGGCAACACATCCTCGTCTCCACCGGTTCCACTTGTGGTTATTTCTTACCTTTACTTTTGCATGCTTTACTTGTTCAACTCCTATAGCATGCATGTGTAGTTGTTGTCCTTCTTTACTTTAGTTGTCATCTTAGAAGATTATCTAGACAACTTACTTTGTAGCTTATTTTAAAGTGGTTAAGAAAAGTTAAAAATTGTTAGTTGCCTATTCACCCCCCCACCCTAGTCAACCATATCGATCCTTACAATTGGTATCAGAGCCTCGTCTCTTTTTAAGGACTTTACCGTCCGAAGAGCATGGTTGACAACGTAGTCGAGACGGAGGACCATTCCGGTGGAACTCCGTCCTTGCCTACGTCAGAAGGGGGAGCCTCGGTCTCTCGTGAGGAGTTCAATGTGGCCTTGACCACATTGAAAGAATCACTAGCGAGCGAGGTCAAAGGTATGTTTAAAGATTTGCTTGAGGGGCTTAAATTATCCACCACACCGTTGGAAGTGGGTCGTCCCGCTACCAACGTGTCGGCGGCTAATCCCGACAAGGGAGAAGCTAGTAGTGAGCAAGCCCTGGTCACTAAGAATGGGAGTGGGAAATTTGCCCAATCCGCTCCTCCTACTCACTATGGAGGACCCGTTCCCACACCGCATTTAAATTCTATTGGGCCCCTCCCAAGTTTATCAAAAATACTGATTTTGCCACTTGGGTATTTCGTTTCAAACGTCATATTAATCATTGTTCCACTAACCTTTGGAGAATCATTGAGCAAGGTTTTTATCCGTATGATCCCGACAACATGACTCCACGAGAAACTGCAGATCATCAGTTGAACGAGTCCGCTCTTTGCATTCTTCATGATTCCATCCCTCCTGAAGACATTGCACACCTTCGACCCTTCACTGTGGCCAAGGAAGCTTGGGAGCATGTTGGCACGATGTACAAGGGAAGCACCAGTATTCAACGCTCCAACTATGAAGTGGTGCAAGATGAAGCTGATGAGTTTGCTATGATCGAAGATGAATATCCTCGTGAACTTTATCGAAGATTAACTATTCTTGCAGTGTATCTTCGAGATCATGGCAGTAAGGATACGGATGACAATTGGATCAAGCGCAAGTTCCTCAAGGCCATGATGCCCTATCATAAGGCCATGTCCTCTGTCATTCGTCAGAGACCGGACTTCCACACTTTATCCTCGAATGAAGTGTTGGATGAATTTGTTGCCATGAGGATCCTGGACATGACCACCGACAATGCGGTCTTAAGAGCTCAACGATCCAAGAAGCCTAATCTTGCTCTGAAGGCCAAGGCTTGTGTGGAAGAGTAGGAAGTGGAAGATGATGATGAGTGTTGCCCCGAGGACACCAAATATGCCTATCATGAGCACATGGCTCTTGCTTCAAGGCAATTCTAGGGCAAGAAGAACACAAGATCCAACTTCAACAGGAACAACTCTAGTTGGAACAAAGGGAAGCAACGAGTAAGGACATGCTTCAACTGTGGAAATGTAAGTCACTTCGTTGTGGATTGCCCATATGAGAAGAGAGAGGACTTTGGAGGCAAGCTTATTCGGAAGGACAAGTCAAAGTCCTATCCCAACAAGAATAGCTTCATCAAGAAGACTCCTCCGAAAGTGTTGGTGGCCCAAGAAGAATATGTGGAGGACGATGATAATGATGAAGACGATGAGGTGACCACTATGGCCACAATTGCAATTGCAACTACTCCACACTCATCTCTCTTCGACTCACCAAACGAGAACATCACCGCCAAGTGTCTCATGGCCAAGGCCACCAACAAGGTAACCCCAAACATCAATACTACTATCTCGTCTAATCCTTCATTGACCAATTGTATTGATGAGGGTGAGGGTGTTAAGGAGGGAGAAAATGAATTTGAGTTGTTCATGAAAAATCTCAAGGGCAAACCCAAGAAGCATTTTGTTGCTCTCTTGGAACAACTCGGTGAGGCCAATGACATGATCGAGGCTCACGAGGAAACCATTACTAAAATGGAAGGACATAGTAGAGACTATGCCGATGAGATATCGGATCTCTCTAATGCCCTAGAGGAAGAGCGTGGTCTTCGTTTGGCTCTTGAGGAGTCACACAACGATGGTCATGCTAAATTAAAGAAAGATCTTGATCATTCCTTAGTTGTCTCTCGCGTCCTTAACTCCGAGAAGGCAAAACTTGAGGTTGACCATGCTAAACTCAAAGAGGAGTTTGACATACTTGACAAGGCTCACAAGGCCTTGAAAGGAATGCACGCTACTCTCAAGGAGTCTCATGATCAACTCCAAGTTTCGCTAACCAAGGAAAAGGCTATCTTTCCTCGCATGGTTTTAATTGATAATGCTACTAACCCATGTTGCGAGCATATGCATATTGTTGAAGAGAATGCCGAGTTGAGGAAGCAACTCGAGAAAGGCCTTGTGACTTGCATACAAGGTGAGAAGAACCTCAACACTCTTTTGAGCAATCAAAAGGAGGTTGTGGCAAAGGAAGGAATTGGGTTTGTTCCAAAGCCCAATAAGAAGAAGAATGACAAGACCAAGCAACCACCCCCTCTCCGACAATCTTTTATGAAAGAAGGAGAGGGCTCGTCCACAAAGAAGCTAGGTGGTGGTGTCAAGAAAAACTCCACCATACCATCAAACATGGCCGGCGATTTTAATCCTTCATATGTTTTATGCCGTGCTAGTGATGGTCATGTGTTTGCTAAATTTGTTGGTTCTTCTTATGAGTACATTGAATGGTCCATTTGGGTTCCTAAGACCCTTGTTACTAACCTCAAAGGACCCATTACCAAATGGGTACCTAAATCCAAGCATTGATCTATTGTAGGAGTTTGCTTCTGGTGGGGGATCATGGTTGCTCGATAGCGGAGCCACAAATCATATGACCGGAAGCAGAGACTTGGTGGTGGACGTGCATCTCGGCTCATCTATGGCCACCAACGTCGAATGGGGTGATGCTTCATCTTCTGAGGTATTGGGACTTGGCAAGGTTGTTGTCTCTCATGATCTCACGATCGAGAAAGTCATGCTTGTTGAGTCCCTTGCATACAATTTACTTTCTGTTCGCCAACTTGCACTCATGGGCTTTGCTACATTCTTTGATATTGATATTGTGGCCCTCTTGTGGAGCAAGACTCTTAAAGTAGCCTACGTTGGGCATGTTGAGAACGGCCTTTATGTGGTTAACTTCTCGAAGCAACCCACTAAGGTCGCGACATGCCTAATGGCTAAAGTTGATGTGGGATGGCTTTGGCATCACCGTTTGGCCCACGTCAATATGAGATCTTTGCAAAGTCTTCTCAAGGGGGACCATGTCCGAGGACTAACAAATGTTAGCTTTGCCAAAGATTGTGCTTGCAGGGCGTGCATTGAAGGGAAATTACATGAGAAGGCTCACCCTCCCACGACTATCATCTATTCAAAGAGACCCCTAGAGCTCCTCCACATGGACCTCTTTGGGCCTCCATCTTTTGATAGTCTTGGGGGTAGGAAGTATTGCTTGGTGATTGTGGATGATTATTCAAGATACACATGGGTATACTTCTTCAAGAAGAAGAGTGAGACCCAACAAACCGTCATCAACTTTGCAAATGAAGCTCAACGACAACATGAAGCAAAGATTTTGATGATCATAAGTGACAACGGCACCGAGTTCAAGAACTACACCTTGGATGAGTTTCTTGGTGATGAGGGGATCAAACATCAATATGCTGCCCCATTACCCCTCAACAAAATGGTGTAGCGGAGAGAAAGAACCGAACTCTAATGGATGCTGCAAGAACCATGATGGCTGAATTCAAGTCTCCATAGAACTTTTGGGCCGAAGCCATTAACACCGCTTGCCATGCATCAAATCGTCTCTATCTCCGCAAAGGCTTGAACAAAACTCTGTATGAGATCCTTACTGGTAACAAGCCCAATCTCAAGTACTTCCGAGTATTCGGGTGTAAGTGTTTCATTCTCAAGAAAGGTGTTCGTTTGTCTAAATTTGAATCTAGAGCTCATGAGGGCATATTTGTTGGTTATGCTACAAACTCTCATGCTTACCGTGTCCTCAACAAGTCCACTTGACTCATAGAGGAGACGAGTAACGTAGAGTTTGATGAAAATAACGGCTCCCAAGTGGAGCAAAGTGGTACTTGTGATGCAGGTGATGAAATTCCTCCTCAAGCCATAAGAAGAATGGGTGTTGGATATATCCTACCCATTGAGGAACCCCTTGTGGCCGAAGGAGAAGGACAATGTTCCACTCAAGTGGAACCATCACCAACCCAAGACCCACACGCTTCCAAAGAACAAAGTGAAGGCCCTCAACCTGTTGAACAAGGCCAAGTGCAAGATCAATCTCAAGTTGGTGGAGAGCCACCAAATGATGCACAAGGCCAAGTTCAGTCCCCCGAGCAAGATCAATATCAAGAGGAAGCTCAAGATCAAGATCTAGCTCCTGACGATGCTCAAGATGATCAACTCAGTGCTCCTCAGTTAACAGTTGAAGAGCAATTAGAGCGTCGTGCTGCAAAAGTTGCCTCCAGGCTTGCTTCCAACGAGCATCACATCGAGAACATTCTAGGAAGCATCAAAAGGGGGGGTAAGCACTCGTAGACAATTAGCAAATTATTGTGCTCATCAAGCTTTTGTCTCCTGTGTTGAACCTCAGAAAGTTTACGAGGCGCTCGAAGACCCTGATTGGCTCAATGCCATGCATGAAGAACTCCATAACTTCGAGCGCAACAAAGTGTGGCGTCTGGTGCCAAGACCAAAGGAGAACCATAATGTCATTGGAACCAAATGGATCTTTAAGAACAAGCAAGATGCTCATGGCATTGTCATCCGCAACAAGGCACGTCTGGTGGCTCAAGGCTACTCCCAAGTCGAGGGTATCGACTACGGTGAAACCTTTGCCCCCGTTGCTCGTCTTGAATCCATTCGTTTGTTGCTTGTCTATGCTTCCCATCATAACTTTAAATTGAAACAAATGGATGTGAAAAGTGCATTTCTTAATGGTCCCATTAATGAGTTGGTGTATGTTAAACAACCCCCGGGGTTCGAGGATCCCAAGTTCCCCAATCACGTGTACCAACTCGATAAGGCACTCTATGGCCTTAAACAAGCCCCACGTGCATGGTATGAGCATCTTACCGAGTTGTTACAAGATCGTGGGTTTGAAATTGGGAAAATTGACCCCACTCTTTTTACTAAGAAGGTCAAAGGGGAGTTGTTTGTATGCCAACTATATGTTGATGATATTATCTTTGGTTCTCCTAACAAAGCTTTCAATGATGAGTTCGCCGCACTCATGACCACACATTTTGAGATGTCCATGATGGGAGAGTTGAAGTACTTCCTTGGATTTGAGATCAAACAAAGAAGAGAAGGCATCTTCATCAAACAATCCAAGTATACTCAAAACATGCTCAAGAGGTTCAATCCAAGTGATGTCAAGCCGGCTACTACTCCAATGCCAACCAAATGCCAACTTGACATCGATCCCAATGGTAAAGCGGTGGATCAAAAGGTATATCGCTCTATGATCGGATCCTTGCTTTACCTTTGTGCATCTAGACCGGATATTATGTTGAGTGTAGGAATTTGTGCACAGTTTCAAGCCTCACCTAAGGAGAGTCACTTTGTGGCTGTCAAGCGAATCTTTCGATATTTGGCTCATACCCCAAACTTTGGCTTATGGTACCCAAGAGGAGCAAATTTCAACCTTGTAGGTTTCTCTAATTCTGACTGGGCGGGAGACAAAGTGGATAGGAAGTCCACCTCGGGAGGGTGCCAATTTCTTGGTTGCTCTCTTGTTAGTTGGTCTTCCAAAAAGCAAAGTTGTGTATCTCTCTCGTCCACCGAAGTAGAATATGTGGCTGCTGGCAGTTGTTGTGCTCAACTCTTATGGATGAGGCAAACTTTAAAGGATTACGGTGTCACTTGTGACAAAGTGCCTCTTTGGTGTGACACTGAAAGTGCCATCAAGATTTCTCTCAACCCGGTGCTACACTTCAAGACGAAGCATATTGAGATTCGGTATCACTTCATCCGGGATCACATAAGGCAAGGAGAGATCGAGCTTCACTACGTCAACACTCATGATAACCTTGCAGATATCTTCACGAAGCCTTTGGATGAAGCAAGATTTCGCGAGTTAAGGCATGAGCTAAATATCATCGATTTGAGCAATGTCGTTTGAATCTGTGCACACACCCCTCACACTCAATATAGCTATCTTGTCTAGATGTAGGCATGGACATAGGGGGAGTATTGTTCTCTCAATGAACTGTTCCTCCCCCCATTATGCATAAACTAATCAAGTCTTTATCATTTGCCATACATAGTTGGTTTAAATGCTTCAAGTCGAGTATTGATCATGGGCCCAAGAATAATTCTTCGCGGTGCCATATCTATAAACTCAAACATAGGTGGCCTCGGCCACCGCCCTCTTCTGAGGAGTTGTGTTACTTGTTTTGCTTGTGCGCGCGTTTGTTTTTCTCTCTTTTTGTGCTTCAAGCCTCTTGTTGAAACGTGCATTCTCTTGGGGGAGCGTTACTACCGTGATCGGTTACGGTACTACCGCAAAGGAGTTACGGTACTACCACACATCCAGCACGGCAGTATTTTTTTATTGCCGCTGGTAGGGCGGTACTACCGCTTGGCGAGCGGTACTACCGCGCAAGCGGTACTACCGCGATGACCGCGGTACTACCTGAAGGAAATATGCCCTAGAGGCAATAATAAAGATGTTATTTGTATTTCCTTATATCATGATAAATGTCTTTTATTCATGCTAGAATTGTATTAACCGGAAACTTGATACATGTGTGAATACATAGACAAAATAGTATGTCCCTAGTATGCCTCTACTAGACTAGCTCATTGATCAAAGATGGCTATGTTTCCTAGCCATAGACATGAGTTGTCATTTGATCAACGGGATCACATCATTAAGAGAATGATGTGATGGACTAGACCCATCCGTTAGCATAGCACTATGATCGTTTAGTTTTACTGCTATTGCTTTCTTCATGACTTATACATGTTCCTATGACTATGAGATTATGCAACTCCCGAATACCGTAGGAACACCTTGTGTGCTATCAAACGTCACAACGTAACTGGGTGATCATAAAGATGCTCTACAGGTGTCTCCAAAAGTATTCGTGGTGTTGGCATAGATCAAGATTAGGATTTGTCACTCCAAATGTCGGAGAGGTATCTCTGGGCCCTCTCGGTAACACACATCACAATAAGCCTTGCAAGCAAAAGACTAATGAGTTAGTCACGAGATGATGTGTTACGGAACGAGTAAAGAGACTTGCCGGTAACGAGATTGAACTAGGTATAGAGATAGTGCAACTTATTTGTGGCACTGCCGTTTAGGTCATATTGGTGTAAAGCGCATGAAGAAACTCCATAGTGATGGACTTTTTGGAATCACTTGATTATGAATCACTTGGTGCTTGCGAACCATGCCTCATGGGCAAGATGACTAAAACTCCGTTCTCCGGAACTATGGAGCGAGCAACAGAGTTGTTGGAAATCATACATACTGATGTATGCAGACCAATGAGTGTTGAAGCTCACGGCGGGAATCGTTATTTTCTGACCTTCACTGATGATTTGAGCAGATATGGGTATATCTACTTAATGAAGCACAAGTCTGAAACATTTGAAAAGTTCAAAGAATTTCATAGTGAAGTGGAGAATCATCGTAACAAGAAAATAAGAGTTTCTACGATATGATCGTAGAGGTAAAATATTTGAGTTAGCGAGTTTGGCCTTCAGTAAAAACAATGTGAAATAGTTTCACTACTCACGACACCTGGAACACCACAGTGTAATGGTGTGTCCGAACGTCATAATCGTACTTTATTAGATATGGTGCGATCGATGATGTCTCTTACCGATCTACCACTATTGCTTTTGGGGTTATGCATTAGAGACAGCTACATTCACGTTAAATAGGGCACCATCTAAATCCGTGGAGATGACACCGTATGAACTGTGGTTTGGCGAGAAACCTAAGCTGTCATTTTTTTAAGTTTGGGACTGCGATGCTTATGTGAAAAAGTTTCAACATGATAAGCTCGAACCCAAATCGGAGAAGTAAATCTTCATAGGATACCCAAAAGAAACTGTTGGGTACACCTTCTATCACATATCCGAAGGCAAGGTCTTTGTTGCTAAGAGTGGATCCTTTTTAGAGAAGGAGTTTCTCTCGAAAGAAGTGAGTGGGAGGAAAGTAGAACTTGATGAGGTAATTGTACCTTCTCCCGAATTGGAAAGTGGAACATCACAGAAACTAGTTCCAGTGATTCCTACACCAATTAGTGAGGAAGTTAATGATGATGATCATGAAACTTCAGATCAAGTTTCTGCTGAACGTCGTGGATCAACCAGAGTACGTTCCGCACCAGAGTGGTACGGCAACCCAGTTCTGGAAATCATGTTACTAGACCATGATAAACCTACGAACTATGAAGAAGCGATGATGAGCCCAGATTCCGCAAAATGGCTTGAGGCCATGAAATGGGATCCATGTATGAGAACAAAGTATGGACTTTGGTTGACTTGCCCGATGATCGGCAGGCCATCGAAAATAAATGGATCTTCAAGAGGAAGACCGACTCTGACGGTAATGTTACTGTTTACAAAGCTCGACTTGTTGCGAAAGGTTTTTGACAAGTTCAAGGAGTTGACTACGATGAGACTTTCTCACCCGTAGCAATGCTTAAGTCTGTCCGAATCATGTTAGCAATTGCCGCATTTTATGAAATCTGGCAAATGGATAACAAAATTGCATTCTTTAATGGTTTTATTAAAGAAAAATTGTATATGATGCAACCCGAAGGTTTTGTCAATCCTAAAGGTGCTAACAAAATGTACAAGCTCCAGCGATCCATCTATGGACTGGTGCAAGCATCTCGGAGTTGGAATATACGCTTTGATAAGTTGATCAAAGCATATATATTTATACAGACTTACGGTGAAGCCTGTATTTACAAGAAGTGAGTGGGAGCACTACAACCTTTCTGATAAGTATATGTGATTGACATATTGTCGATCGGAAATGATGTAGAATTTTCTGGAAAGCATAAAGGAGTGTTTGAAAGGAGTTTTTCAAAGAAAGACCTTGGTGAAGCTGCTTACATATTGGGCATCAAGATCTATAGAGATAGATCAAGACGCTTGATAAGACTTTCGATAAGTACATACCTTGATAAGATTTTGAAGTAGTTCAAAATGGATCAGTCAAAGAAGGAGTTCTTGCCTGACTTGTAAGGTGTGAAGTTGAGTAAGACTCAAAGCCAGACCACGGCAGAAAAATATAGAGAGAATGAAAGTCATTCCCTATGCCTCAGCCATAGGTTCTATAAAGTATGCCATGATGTGTACCAAACATGTTGTGTACCTTGCCATGAGTTTGTCAAGGGGGTACAATAGTGATCTAGGAGTAGATCACTATACAGCGGTCAAAATTATCCTTAGTAACTGGATGACTAAGGAAATGTTTCTCGATTATGGAGGTGATAAAGAGTTCGTCGTAAAGGGTTACGCCGATGCAAGCTTTGACACTAAATCCAGATGACTCTAAGTATCAATCTGGATGCGTATTGAAAGTGTGAGCAATTAGCTAGAGTACCTCTATGCAGAGCATTGTAGACATAGAAATTTGCAAAATACATACGGATCTGAATGTGACAGACCCGTTGACTAGACTTCTCTCACAAGCAAAACATGATCACACCTTATTACTCTTGGGTATTAATCACATAGCGATGTGAACTAGATTATTGACTCTAGTAAACCCTTTGGGTCTTGGTCACATGGCGATGTGAACTATGGGTGTTATTCACATAACGATGTGAACTATTGGTATTAAATCACATGGCGATGTGAGCTAGATTATTGACTCTAGTGCAAGTGGGAGACTGAAGGAAATATGCCCTAGAAGCAATAATAAAGATGTCATTTGTATTTCCTTATATCATGATAAATTTCTTTTATTCATGATAGAATTGTATTAACCGGAAACTTGATACATGTGTGAATACATAGACAAAATAGTATGTCCCTAGTATGCCTCTACTAGACTAGCTCATTGATCAAAGATGGCTATGTTTCCTAGCCATAGACATGAGTTGTCATTTGATCAACGGGATCACATCATTAAGAGAATGATGTGATGGACTAGACCCATCCGTTAGCATAGCACTATGATCGTTTAGTTTTACTGCTATTGCTTTCTTCATGACTTATACATGTTCCTATGACTATGAGATTATGCAACTCCCGAATACCGTAGGAACACCTTGTGTGTTATCAAACGTCACAACGTAACTGGGTGATCATAAAGATGCTCTACAGGTGTCTCCGAAAGTATTCGTGGTGTTGGCATAGATCAAGATTAGGATTTGTCACTCCAAATGTCGGAGAGGTATCTCTGGGCCCTCTCGGTAACACACATCACAATAAGCCTTGCAAGCAAAAGACTAATGAGTTAGTCACGAGATGATGTGTTACGGAACGAGTAAAGAGACTTGCCGGTAACGAGATTGAACTAGGTATAGAGATACCGACGATCGAATCTCGGGCAAGTAACATACCGATGACAAAAGGAACAACGTATGTTGTTATGCGGTTTTTGACCGATAAAAGATCTTCGTAGAATATGTAGGAGCCAATATGAACATCCAGGTTCCGCTATTGGTTATTGACCGGAGATGAGTCTCGGTCATGTCTACATAGTTCTCGAACCCGTAGGGTCCGCACGCTTAACGTTTGATGACGATCAGTATTATGAGTTTATGAGTTTTGATGTACCAAAGGTAGTTCGGAGTCCCGGATGAGATCACGGACATGACGAGGAGTCTTGGAATGTCCGAGACATAAAGATTGATATATTGGACGACTATATTCGGACACCGGAAGTGTTCCAGAAAAGTTTCGGATTTAGCTGGATTGCCGGAGGGGATTACCGGAACCCCCTACGAGGGGGGATGGTCCATAGTGGGCCTTGAGGAAAGGAGAGGGGCAGCCCATAGAGGCTGGCCGGCGCCCCACCTAGGGATCCTAGTTGGACTAGGATTGGGGGGGCGCCACCTCTCCCTCTTTTCCTTTCCCTCTCTTCCTTCTTGATGGACTCCTACTAGGAATAGGATTGCAATCCTATTCCTAGTAGGATTGCCCTAGCCGCACCATAGGAGGCCGGCCGGCCCTCCCCTCTTGCTCCTTTATATATGGGGGCAGGGGGCACCCAAAGACACATAAGTTGAATTGTTCCAGCCGTGTGCGGTGCCCCCCTCCACAGAAACACACCTCGGTCATACCGTCGCAGTGCTTAGGCGAAGCCCTGCGCCGGTGAATACATCATATCCGTCACCACGCCGTCGTGCTGACGAAACTCTCCCGTGAAGCTCAACTGGATCAAGAGCTCGTGGGACGTCATCAAGCTGAACGTGTGCTGAACGCGGAGGTGTCGTACGTTCGGTGCTTGATCGGTTGAATCGCGAAGAAGTTCGACTACATCAACCGTGTCACTTGACGCTTCCGCTTCCGGTCTACGAGGGTACGTAGACACACTCTTCCCTCTCGTTGCTATGAATCTGGTAGATAGATCTTGCGTGATCGTAGGAAAATTTTAAAATACTACGTTCCCCAACACTACCGCACATATTCGAACGGGTGGGGGTTATAAGCAGGCAGGGGGAGTTCCAACTCCCCCATACCCATTCACTCCAAACCCCCACGTCGTCCCTGTCTCTCCCTCTCAAGAACGCCGCTGGAGGACCTCGCCGGATCTCCTCCCTCGGCCACTCTCCTCGCATTCCGACCGGTGGGATCGCTCCCCACCGCGCCCTCTTGCCATGGATGAAGGTTTCTCCCCTTTTCCCCTCTTCTTGTTGCCTTGCTTTTGTTTTTAGGGATAGGGGAGATGCTTAGTGTTCTTGTGTTCTTCGTGTTCTTATCCATGGATGCTTAGGATGTAGGAGAGTTTTTGTGCACTAGAAATACGAATATGCATGTTGCTACCAAGATACTATGATCAGCCGTAGTACCGCTAGTCGATCTCTATGGCCGTATCTATATCTGTTCATCTCAGATCTGTTTCGTGCGGTACTACCGCTGGGGAACCGCGGTACTACCGCACGATCTGGTCCAGATCTAATCTGACCTGAGCGGTACTACCGCTATCCTCAGCGGTACTACCGCTCGGGCGGAAGTAAAAATCTAGTACCGCCTGCCGAGCGGTACTACCGCGCCCCAACGCGGTACTACCGCTCCGCAAGCAGCACTAAATATTTACTTCCGCTCCTACTTGCGGAAGTAAAATTTTACTACCGCAATGTATGCGGTACTACCGCATCCGACATGCGGTACTACCGCTTACCTTGCGGTACTAATTTTTTACTTCCGCGTAGGAACAGCAGTACTACCGCTTGTGTCATATTATCTTCGTAGCATGTACACATTCCTCTTTCTACTGGTTGCTTGTGTTTTTCGAGGCTTTGGCATTGATTCTTCTTGTGTTTGTGTTGTCGTGGTCTTGTGTTTGTGTATTAGGTGGTGGCTCCGGTTTCGATGGTCGTCGTACCAACCCTGTCCGCGACATCGGATCCAAGCGTCTGCGTACCGCAAGTGATGTGCCAGAGGGCTCCAATCCCCAGCGCAGGTACAAGACTGCAGCCAACAAGCGTAAGGAATCCTCAATGTCTATGGAGGAGATGCCTGCTACTGAGTTCATGTCACGAAGGAAGCAAAACCCATATGGAGAACCCCGTGAGCACTTTCCTGGAGATGAGATTTTCTGGACCAAGCAGCAGTTTCGCATCTACCATGAGGTGCTCAAGACCAAGACCAACCTGTATGTGGATGCTCACTGGGTGGATGTGGCTCACATGAGGAAGGACACCAACCGGGCATACTTTGCAGAGGCTCTTGATCTGATCGAGCAGTTGGGACTTGAGCACATCATGACCTTCCAGAATGATTTTGATCCAGAGATTATTGCTCAGTTCTATTCTTCTGTAAATTTCCACACTAAGGAGGATCGCCCAATGACATGGATGACCAATGGTCACAAGATGACCTCTTCTTGGAAGGAGTTCATGGATCTTCTTCAGATACCTGATGAGGGTCTCCACAACCCAATTGGATTTCGGCCTCACGCCAATCCTGAATCTGCAAACAAAGACAGGCTGCTTCCATTTTATGAGGAAAAGACTCTCGCTAGTGGCAAAAGGACATGGGTGTTGAACCCCTTCTTGGACATCATGTATCGGATCTTTCGCAACACTCTGTTCCCTCAAGTTGGAGATAAGGACAAGGTCCATGCCTACTTGGTTGACATGCTGCTGATGTGTCAAGAGGCTCGCTCGACCCAGGCTGCACCACTTGACATATCCCACATCATGTGGAATGAGCTCCGTTTTGCCATCTACTCTCGCAAGGTACCCATCTATGGTCCATACTTGTTTCTGCTGATCTCCAAGACTTGGGAGAAGCTGTACCCAGAGGAGGAGTTTGAGGCCGACTGCTTCCGCCATGATCCTATCCGTCTTCGCGTCAAGACTCGATGGGACAACTCCACCACTCGTGCACAAGCAGCTGCAGCCCAGATGGGCACTGAGGAGGAGCCTGTGGAGGAGGCTGATGCTGTGGGCCCTGGCAGATTTGCCCCTTCTTCCTCCTCTGCTGTGGAGGAGCCTTCTTGGGCTAAAAAGCTTAAGCGGAAGATGAAGGCACTCTTCTGCATGCAGGCTAAGGGGCAATACCGTGCTCATGTGACTAACAAGAAGATGCGCCAGCGTGACAAGAAGCTTCTGGCTGTCTATGGAGAGGACGTGTCCAATGGGTCCGAGGATAACATCACGCCTGAGGCTACTTGGATGGCTCGCCAGGGGTACAAGTGGTCAGAGTCTAATGAGGAGTATCAGGAGGAGCAGACGGGGTCTGATGATGAATACGAAGACTGAGTTTCTCCAGGGCTGCCACCCGTCTTAGTGTCCTTTGTCCCCTTTGTGGTGTCTCGATGACAAAGGGGGAGAGTGATTTGCGTCTTGTGCCCTTGTGCTCTTGTGCTATTTGTTTCTTTTCGTTGGTTGAACTCTGGTTTATTCGCGTGTTTGTGTCGTGTGCATGAGACTATCATATGGTGTAAGACATATGCCCCGTTATCGTTGAACTCATGGTTATGTCTTTAATGTTTATCAAGAGCAGTTAGTTTATATATAGAGTATCTCATGTGTAGAATATAGGGGAGCACTGTACCAAGTATGTGTGCTGTGCAGTCCAAAGCACAATCGTGTGTAGGCACACATCTAGGGGGAGCTCACCTATACTCTAGGGTTTGGATTGCATACTCTATTTTTTCATCCCTGTGCAAATCAAGTATTGTCATCAATACACCAAAAAGGGGGAGATTGTAAGGGCATATTTCTCCCTAAGTAGTTTTGGTGATTGATGACAATGCATTTGCGGACTGATCGTGTGCTCTAAGCTCCTACAGGTATATCTCCCTTAGGCACAAGACAATTGATTGCCCCTCGGATTCTATGGAAGACGGTGTTTTCTTTTTGCTCCCTGTCGGTGGCTTTGAGTAATAGGAAAGCCGTACTATTAAGAGGGGGTCTGCATCGGAAAGGTTTGGGTGGAATCAACACGTTAACATCTTACTCTCGCACCACCTTTTCTTGCTTCTCTGGAGTTCCAACCGGTTATTATTCGTATATGCAAACTGTGACTTCTTAACTAGATCATCTGCATGGCTAGCGGTAGTACCGCTCTACCAAGCGGTAGTACCGCGCTGACACACGGTAATACTGCCTGCCGACACGGTAGTACCGCTCCGACGGTAGTACCACATCTCCAGAGCGGTAGTACCGTGTATCTGGCCCAGGCGCTGATTCTAAGTACAGAAGTTGATGCGGAAGTAATTTTTTACTTCTGCATCCAATGCGGTAATACCGCTTAACCCAAGCGGTAGTACCGTGTCGCATTTTGCTACTACCGTTTTCCCTGCGGATGTAGCCACGGATGTAATTTATTACATCCGTGGTTGTCAATCATGTCGCACTTTTCTGCCTAGCGGTAGTACCGCTCCCAGAGCGGTAGTACCGCTCAGCCAGCGGTAGTACCGCAACTTATGTGCGGTACTACCGCTCTCTGCGGGTTGAAAACACTCATAACGGTTGGATTTGCTCTCCCACTATATATAGGGGGTCTTCTTCTCCAAGAAGACTTACCTCTTCCCCCACTACTCCATTGTTGCTCCAAAAGCTCCATTTCCGCCCGATCTCTCTCCCTAGCCAATCAAACTTGTTGATTTGCTCGAGATTGCTTGAGGAGGCATCGATCTACACTTCCACCAAGAGATATTTGATTCTCCCCTCTAATCCCTTGCGGATCTTGTTACTCTTGGGTGTTTGAGCACCCTAGACGGTTGAGGTCACCTCGAAGCCATATTCCATTGTGGTGAAGCTTCGTGGTTTTGTTGGGAGCCTCCAAGTTGTGGAGATAGCCCCAACCTTGTTTGTAAAGGTTCGGTTGCCGCCTTCAAGGGCACCACTAGTGGATTCACGGCACCTTGCATCGTGTGAGGGCATGAGGAGAATACGGTGGCCCTAGTGGCTTCTTGGGGAGCATTGTGCCTCCACACCGCTCCAACGGAGACGTACTTCCCCTCAAAGGGAAGGAACTTCGGCAACACATCCTCGTCTCCACCGGTTCCACTTGTGGTTATTTCTTACCTTTACTTTTGCATGCTTTACTTGTTCAACTCCTATAGCATTCATGTGTAGTTGTTGTCCTTCTTTCCTTTAGTTGTCATCTTAGAAGATTATCTAGACAGCTTACTTTGTCGCTTATTTTAAAGTGGTTAAGAAAAGTTAAAAATTGTTAGTTGCCTATTCCCCCC
>LR738710.1:266516736-266535070 GCA_902687465.1 Secale cereale
CCCCCCCCCCCCCGCTCTAGTCAACCATATCGATCCTTTCACCCGGGAAGAAAGCCGACTCACTTGGTCAGATCTCACTCGACGTAGTCTTTGGTAAGTCGAAGAATTACCGAAAGGAGAAGTTGACGTTCGAAGTGGTGGACTTCCACAGCGCCTATCACGCCATCCTGGGTAGGCCCGCCTACGCCAGGTTCATGGCTCGACCATGTTACGTCTACCTCAAGCTGAAGATGCCGGGACCCAATGGCGTTATAACCGTTACTGGGAACCGTCAGAAAGCGGAAGAATGCTTCCAGAAAGGCTTGAAGATCGCCGACGAGCAAATGGCAGCAGTAGAGATGGAGGAGTACCAAAAGAGAGTGGATCCGAGTGACCTGCTAAGGGCGAAGAAGCCGGCTTCCGAGTCAGCTTTTCAGTCGGCCGGGGACACAAAACCTGTGCACATCCACCCCACCGACCCCAACGCGGCACCGACCCACATCTCCAGCATGCTCGACAGCAAATAGGAAGAAGCGCTCGTCCAGTTCCTCCGTGAGAACTAGGACATCTTTGCATGGAAACCATCTGACATGCCAGGTGTACCCAGGGGACTGGCTGAGCATCATTTGCGAGTCGACCCCAAAGTGAAACCTGTGAAGGAACATCTCCGTCGATCCGCTGCAGAGAAGCGAAAGGCAATTGGCGAAGAAGTGGCTCGACTCTTGGCAGCAGAGTTTATCCGCGAGATATACCACTCCGAGTGGCTCACCAACATCGTCATGGTCCCCAATAAGGACAAGTCTCTCCGCATGTGCATCGATTTCAAGCACATCAATCAGGCATGCCCGAAAGACCATTTTCCTCTTCCTCGCATCGATCAAATAGTCGACTCGACTGCAGGATGTGAGCGTTTGTCCTTTCTGGACGCGTATTCCGGGTACCATCAGATCCGTCTGTTCGGACCCGACGAGATCAAGACAGCTTTCATCACCCCCTTCGGGTGTTTTTGTTATATCACCATGCCTTGCGGCCTCAAAAATGCTGGCGCTACCTTCATGTGCATGATCCAGAAGTGCTTGATAAAACAAATCAGTCGGAACGTCGAGGCATACATGGATGACATTGTGGTCAAGTCACGAAAAGGTTCCGACCTACTGACCGACCTCGCTGAGACATTCGCAAACCTCAGAAGCTAAGATATCAAGCTCAACCCGTCAAAGTGTACATTCGTAGTTCCTGGCGGCAAGTTGCTCGGTTTTCTCTTTTCCGAACGGGGAATCGATGCCAACCCGGAGAAGGTCAGCGCCATCCTCTGAATGAAACGCCCTGAGCGTATACACGACGTCCAGAAGCTTACTGGTTGCTTGGCCGCGTTGAGTCGATTCATTTCTCGTCTTGGTGAGAAGGTGCTGCCTCTCTACCGACTCATGAAGAAATCCGACAAGTTCGAGTGGAATCCCGAAGCCGAAGCAGCGTTTGAAGAGCTCAAAGCCCTCCTGTCCACCCAGCCGGTGCTCGCTGCCCCAGTCAGTGGTGAGCCTCTTCAGCTGTACATTGCTGCCACCGGACAAGTCGTCAGTACTGTACTCACGGTCGAGCGGGAAGAAGAGGGCAAGGCATACAAGGTCCAACGCCTGGTCTATTACATATCCGAAGTTTTGACTCCCTCCAAGCAAAGGTATCCACATTACCAAAAGCTTGTGTACGGGATTTACTTGACCGCAAAAAAGGTTGCCCATTACTTCTCGGACCATTCGATCTCAGTCGTCAGTGACGCCTCACTATCAGAGATACTTAACAATCGAGATGCAACCGGTCGAGTGGCAAAATGGGCGATTGAACTTCTTCCATTGGATATCAAGTTTGAAGCGAAGAAAGCCATCAAGTCTCAGGCCATAGCGGATTTTGTGGCTGAATGGATAGAACAAGAGCTGCCGACTCAAGTCCAATCGGACCATTGGACTATGTTCTTCGATGGGTCCAAGATGCTGAACGGATCCGTCGCAGGCGTGGTCCTGGTCTCTCCCAGGGGCGACAAGCTCAGCTACGTCCTTCAGATCCATTTCGATTCATCAAACAACAAGGCCGAATACGAAGCACTTTTGTATGGGTTGCGTATGGCCATCTCACTCGGCGTCCATCGCTTGATGGTCTACGGCGACTCCGACCTGGTGGTGAACCAAGTGATGAAAGAATGGGACGTCAGGAGCCCGGCAATGACCAGTTATCGCAGTGCAGTGTGAAAACTTGAAAAGAAGTTCGAAGGCTTAGAGCTCCATCATGTGCCCAGAGCAAAGAATCAGCTAGCCGACGATGTAATGCCCAGGATGGAATTATACCTCCTACGTGTCGAGGCACGACTTAAAGGCATAAGTCCATCCTAGAATGATCTCAAGTTTGGTAATCTTTGCACAACTCATGTAAAAGAGGGATAGTAAACTGAAAATAGTTGGCTTACACTCGCCACGTCACAGAATAACAGTACAAGTCTCAAACATCATACATTAAGATCACTACAACCCTCTAAGGGCAAAAGCCAAATGTCAAAGTACCAAACTCAGATAAAATAAAACAACCACAGGCGGATCGAATCCTAGTAAGAGACTCCACTACTGATCGTCCGGGTAGCGCACGTAGTAACGACTACGCTCCTCGTCGTACTCCCAATCCAGCTCGGTGCCATCACCTGGATAGCTCATAGCTGGACCTGCATCTGGTGTGTGGAGTAACTGTGAGCCACAGAGGACTCAGCAATCCCGTTCCCGGGTAACAGAACTATTTAAGCCTTTAGGTGAGGGAAGGCTGAAGAAAGAACAAGTCTGCAGCAGCAACTAGCATCTAACTTACGCAAGTGAGAGAGCGAGAAGAGAAGGCATCGGCGAGAAGCGATCACGAAGTGATCCTAGCTAAAAGCTTTCAAACATAACCCCTCCGTGTTCAACTCCCGAATCCCTATTCGGAAATTGACAGTCACGGAACACACGCTGGTAGTGGATTAGTATCATTGTGTCAAGTTATCTACAACCGGAATTAACAAGCTCCCATCTGCCACATAACCGCGGGCACGGCTTTCGAAAGTTCAAACCCTGCAGGGGTGTTCCAACTTGACCCATTACAAGCCCACGATCCGCGGAGTCGCAACTCCAAAGTGGGAAGACCCGAGTATCCTCGGAATCCCGTGCTCAAGATATACCGAGCTAAGGTAAGGCTAATCCAGCAAATCCTCCCGGCGTGTCGACACCCTGATCGTAGCCGCGCGTATCTAGGTCTCAGGACACGACCGGATGAGTCATCCTACAGGTTTTTACCAAACCTGGAGTTTCCTTGAGGTGGCCCCGCAGTCTGCTCGTTTCGGACCAACACTCATGTGGAGCACTGGCCCGGGGTTGTTGATTAAGAAAGAGGGTTAATTACTCCCTATGCATGTTTAGTTTGTTATTAGGCAAATAGTACCAATGTTGGGATTTGCTGGAAAAGACTTAGCACTTAGCGGTTTATCGAGGGGGTCCCATACACCCCAACCGTGTTAGGAACGCATAATCAAGGAACATAATACCGGCTTATACGGATCCTAACGGCATGAGTGGAACAAATCACCAAGCAAAAGGCTTAGCCTTCCACCCTTGCCAATATATAGATGATTTCAATTAAAGCATTTATATAGTGTGATATAACCCAACCAAACTTCAACATGGAGCAAGCATCTTCACTTCACCTGCAACTAGCAACGCTATAAGAAGGGCTGAGCGAAGCGTACTTAGCCAGGCAACGGTTTGCATAGGTAGGGTGGTTAAACATGGCAATTGGTTACAAGTAGGAGGCTGACAAGAAGAACATGGGCATCGAGGCAAAACTATAGATCGAGACTACTAGCAATAGACAAAGATAGTAATGTTATCGGGGTTCGGTCATCTTGCCTGAAGAGAATTCGTTCGGATCGTAAGAAGGGTCCTCGTGCTCAACCTCGTTGGAAAACTCGTGCTCAACTTCGTTCCCGGTCTCAGCTTCCGGCTCTAAACACAACAAACACACCAAACACCAATCAACACGATGCAATGCGCACTCGAAAAACATGAATGCATGATGGATGCACTAAAGATACACATGGAGCACGTGAAACATCACTCAATCAAAACACCTCAAAACAAGATAACAAGCTTATATTATTAATCTACACAGAAAATCACCCAAGTTTGATATAAGATTCGCTGAAATCGGAGTTACGGGCTAAAAGTTATGCCCGAAACAAGATTTGAGCGAAAGCTGAAAATTACAGCAACATGGCATCTTTGGAGCTCAAAATAATTAATCTACAGCACCCAAAAAGCATGGCAAAGGACTTGAACACAAACTAGATATATAGTACAGCAACTAGGTCCAAAGTGCACCCCAAACGGAGTCACGGATCAATAGCAATGATCTTGGACATATTGAACTTTGAAATAAAATTCTGGCAGCAGAATTTTATTGAAACTTTAGAGCAAAAGATAAACATGCTACAGCCACTCAAATGGACATGTGAGGACATGGATGGAAAGACAACAATATATACTACAAGGAACAATCAAAATCCACCCCAAAACTATCATGATTTGTCCTACAACATCACACGAACATGGCATCGGAACATAACAGATTTCAGACTTAGTGAAATTTCACTAAGTCCTAAAACAGCAATATCATCATAGCAACAAAAAGAGCATGTTTAAGTCACCTCGAAACTAAACATGGCAAAGGGTAAGCACCTCATCAAAATACATATGACGGTGATCCCGAAACACACAAGCATGCATCATTGAGGTGAACACAACGATTGCAACGAGCTCATCAAGATGGCATTTCATAACAAGTGGAAACACAACATGTGAACATGGCACTTTGCAAAGATGATAACAAGGAAACAATAAATCTACCATGCAACCTATCACACACAACACGTAGTTCGTGACGAGACGAACACGTGGACATGTCATTTGCATCGTTTGGACAAACGAGCTAAAAGTTATCACAAGTCAAAGGTGGCATGAAAATAACACATAACAGAAGTTTATATCATGATGCACTCTTGCAACAGCAAAAGAAGTGTCAAGATGACATCTAACATGCATGACTACAACAGGTAAAACGTAGAGGACATCTCCACGAACATCTGGACATGCTACACGCGCAAAACGGAGCAACAGGCACCAAGTTACAGCAGTTTAAAGATAGCATTTCAGAACAGAGAAAAACAGAGACTTAGGGAAATAAAGTCAACCTAGATCCAGATCTGGTGAACAGTAACGGGCTTCGGATGAACAGTACGGGCTCGATCTGGAGCGGATTCGGCCCGATCCGGCGGGGCGAGGCCCACCGCGACGAGGAGGCCCGCGGGGCGTCGGCGAGCGGGCCCTGGCGCGGAGCCCTGCGGCGGCTCGGCTGGAGCGTGGAGATGTCCTGCGCGGGAGTGGGCCGGCTTGCGGTGGCGCCTGGTGCGGCCCGGGAGGCGGCCTGGCCTCGGCTGGCCTGGGCTCGGAGGCGAGCGACGGAGCGCTGAGGCGAAGGGACCTGGGCCCTTCGGGCCCTGAAGGAGAGGCGAAGAAGCGCGGATCGACGCGGTCGTCGAACCGATGGAGGCTGGCGATGGGAGGGATGGGCCGACGAACTGGTCCCCAGATCGGGATCCAGCTGGACCGAAGCTTGGCTCGGCGCGGTCCGACCGATCGGCGCGGGAGGAGTGCGGTCGAGATCCTGGCGCGAGGATTGAAGCGTTGACCCTGGCGAGGGCAGCTCGCTCCTGGCGGCTGCGGGTGCGGCTGGTTCCTTCGGGAACCAGTAGAATTTTTGGGGATCTGAGAAAGAAAAGAAAAAAAAGGAAGGGGATCTAGAGGAGGAAGAAGAAGGGGATAGGGATGCCCAAAAATAGACTAGGGGGTCTATATGTAGCAGAATTTTAGGGTTAGGAGGAGTTTAGGGGCGCTAGGAGCCCTCCGATCGCGATCCGACGGATCCGATCGCGGGGGTTGATTAAAAGGGTCTAGACGGAGATAAAAGAAAGCAGTAGGGGTATTTCCGGGACACGAAGTGAAGGCACATCGGACCCACACGGACAACGGAGGGAAAAGTCAACGGAGTCCAAACGAGACGAGAATTGAGAGGCGGGTTGCACACAACAAAACAACAACACACACAACAACCTCGCGGCACACCGGTAACGAAAACCGCCCGAACAACAAAGTAGGCCTACGGGACGTCACGGACACGTGAGGGAGCTCCGGAACGCGAAACGGACAACGGGAAGAAACACACGGAACCGGATGCAACCCACAACACAAATGCAATGCAATGCACATGTCTACATGATATGAATGAATGCCACACACTCACACAACAAAACGACGAAAGCCCGAAAGACATAGAACCCGAAATGGAAATAGATGAAGCCGGAGATATATTATATACCCAAAAGGGAAAGTATTACATCCGGGGCATTACAAACTCTCCTCTACTACAAAAAGATCTCGTCCCGAGATCTAGGACTGGAAAAAGGAAGGGTACTCGGAACGAAGATGATCTTCTCGTTCCCAGGTAGCTTCTCGGTCTGTGTGATGTGACCACTTGACTTTCAGAAACTTGATGGACTTGTTGCGAGTCTTGCGTTCAGTTTCTTCGAGAATTGCAACAGGATGCTCTCGGTAGGAAAGGTCTTGTTGAAGATCAATCTCCTCAAACGGAATCATGCGCTCAGGTGCCTTGAAGCATTTGCGAAGCTGAGACACATGGAAGACATCATGAACATTTGCAAAGTTGGAAGGGAGCTCGAGCTGATAGGCTAGATCGCCTCTTTTGCCAAGAATTTTGAAAGGACCGACGTATCTAGGAGCAAGCTTTCCTTTGATACCGAATCTTTGGGTTCCTTTCATCGGAGAAACTCGGAGATAGACATGATCACCGATGTCGAAAGCCAAATCACGATGCTTTCCGTCATAGTAGCTCTTCTGACGCGACTGAGCGGCCTTGAGATTCTCACGTATGACTTTGCACATTTCTTCGGCTTCAGAGATCAAATCATTGCCAAGAAGTTGGCGTTCGCCTGTTTCAGACCAGTTGAGAGGGGTACGGCACTTTCTGCCATAGAGAATTTCAAACGGTGCTTTGCCTGCACTTGCTTGAAAGCTGTTGTTGTAAGAGAACTCGGCGAATGGAAGACAGTCCTCCCATTTCATGCCGAAGGAGATGACACAGGCTCTGAGCATATCTTCAAGGATCTGATTCACACGCTCGACTTGACCACTAGTCTGAGGGTGAAAGGCAGTGCTGAACCTGATCTTAGTGCCCATGGCGGACTGAAAGGAGTCCCAGAACCTTGATGTGAACAAGCTGCCACGGTCTGAGGATATCACTTGAGGAATGCCATGTAGGGACACAATTCTGGAAGTGTACAGCTCTGCAAGTTGAGCTGCATTGATTGATTCTTTGACTGGAAGAAAGTGAGCGACTTTGGTAAGCTTGTCAATCACCACAAAGATAGCATCATTGCCTCGCTTGGATTTAGGAAAGCCAGTGACGAAGTCCATTTCAATGTGGTCGAACTTCCACTCAGGAATAGGAAGAGGATGGAGAAGACCGGCTGGACGTTGATGTTCTGCTTTCACTCTTCTGCATACATCACATTCATTCACGAATTGGGCAATCTCCCTTTTCATGCGTGTCCACCAGTAAGATTGCTTGAGATCTTGATACATCTTGGAACTGCCAGGATGAATGGAAAGGAGAGAGTCATGAGCTTCTTCCATTATGAGCTTCCTGAGATCACCTTTGGGAACAACGAGTCTGTCCTCGAAGAACAAGGTATCTCTCTCATCAACACGAAAGCACTTGTATTTTGGAGTGCCCTTTGCAATCCCATGTTTCACCTTCTTCACCATGGTATCACTGAGCTGGGCCTCACGGACTTGATCTTCCAAGGTAGGAGCAATTTGGAGATTTGCAAGAAAACCCTGCGGAACAACCTGAAGGTTGAGCTTCCTGAAAGCTTCACAAAGCTCAGGCTGGTGTGGCTTGATGAGAAGGCTGTTGCAATATGCCTTTCTGCTCAAAGCATCTGCAATCACATTCGCCTTGCCTGGAGTGTACTCAATGCTGGGGTTGTACTCTTGGATCATTTCGACCCAACGAGTCTGGCGGAGGTTCAGATGCGGCTGTGTGAAGATGTACTTCAAGCTCTTGTGATCAGTGAAGATGTCGACCTTTCTGCCCAACAACAGATGTCTCCACGTAATCAGAGCATGTACCACAGCTGCTAGCTCGAGATCATGTGTGGGATAGTTCTTCTCACTTGGCTTGAGCTGCCGAGAAGTATATGCCACAATTTTCTTATCTTGCATAAGCACACCACCAAGGCCTTGAAGAGAAGCGTCACAGAACACTTCATAGGGCTTGGTTTCATCCGGAGGAGTCAGAACTGGAGCTGAGACAAGCTTCTCTTTGAGGGTTTTGAATGCCACTTCACACTCGGGAGACCAAAAGTATTTGACATTCTTCTGAAGGAGGTTGGAAAGAGGCTTGGCAATCTTGGAGAAGTTCTCCACAAACCTTCTGCAATAGCTGGCAAGACCCAGAAAACTGCGGAGCTGCTTGACGTTCTGAGGAGCTTCCCAGTTGACAATTGCTTCAACTTTCTCGGGATTAACCGCAATACCGTCAGCTGAGATAATGTGGCCCAGGTACAAAACCTTATCGAGCCAAAACTCGCACTTTGAGAACTTGGCATAGAATTTATGCTCTCGGAGTCGATCAAGAACCAGACGCAAGTGCTTTTCGTGATCTTCTTCATTCTTGGAAAACACCAGAATATCATCCAGATACACAAGCACGAATTCGCCAGTATAGGGGTTGAAGATGTAATGCATCATCCTTGAAAAAGTAGGAGGAGCATTGGCGAGACCGAAGGACATGACGGTATACTCATATGAACCGTAGCTCGTTCTAAAGGCCGTCTTGGGAATGTCTTCCTCGCGAATGCGAATTTGATGATAGCCCATTCGGAGGTCAAGCTTAGAGAACACTTTAGCTCCTTTGAGCTGCTCAAAGAGTTCGTTGATGTTGGGGAGCGGATACTTGTTCTTAATCGTCTTCTTGTTCAATGGACGGTAGTCAACACAGAGACGCTCCGTGCCATCTTTCTTCTTGACAAATAAGACACCACAGCCCCACGGAGATGTACTCGGTCTGATGAGACCCATACTCTCCTGCTTATCAAGCTGCTTCTTCAATTCCTTCAATTCATCCGGAGAGAGCTTGTAAGGTCGCCGGCAAGCAGGTTCGGTGCCCGGCTCGAGTTCAATGACAAACTCCACCTGACGGTGTGGAGGCATGCCTGGAAGATCTTCTGGAAAGACGTCTTGATATTCATTCACCACTGGAATTTGCTCTATGGCATTAATTTCACCCTTATCATTAAGAGAGAAAAGCCGAATAGTATTATCCCTGGAGGCGAAGATAATCACATCTTCATCAGAATGAGTCAATTTAACTTCCTTTTGAGCACAATCAATGTGAGCATCGTGCTGAGAAAGCCAATCCATTCCGAGAATGAGGTCGATGTCAGAATGACCAAGAACCACCGGTTTAGCCAGAAAACGATAATCACCCATGCGAATGGAAACATCCGGAGCAAATATGTTGGAAGACATGCACTTGCCCGGAGAAATTACTTGCAACCTCTGAGGCAGACTTTGGATGTCAATATTATGCTTGGATGCAAAAGGTTGAGACATGAAAGAGCATGATGCACCCGAATCAAATAACACTTTAGCTGGAAAAGAGTTCACTGGAAGGTTACCCAGAATGACATCAGAAGAAGCCTCTGCTTGTGCTGCATTCATCAGATTGACCCTGGCAGCCTTTGGATCATGCCTGACAATAGCTGAACTCACAGGTGGTGGAGGAGGAAGACGCTTCGGATTCGGACATCTGTTTGCATAGTGACCCTTCTGAGTGCATTTGTTGCAAGTCACTTCTGAGAGAGGACGGAACTGAGAGCCACTGGACTTGGAGCCTTGAGACTGAAACTGCTTCTTCGACTGGTTGCTTGGGTTGGGTGGGTGGGAGAAACCACGACCACTAGAGTTCTTGTTGTTGGAGTTGTTGAAGTTGCTGGAGTTGTTGTATGGAGCTCGAATCATTGGAGGAGGAGGAAGCCAGAATTTCTGTTGTTTCGCAGCCAACTGAGACGATGAGGTAGAGTGAACAGCATCTCGAATTCTCTTCTTAGAAGCCTCCATCTTAAGCTGAGCTGCTTCTTGTTTCAAAGCCATATTATAGAACTTATCGAATTCGTCTGGCTCGAACAAAGTGAGAGCAAGCTGAAGTTCATCTTTGAGACCTCCACGAAACTGATAGATTTTGCTCTTTGCATCAGGAATGTCTTGCTTTGCATAGCGAGCGAGGTTTTGGAACTTGACATTATACTGATAGACTGTCATGGAGCCCTGCTTGAGGTTGCGGAATTGCTCACGCATACCCTCGATAACACTTGTAGGAATGTGATGCGAGCGGAAATCCTTGCAGAAATTCTCCCATGAGATCACTTGACCCGGCCTTGAGTCTTTGTACTGCTGCCACCAGTCAGCTGCTTGATCTTTCAGTTGGAAGGCTGCAAACTTCACATAGTCATCTTCTTTCACGTTACTGCACTCAAAATGCTTCTTGATATCGGTCAGCCAATCCTCAGCATCAAGAGGGTCGACACAGTAACTGAAAGCTTTAGGATTGTTGGCCAAGAACTGGTTGAGGGTAGCATGGTGCTGCTAGAAGAAGTTTCCTTGGTTCATTGGAACGCCCTGATTAGCTTGATTAGCTTGCATAGCCTGCATTTGCTGCATCATCTGCATCATCAACTGAGTGTTCTGAGCAGTAGTCTGCATAATTGCTCTCCAAGCCTCAGGCGGAGGAGGAGGGGAAGGAGGATGCTCTGGAACCTCTTCCACCTCTGGGTTGGCATTCGGAACCTTTTTCGGAGCCATCCTGTAAGAGATGACCACGAATCAGCAATTGATTGACAAAAGGAATAAGCTGAATCAATGGAATGAATTGCAACAAGTCTTCACAATAATCATTCGAACAATTAAGAACGAATGAAATCATCCGAACAAGAGGAACGAATGAATTTCTCAGTTAATTGATAACATCAGTCTTCACGAGAAGCCACATAGGGATCAAAAGGATAAATAATAAAACAACAAGGTACGGAAAGGAACAAACACAAGAGAGGAGTTTCGTTCTAACATCTTTGTGCTGAGAGCATATGAACGCGTTACGAAAAGGTTTTGCAATCCCCGGATCAGCATAGCCAAGGACCCTTTAAGATGCAACTCCTGATAGTAACATCGGTCATATAACCCCTTCACTCAATGTCGAACCCCGAACTCACTAACCTGCATCCGTTGGAAGAATGCCTACGATCTACTGGATAAAACCCACCTATAGATTTCCGAAAGATTCCAGTTATGCAATCAGGTGTTGGGGATACACGGGAAGCACCGCGCAATCAACTCTAACCTACATCCAGGTGTATCCATCCTTCAACACATAACCAGTCTTTCTCGGAAACTGTGTACCTCGGACCTTCGAAAAGCATCCACTATAACAAGCTATGGCAATACTCCCGAACTACCTCCCCAGTACTGGGTGATGTCGGGGTTATCGTGCCACTGGCCGTATAGGGGAGATTTTCGATGTCGGCCGTCTTAAGTATTTAGTACTGTCGCGATATGCTTGTTACAATGATACCCCGAAGCTCAACTCCTCGGTAACAGGAGGCATCGGGAACAATATCCTTGTCACAAGAACATCGAAACAATCCCAGAATACTCGCGGGATTCCTAAAAACAATTTTGTGCAAATTTTGAAGATAGAAGAGACAAGAGTAGACGTCAGGAGTCCTCACCAGAGAGAAAGGGGATGAGAAGCAAAGAAATCCTACTCTCCGATATAATATAGGACTCAAAAAGTTTTCAGTGTGTGCCTAGACTCAACCGTCAACGGTTCGATCAAACAGTGGGGGCTCCTAGGTCGGAGAAGGCTCTGAATACCAACTTGTAATGCCCAGGATGGAATTATACCTCCTACGTGCCGAGGCACGACTTAAAGGCATAAGTCCATCCTAGAATGATCTCAAGTTTGGTAATCTTTGCACAACTCATGTAAAAGAGGGATAGTAAACTGAAAATAGTTGGCTTACACTCGCCACGTCACAGAATAACAGTACAAGTCTCAAACATCATACATTAAGATCACTACAACCCTCTAAGGGCAAAAGCCAAATGTCAAAGTACCAAACTCAGATAAAATAAAACAACCACAGGCGGATCGAATCCTAGTAAGAGACTCCACTACTGATCGTCCGGGTAGCGCACGTAGTAACGACTACGCTCCTCGTCGTACTCCCAATCCAGCTCGGTGCCATCACCTGGATAGCTCACAGCTAGACCTGCATCTGGTGTGTGGAGTAACTGTGAGCCACAGAGGACTCAGCAATCCCGTTCCCGGGTAACAGAACTATTTAAGCCTTTAGGTGAGGGAAGGCTGAAGAAAGAACAAGTCTGCAGCAGCAACTAGCATCTAACTTACGCAAGTGAGAGAGCGAGAAGAGAAGGCATCGGCGAGAAGCGATCACGAAGTGATCCTAGCTAAAAGCTTTCAAACAGAACCCCTCCGTGTTCAACTCCCGAATCCCTATTCGGAAATTGACAGTCACGGAACACACGCTGGTAGTGGATTAGTATCATTGTGTCAAGTTATCTACAACCGGAATTAACAAGCTCCCATCTGCCACATAACCGCGGGCACGGCTTTCGAAAGTTCAAACCCTGCAGGGGTGTTCCAACTTGACCCATTACAAGCCCACGATCCGCGGAGTCGCAACTCCAAAGTGGGAAGACCCGAGTATCCTCAGAATCCCGTGCTCAAGATATACCGAGCTAAGGTAAGGCTAATCCAGCAAATCCTCCCGGCGTGTCGACACCCTGATCGTAGCCGCGCGTATCTAGGTCTCAGGACACGACCGGATGAGTCATCCTACAGGTTTTTACCAAACCTGGAGTTTCCTTGAGGTGGCCCCGCAGTCTGCTCGTTTCGGACCAACACTCATGTGGAGCACTGGCCCGGGGTTGTTGATTAAGAAAGAGGGTTAATTACTCCCTATGCATGTTTAGTTTGTTATTAGGCAAATAGTACCAATGTTGGGATTTGCTGGAAAAGACTTAGCACTTAGCGGTTTATCGAGGGGGTCCCATACACCCCAACCGTGTTAGGAACGCATAATCAAGGAACATAATACCGGCTTATACGGATCCTAACGGCATGAGTGGAACAAATCACCAAGCAAAAGGCTTAGCCTTCCACCCTTGCCAATATATAGATGATTTCAATTAAAGCATTTATATAGTGTGATATAACCCAACCAAACTTCAACATGGAGCAAGCATCTTCACTTCACCTGCAACTAGCAACGCTATAAGAAGGGCTGAGCGAAGCGTACTTAGCCAGGCAACGGTTTGCATAGGTAGGGTGGTTAAACATGGCAATTGGTTACAAGTAGGAGGCTGACAAGAAGAACATGGGCATCGAGGCAAAACTATAGATCGAGACTACTAGCAATAGACAAAGATAGTAATGTTATCGGGGTTCGGTCATCTTGCCTGAAGAGAATTCGTTCGGATCGTAAGAAGGGTCCTCGTGCTCAACCTCGTTGGAAAACTCGTGCTCAACTTCGTTCCCGGTCTCAGCTTCCGGCTCTAAACACAACAAGCACACCAAACACCAATCAACACGATGCAATGCGCACTCGAAAAACATGAATGCATGATGGATGCACTAAAGATGCACATGGAGCACGTGAAACATCACTCAAGCAAAACACCTCAAAACAAGATAACAAGCTGATATTATTAATCTACACAGAAAATCACCCAAGTTTGATATAAGATTCGCTGAAATCGGAGTTACGGGCTAAAAGTTATGCCCGAAACAAGATTTGAGCGAAAGCTGAAAATTACAGCAACATGGCATCTTTGGAGCTCAAAATAATTAATCTACAGCACCCAAAAAGCATGGCAAAGGACTTGAACACAAACTAGATATATAGTACAGCAACTAGGTCCAAAGTGCACCCCAAACGGAGTCACGGATCAATAGCAATGATCTTGGACATATTGAACTTTGAAATAAAATTCTGGCAGCAGAATTTTATTGAAACTTTAGAGCAAAAGATAAACATGCGACAGCCACTCAAATGGACATGTGAGGACATGGATGGAAAGACAACAATATATACTACAAGGAACAATCAAAATCCACCCCAAAACTATCATGATTTGTCCTACAACATCACACGAACATGGCATCGGAACATAACAGATTTCAGACTTAGTGAAATTTCACTAAGTCCTAAAACAGCAATATCATCATAGCAACAAAAAGAGCATGTTTAAGTCACCTCGAAACTAAACATGGCAAAGGGTAAGCACCTCGTCAAAATACATATGACGGTGATCCCGAAACACACAAGCATGCATCATTGAGGTGAACACAACGATTGCAACGAGCTCATCAAGATGGCATTTCATAACAAGTGGAAACACAACATGTGAACATGGCACTTTGCAAAGATGATAACAAGGAAACAATAAATCTATCATGCAACCTATCACACACAACACGTAGTTCGTGACGAGACGAACACGTGGACATGTCATTTGCATCGTTTGGACAAACGAGCTAAAAGTTATCACAAGTCAAAGGTGGCATGAAAATAACACATAACAGTAGTTTATATCATGATGCACTCTTGCAACAGCAAAACAAGTGTCAAGATGACATCTAACATGCATGACTACAACAGGTAAAACGTAGAGGACATCTCCACGAACATCTGGACATGCTACACGCGCAAAACGGAGCAACAGGCACCAAGTTACAGCAGTTTAAAGATAGCATTTCAGAACAGAGAAAAACAGAGACTTAGGGAAATAAAGTCAACCTAGATCCAGATCTGGTGAACAGTAACGGGCTTCGGATGAACAGTACGGGCTCGATCTGGAGCGGATTCGGCCCGATCCGGCGGGGCGAGGCCCACCGCGACGAGGAGGCCCGCGGGGCGTCAGCGAGCGGGCCCTGGCGCGGAGCCCTGCGGCGGCTCGGCTGGAGCGTGGAGATGTCCTGCGCGGGAGTGGGCCGGCTTGCGGTGGCGCCTGGTGCGGCCCGGGAGGCGGCCTGGCCTCGGCTGGCCTGGGCTCGGAGGCGAGCGACGGAGCGCTGAGGCGAAGGGACCTGGGCCCTTCGGGCCCTGAAGGAGAGGCGAAGAAGCGCGGATCGACGCGGTCGTCGAACCGATGGAGGCTGGCGACGGGAGGGATGGGCCGACGAACTGGTCCCCAGATCGGGATCCAGCTGGACCGAAGCTTGGCTCGGCGCGGTCCGACCGATCGGCGCGGGAGGAGTGCGGTCGAGATCCTGGCGCGAGGATTGAAGCGTTGACCCTGGCGAGGGCAGCTCGCTCCTGGCGGCTGCGGGTGCGGCTGGTTCCTTCGGGAACCAGTAGAATTTTTGGGGATCTGAGAAAGAAAAGAAAAAAAAAGGAAGGGGATCTAGAGGAGGAAGAAGAAGGGGATAGGGATGCCCAAAAATAGACTAGGGGGGTCTATATGTAGCAGAATTTTAGGGTTAGGAGGAGTTTAGGGGCGCTAGGAGCCCTCCGATCGCGATCCGACGGATCCGATCGCGGGGGTTGATTAAAAGGGTCTAGACGGAGATAAAAGAAAGCAGTAGGGGTATTTCGGGGACACGAAGTGAAGGCACATCGGACCCACACGGACAACGGAGGGAAAAGTCAACGGAGTCCAAACGAGACGAGAATTGAGAGGCGGGTTGCACACAACAAAACAACAACACACACAACAACCTCGCGGCACACCGGTAACGAAAACCGCCCGAACAACAAAGTAGGCCTACGGGACGTCACGGACACGTGAGGGAGCTCCGGAACGCGAAACGGACAACGGGAAGAAACACACGGAACCGGATGCAACCCACAACACAAATGCAATGCAATGCACATGTCTACATGATATGAATGAATGCCACACACTCACACAACAAAACGACGAAAGCCCGAAAGACAAAGAACCTGAAATGGAAATAGATGAAGCCGGAGATATATTATATACCCAAAAGGGAAAGTATTACATCCGGGGCATTACAGACGACCTCGCAAAAATCGGGTCGACTCGGAGGTCTATACCCAAGAATGTGTTCCTGGAGCATCTGCACACCCCCTCTGTCAAAGAAGACCCCTTCACGGAAGAGCCCCCGCAGCCAGTCAGCACGACGGATCCGACTGAGGTCGAAGTGCCTGTCGTGGTCGACTTGATCATGGAGGTCCTAGTGATTACGTCGGAGTGGATTGTGCCATATATATCATATCTGCTCAGGCAAGAACTCCCAAAAGACGAAGAAGAAGCACGCCAGATCGTTCGCCGATCCAAGGCGTTCACAGTCATCCAAGGTCAGCTCTATAGAGAAAGCGTCACCGGAGTCGCCCAGCGCTGCGTCGATCCAGAGGAAGGTCGACTGATCTTGGATGAAATCCACTCGGGAACTTGCGGCCACCATGCCTCCTCTCGGACTATCGTGGCCAAAGCATACCGAGTCGGGTTTTACTGGCCCCGCGCCAACGAGATGGCTAAGGATATTGTGGACAAATGCGCAGGTTGCCAGTTCTACTCCAACATGTCACACAAGCCGGCGTCCGCCCTGAAGACCATTCCGCTAGTCTGGCCCTTCGCTGTTTGGGGCCTGGACATGGTCGGCCCCTTCAGGACAGGCAGAAGCGGATTCACCCACCTTCTGGTGGCAGTCGACAAGTTCACCTAGTGGATCGAGGCCAAGCCCATCAAGAACCTCGAGTCGAGCATCGCCATCAGCTTCATCAGGGAGCTAATATTCAGATATGGGGTCCCCCACAGCATCATCACAGACAACAGCTCCAACTTTGACTCGGATGAATTCAAAGCTTTCTGTGCTTCCCAAGGAACACGAGTCGACTTCGCCTCCGTGGCACATCCGAGTGGAATGGACAGGCAGAAAGAGCAAATGGTTTGATTCTCCAAGGCCTAAAGCCACGGCTCATGCGTGACCTTAAGCATGCCGCCGGAGCTTGGGTAACTGAGCTGCCATCTGTCCTATGGGGTCTGAGGACGACTCCGAACCGGTCGACTGGCCGTACCACTTTCTTCTTGGTCTATGGAGCCGAAGTTGTGTTGCCGAGCGACTTATTACACAATGCCCCCAGAGTGGAACTCTTCTCCGAAGCCGAGGCAGAGCAGGCTCGTCAAGATGCAGTCGACCTTTTGGAAGAGGAAAGAGAGATGGCCCTGATCCGGTCGACCATCTATCAACATGACCTGCGTCAATTCCATGCTCGCAACGTAAGAAGCCGAGCATTCCAGGAAGGAGACCTGGTCCTTTGAGTGCATCAGAAACGTCCGCACAAGCTCGCCCCAGCCTGGGAAGGCCCGTTCATCATCACCAAGGTGCTGCGCAACGGAGCGTACCACCTCTACAATGTAGCCCAGAAGAAAGACGAACCTCATTCGTGGAACGCGGACCTGCTCCGCCGCTTTTACACTTGAGACACTCGACGGTCGAGTTGTAATAAATATTTCCCAATTTGTTTCAAAGACAAGTTAGCAATGATCCTTTAACGATTGATGTTCTCTAAAAACATTGGTCTTGAAAAATCCCCCAGTGGGTGCTTAGCTGCGGTCCTCTGAGCTACGTTACAAGTATGAAGTGGCTCTGTCTCCCGAGCTTCGCCACAAATACAACGTACCTCAGAGTCGCCTAAGTTACAAACATCTACTCCGAGTGAAGAGCGACCCTCTCACTCGGGGGCTTAGCTGCGACCCCGTGACTCGCCTAAGTTATAATCATTTACTCCGAGTGAAGAGCAACCCTCTCACTCGGGGGCTTAGCTGCGGTCCTCCGAGCTACGCTACAAGTATAAAGCGGCTCGGTCCTCCGAGCTCCGCTACAAATACAACGTAGCTTGGAATCGCCTAAGTTATAAACATCCACTCCGAGTGAAGAGCGACCCTCTCACTCGGGGGCTTAGCTGCGACCCGGTGACTCGCCTAAGTTACAATCATTTACTCCGAGTGAAGAGCAACCCTCTCACTCGGGGGCTTAGCTGCGGTCCTCCGAGCTACGCTACAAGTATAAAGCGGCTCGGTCCTCCGAGCTCCGCCACAAATACAACGTAGCTTGGAATCGCCTAAGTTATAAACATCCACTCCGAGTGAAGAGCGACCCTCTC
>LR738710.1:266535525-266580683 GCA_902687465.1 Secale cereale
TCCGCCACAAATACAACGCAGCTTGGAATCGCCTAAGTTATAAACATCCACTCCGAGTGAAGAGCGACCCTCTCACTCGGGGGCTTAGCTGCGACCCTGTGACTCGCCTAAGTTACAATCATTTACTCCGAGTGAAGAGCAACCCTCTCACTCGGGGGCTTAGCTACGGTCCTCTGAGCTACGCTACAAGTATAAAGCGACTCGGTCCTCCGAGCTCCGCCACAAATACAACGTAGCTTGGGATCGCCTAAGTTATAAACATCCACTCCGAGTGAAGAGCGACCCTCTCACCCGGGGACTTGGCTGCAGACGTCGACTCAAAGATTCAAGCGATCGAAGAAAAGCGGCAAACCGAAGGATCAAAATCAGAAAAAAGCCCCGCAAGATTCGGGCAAGAGTACTCGGGCCACATGCCCACCAGAGTTTAATGATTACAAGTCCACGCGGCATTCCGCGGCAAATGAGATTAAAGTTTCAAAGTCATTCCTCGGGAGGGGGCGGACTCGCAGGCGCGACGAACTTGTCCAGGTCGATCCTGTCGGCAATACGAGTGGCGGCTTCCAAGAAGGTCTCCATAAACGACTGGAATTGGAGCTCCTTCGTATTTGCAACCTTAAGCGCCGCGAGCCTCCTCTCCTTCACCTCCTTGCAATGCACACGGACCAAGGACAACGCCACGTCGGCTCCTCCCCGGGCAGCCGACTTCTTCCACTCCTGCACTCGGTTGGGGACCTCATTGAGTCGAGTCATCAGGGACTCGAGGTCGTTCTCCTGCACAATCCCCCTCCAGAGCGCGGCGTCGATTCGGGCCATCACTGCCTTCAGTCGTCCCAAATAGTCCATGGTTGTAGTAAGGCGGGACTCCAGCCTCAGTATGTTCATGGATACCTCGTCCTTCACGATGGAGTTGGTTGGGTCCAAGCCAGGCTCAACCCGTCCAGTCTCCTCTTCAAAATTACGACAAAACTCTGCACCAAAAATAGCAAGTCGAGTCAACAGATAAGATATGGGTCGACCGATCCAACTTTAACCAAGCCGAAGGAGGCATACCTTCAAGCACGAAATACCATTTCTTGGTGATTTCGCCCAGATACGCCCCAAGATCAACCCTCTTCTGAAAGAGAGCCTCGTACTTGTCGTTCAGGACAGCCTAGGACTTCTTCAGCTGAGTCACTGATACGTCCAAAATGCATCACTATTTTATATCGTAATTCATCCTTATTCATTGGTATATTTCACATTACGATGATGTTCTTATGTTGTTTTGGCCTATTTTACACAGTTTGCAACTTTCCGGTGCCGAAGCAGCAGACGCAGGATTCAGCGGTAAAAAGTGGACGCTGAGTTGCTGAAGAAGAATACCTCCAAATTACCTGAAAATCGACGGAGGGTATTTTCCAGAAGGATCATGAAGATACGCAAAAGAGCAACCAGAGGGGGGCCACAGGGTGCCCAGGCGGCCACCTGGCGCGGCCCCCACCCTGGCCGCGTCGGGAGGGCGCCTGGAGCCCCTGGCCCACTCCAGGCTCTCCCCTCTGGCCTATATACTCCTCGTCATCCAGAAACCCTAAAAAGGAGGGAGTTTATGGAGTTCCGCCGCCGCTCCGTGGCGGAAACCTACAGAGAAGAAAGGCCATCTCCGGCGGGCAGATTCCGTCGGGGAGATCACCTCCCGGAAGGGGAGATCATCGCCATCGTCATCACCATCGTCACGGGCATCATCGAGATCATCATCAACATCATTCCCAACATCAGCACCATCTCCATCTTCATCCAATCTCATCTCACAATTGCAACTTGTGTTGTAATCCGTATTATCTATCCTCTCTACCCTATCGGTGTTGATTACTACTTTGTGGTGAATGCTATTGAGTTTTGTTGGAGAAATATCATTGTGTCCAGATTGTTTACCATCCATCTATCTCCACTGATCATGATCTCTTTTATGTCTTGTGAGTAGTTACTTTAGTTCTTGAGGACATGGGAGAAGTCTTGTTGTTAGTAGTCATATGATGTTGAAGTAATATGTTTTGTTTGATACTTAAGTTGTGTTGTTATTTTCCTAGTGGTGTTGTGTGAGTCGAACACTCAACACTTCGCCTTATTAAGGACCTAGGGGAATACATTGTGTACAAAGAATGCTTACGGTGGGTTGCCGGAGTGACAGAAACCCGAACCCCAGTTCGCACGCTTTTGTACAAGGGAACAATGGATCATCGATCGTATTGCTATGGTTAGGATTTTTCCTTAAATACTATCTTGTATTTGCGGATGCTTGCAAGGTGTTTAATCATAAGAGTGCACTCATCTTAGTCTAGAGGGTGTACTAGCATAGATCCACCCACTCAACACATATCAACACATCACATAGTACCGATACGGAATATGGCGAAAGCACATGACTACCTCTCCCGTGTGTCCTCAAGAACACTTTAGCCTTTATAAGTTCAGTTGCTAGGCCTCTCCTTTGCTCAGAAAGGATTGGGCCACTTGTTACTCTCTAGTGCCTTTTACTTTGCTCGCTTTTACTTTCCTGTTGCTTATATCAAGAAAACCCCTAAAAAGTTATCTTTCAGTGCTTGCAGTTATTCCTTGCTCAGAATCACTTATCAATACCTTCTGCTCCTCGTTGGGTTTGACACTCTTACTTATCGAAAACGCTGCAATAGATCCCTTACGGTTGTGGGTCATCAAGTACCATTTTCTAGCGCCGTTGCTGGGGAGTGTAGCGCTATTGGTAAGTGAAGCTGGTACGGAAGTTTTTATATTTCTATTTTTATTTTGATGTTGCTGCTCTTTGTCCTTATGGACAACCTTGCTATTGGATCGTTGCTTGTGGGAAGATGCCCCACATCTGTGGTGGTTGCTCCTCCCCCTACTGAAATTGTGCCCTATAAAATACCAGCTGGTATTATCGATTATGTTTTGGCTAATCGTTATGCAGGAGACATACATCCCGGTGAACACTTGCTATATCTGTCACAACTATGTTCATTATTTAAGCTTGCAGGTGTATCAATGGAGTTTGTCATGAGGAAATTGTTCTCCGTATCGCTTATAGATAAAGCTTCAGATTGGTATAAGCTTCTCGATAACTCACACTTGCTGGACTGGCAGGAGCTTATGTCTCTCTTTTATACTAAGTTTTATCCTCTTCATGAAATTCATCGAGACAGGAACTATATCTATAACTTTAGGTCTCGTGACGGAGAAAGCATTGCTCAAGCTTGGGGGAGATTGAAGTCCCTAATGCTCAAATGTCCTATTCATGAGCTCCCCAAGAAAATTATGCTTACAAATTTTTATGCCAGGCTTTCTCGTCAGGATAAGGAGATGATGGATGCCTCCTCTAGTGGGGTATTTCAGACAAAGAGCGTTGAAGAAAGGTGGGATCTCATTGAAAGGATCCAGAGGAAAACCGAAGATTGGGAAATCGATAAAGGTATTGAACCCGCTATAAATTATGAGCATGATTATATTGAGAGCTATGTGAAAACTGATTACTTCAATACCTTTTGCTCTAAGATTGGTCTTGATTCCCATCTAATGATTGATTTCTGTAAGGATTTTGCCTCTCACGTTGATTCTTTTAAAAAGAAGAGAGATCAGCATCATGAACCTTCCAAAGAGTTACCTGTTGATATTCATGTTGCTGACCCTATTTTGCCTGCAGTTATATATGAAAAGCCTCCTTTTCCCGAAAGGATAAGGGAGCACTCTCTTGTGACAGGCATAATAAATAAAAGTGAGAGAAGAATTGATGAGCCTGAGGACCAGATCAAGGTCGATCCTCAAGTTACATTGGTTAAAAACCTTGTTACTAATGATGTTTTGGATTCCAATGTAAATTTTTGTGCTGTTTCTACTAACCTTGTCACAGCCAAGAATAAAGGCCCAATTTCAGGTACTCCAGTAGTATCTGTTAAAATAGGAGATCACAATTATTATGGGCTATGCGATTTGGGATCGAGTGCTAGTGCTATCCCCTATTCACTTTATCAAGAGATCATCGGTGAGATTTCACCTTGTGAACTTGAAGAAGTTGATGTTACCATTCATCTTGCAAACAGAGCAACTATCTCTCCTATCGGAATTGTGAGAGACGTTGAAGTCCTATGTGGAAAGCAATATATGGAGGACCACGAGAATGATTTGCATATGCGGGAAAGAAATGAACTGGATGAAATATTCTTGAGACAACCTGCTATCCTGAAGCACAACCTTCCGGTTGAACCTTTGGGAATTTTATCAAAACCAAAAGAAGACCCGGTGTTCGATCTTAAACCTCTTCCCGATATGCTCAAGTATGCTTATTTAGATGAAAAGAAAGTATATCATGTTATTATCAACTCTAACCTTTCAGGATATGAAGAAGAGCGACTATTGGAAGTACTTCGTAAACACCGAGGTGCAATTGGCTATACCCTTGATGACCTTAAGGGGATTAGTCCATCTATCTGTCAACATACTATCAACCTTGAGCCCGATGCTAAACCAGTTGTTGATCATCAACGACGGTTGAACCCGAAGATGATGGATGTTGTAAGAACTGAGATTCTCAAGCTTCTAGCCGCAGGTATTATCTACCCTATAGCTGATAGTAAGTGGGTAAGCCCGGTACATTGTGTTCCTAAGAAAGGAGGTACAACTGTGGTTCCTAATGATAAGAATGAACTAATACCTCAGAGAATTATTATTGGATATAGAATGTGTATTGATTACAGGAAGCTGAACAAGGCAACCAGGGAGGATCACACTTCACGCATGGAGCTTTTAGAAAAGCTTTAGCCAAGTACGATGTCAATCATAGAATTGCTTCACCGTACCATCCTCAAACTAGTGGGCAAGTAGAGCTCACCAATAGAGAGATCAAGTTGATCTTACAGAAGACAGTAAACAGAAATAGAAAGGACTGGTCAAATAAGTTAGGAGATGCTTTGTGGGCGTATAGAACTGCTTACAAAAACCCCATGGGCATGTCCCCCTATAAGATGGTTTATGGCAAGGCTTGCCATTTGCCATTAGAATTAGAGCACAAAGCTTTATCGGTTGTTAGAGAGCTTAATGCTGACCCAAAGTTAGCTGGTGAGAAGCGTCTCATGAACTTGACTTCTCTAGATGAGTGGAGAAGTGAAGCTTACGAGAGCGCTAAAATGTTCAAGGAAAAGGTAAAGAAGTGGCATGATATGAGGATTCTGAAACGTGAATTTAATGTTGGTGATAAAGTTTTGTTGTTTAGATCCTGTTTCAGGTTTTCTCCAGGCAAACTACTTTCCAGGTGGGAAGGGCCATTTCATATTGAAGAAGTCTATCGGTCTGGTGCAATCAATATTAACAATTTTGAAGGCACCAAACCTCAAGTTGTGAATGGGCAAAGACTTAAGCATTACATAGCAGGAGACCCTGTCAATGTTGATGTGAATATGATATACACAACAACTCACGAAGAACATGTTGCAGCCCTGTTTCAGACACCAGCAGAAGCAGAATAAGAAAAGGTATGTATTACGGTAAGGAAACATCGCGAACCGCCATAAAAGTTCCATATTATGAGTTTTTGCAAAATTAGGAAAATTCTAAGCCTAAGTGGAGCCGGAGACAAGCTCCAGGGGGCCCAGGCGTCCCCCTGGCGCGGCCTACCTCCTGGCCGCACCGGGAGGCCGCCTGGGCACCCAGGAGTCCGTCTCCGACCCCACTTTAGCTTGTTACCTTCCTTTCTATGCAGAAATGTTTGCTATATATTTGCCCGGATTGTTCCGGCAACGTATCTCGCGATTTCGTGTGTTTTCTTTTCGATCTGTTTCTGCCATGGTAAAAAGTTATTGTTACAGATGTCTTCTTGTGGCTCGAGCGGAGAGGACTTCTTGGGATGGCGTCTATGTCAAGTCCAGAAGGATCTTAATCAAGGGAAGCACGTTGACTGGGCTACCGAAGAAGATATTGCCGCAAGACAAGCGGAGATGGAGCGCTCCGTGAGGGAGGAAGTCAAGACTATCACTGCCCAACAACAAGGAGGCCCAAGCAATCCCATCATGGTGGAATCTGTCCAACCTCATTATGATCTTTCTCTTAACCTTTCAGGGCCCTCTACTTCACTTGAAGATCAACGTACGCTCTCCACCATCTCCGAGGCTTATCGCATCACCAATCAGCTGTGCGAAGATTTCCGTGTACTAAAGGTACAAGTGGAGATCTTGGAGAAGGAAAACCAAACCCTTCGCCATGTCATAAGAGATTTGAAGAATCAACGTCAACAAGAATGAGGAGTGAAATCTCCTTGGGTAATGGCATCCCCTTGGCTTGTTCCAAGCTTGGGGGAGTGCCCAGTATCTTTATCTTTATCTTTTGTCTTTTAGAGTCAAGTAGAGTCGTATCATGTCTAGGGAGGTTATTATATGAAATAGGTGTGTGCATTGAGGTCTATCACTCCTTCTGTGGAGAGATTGTATCCGTGAGTGTGGAGTCGTCTATGATGGAATATTAATGAGAAGTCTATTGGTTCCTTTGCTGCACTCGGTATTCTCTTCACGCAATCGACCTTATATGATGATTCTTATGGGAGTATTGACCTTATATCAGGTATGGCTTTGAAAACTTTATTTAATCTTGGCAAACATAGCTTTGGTCATAACAACAAGCATGATTTTCTTAAAGTAGCGACATAGCCAAAACCTTTATGTTATTATGCTTGAAGTGTTATGCTGACAAGGAAGACAACTTGATGTGTTATGCTTATTTTAATGTTTATGCTTTATATTGCTTTGCATCTTAGTCATCATCAATTGTCTGTTCTCTCAAAGCCTTTGCTAGCCTAAACTCTGTACTAAGCGGAATTCTGCTTGTGCATCCATACCCTTAAACCAATACCTTCCATATGAGTCCACCATACCTTCCTATTCGTGGTATTCCACTACCACCTCCTAAAGTATAGAATTTATGTGTTATACTTAAATGTTCAAAATCTTCTATTTTGTGCCCCTGTTTTAGCTCATGAGGAAGTAGTAGTTAATTCATGATCTTTTTAAGTTGGACAAGTTTTACCCCGGGATTGCATGTCTAATCTGCAAACCCCTAATACGAGGAGGAACTGGCATGAGTGCGCCCGGCTCATAAAAGATAATACAACAAACAAACCCTCCTTCACGCTCTGTTCATGAGAAATCAGAAAACTTTTGGCAGTGATAAACAAAGGAGATTAAGGGGATGTGATCGTCCCCGTGCGGGAGCCATTCCTCGAAACTTGTCCAGTTTGAAAAGTAATTGAGTTATCTATTAGCATTCTTTGGCAAATCATGCACCTCTCAAAACTTGTTTTCATTATGTTTGATTTAAGGATAGCACATGAGTTTTCCCTACTTCCCTAGAGCAGGGCCTATCTCTTAGTTTTAGGTTGAGTCAGTTATTCCTACTTCCTTCTATTCTTAAAGAGAGCAGACATTTGATGTTGACGAGGATTCATTCATATAAAGTTGCATTAAGATTTGTCATATCATATCCTTGTTGACATTATCATTTGATAAGTAAGTTGTTTGTCAAGCCCAGCTAAAGCAAACATCTTCCTTTGTGTTAACACTTTCACTTCTTGCCTAATAACATGTTCTTTCAAAAGCTTCAATTAATCTCATCAAAACATAAAGAGAAAGAGCAAAAGTAAAAGCTATTAGTTGTTCTTTGACCAAAGGACATGTTTGCCATGATTTGATGAGTTTCTTTAGCCCTACTTTCAATTATAAGTGTTACCACTCTTTTATAAGGGCCATATGAGTTGAAGATTGATGTTGAGGATATTTGAGTTTGGTGAAGAAACTGTGATGCTTCTTGTCTGTATTCTATTTATAGACACTTCACTCTCTAAACTTGTGGACAGGTTTAGCGAGCTCAGTATTCGCTTGGGGACAAGCGAGGTCTAAGCTTGGGGGTGTTGATACGTCCAAAATGCATCACTATTTTATATCGTAATTCATCCTTATTCATTCATATATTTCACATTACGATGATGTTCTTATGTTGTTTTGGCCTATTTTACACAGTTTGCAACTTTCCGGTGCCGAAGCAGCAGACGCAGGATTCAGCGGTAAAAAGTGGACGCTGAGTTGCTGAAGAAGAATACCTCCAAATTACCTGAAAATCGACGGAGGGTATTTTCCAGAAGGATCACGAAGATACGCAAAAGAGCAACCAGAGGGGGGCCACAGGGTGCCCAAGCGGCCACCTGGCGCGGCCCCCACCCTGGCCGCGCCAGGAGGGCGCCTGGAGCCCCTGGCCCACTCCAGGCTCTCCCCTCTGGCCTAAATACTCCTCGTCATCCAGAAACCCTAAAAAGGAGGGAGTTTACGGAGTTCTGCCGCCGCTTCGTGGCGGAAACCTACAGAGAAGAAAAGCCATCTCCGGCGGGCAGATTCCGCCGGGGAGATCACCTCCCGGAAGGGGAGATCATCGCCATCGTCATCACCATCGTCACGGGCATCATCGAGATCATCATCAACATCAGCACCATCTCCATCTTCATCCAATCTCATCTCACAATTGCAACTTGTGTAGTAATCCGTACTATCTATCCTCTCTACCCTATCGGTGTTGATTACTACTTTGTGGTGAATGTTATTGAGTTTTGTTGGAGAAATATCATTGTGTCCATATTGTTTATCATCCATCTATCTCCACTAATCATGATCTCTTTTATGTCTTGTGAGTAGTTACTTTAGTTCTTGAGGACATGGGAGAAGTCTTGTTGTTAGTAGTCATATGATGTTGAAGTAATATGTGTTGTCTGATACTTAAGTTGTGTTGTTATTTTTCTAGTGGTGTTGTGTGAGTCGAACACTCAACACTTCGCCTTATTAAGGACCTAGGGGAATACATTGTGTACAAAGAATGCTTACGGTGGGTTGCCGGAGTGACAGAAACCTGAACCCCAGTTCGCACGCTTTTGCACAAGGGAACAATGGATCATCGATCGTATTGCTATGGTTAGGCTTTTGCCTTAAATACTATCTTGTATTTGCGGATGCTTGCAAGGTGTTTAATCATAAGAGTGCACTCATCTTAGTCTAGAGGGTGTACTAGCATAGATCCACCCACTCAACACTTATCAACACATCACATAGTACCGATACGGAATATGGCGAAAGCACATGACTACCTCTCCCGTGTGTCCTCAAGAACACTTTAGCCTTTATAAGTTCAGTTGCTAGGCCTCTCCTTTGCTCAGAAAGGATTGGGCCACTTGTTACTCTCCAGTGCCTTTTACTTTGCTCGCTTTTACTTTCATGTTGCTTATATCAAGAAAACCCCTAAAGAGTTATCTTTCAGTTCTTGCAGTTATTCCTTGCTCAGAATCACTTATCAATACCTTCTGCTCCTCGTTGGGTTCGACACTCTTACTTATCGAAAACGCTGCAATAGATCCCTTACGGTTGTGGGTCATTAGTCACCTCTTGATTGCCCGCGTCGAGCGAGCCTCTCAACCTGACGATCTCCGCCTCGAGCGCACCCACAGAAGCCAGCTTCTTCGCCGCCAGTTCTGCCTTCTCTTGAGCCGCCTGCTGCGCCGCCGCCAGTTCCGCCTTCGTCATCATCCTTTTGCTCCAAGGCCGCCTTCAGTTGACCTACCAAAGCCGCCACTGGACAGATGAACATGAAGGAACACAAGGCACATCTATCAAAAAGTCAGTCGACAAAAGGTCAGGGTCAGTTACCAGCCGCATCGTCCTGCGTCTTCTTTAGGTGGTCCCGAGCCAACTGCAAGTCGAGGTTAAGCTGGATTTGCTTCTTCTCAAGATCAGCAAACTTGGCCCCAAATTCGCAAGACTTCTGCATCAACACGACAAAGCAAGATTATAAGACTACAGTCGAGTCAAAATACTCAACCGCAGTCTCGGGGACTACACCCAGTGGGTGCACTGAGCGTGCCCCCACTGGTTTCACTCGGCCGAGATCAGTCCGGCTCAAGCAAAAAAAAACACACACAAACAGCAAGGAGTTCTATAGTAAGACCATGGCCGACCGCCAGCAGTCGACCACGGTCTCGGGGACTACACCCAGTGGGTGCACTGAGCGTGCCCCCACTGGTCTCACTCGGCCGAGATCAGTCTGGCTCGAGCTCAAAAAAAGTAGAAGGAGAAACACCCAGTGGGTGTGGTGTCTCACAAAACAAAACGGCAGATTCTCCCGAAACCAAAGACTACTTCAAAGAAAACAACGTACCTGGACGTTGGCCCGGAGATCAGAGCTGGCATCGTAAGCCGCCATGCTGGCCTCATACGCCGCCTTCGTCCTCTCCATCATCACCTCCGCCTGGCGAACGGCTTCTTGAGCCGCCCCCACAGGATCCTCCGAGAGGCGGTAGGAAGAGAAGAGAACTGACGAAGCAGCAGGTGCAGGGTCGACGGCAGATACGGACGCTGGGTCTACGGCACGGACTGGTGCTGGGTCGGCGGCTGGAGTAGGTGTTGGGTCGACGACTGGCACCGGGTCGACGATCGGCGCAGGCGATGGGTCGACGGCACGCAGGGTCGACACAGGGATGGCGAAGGAGACAGTGGCTCGGGCCGCATCCTCCTGTCGCTGGGCCTCTAAGCCAGAAGGCGTCTTCTGGCCCTTCTTCCCTGTGCGCCGACGGTCCCCTCCCAACCGCTCCTCGTCTTCGTCATCATCCGGAAGCTCGATGACTAGGCGCGGCACTTCGAGTCAAGCAGCAAGCTAAGTTCAGTCGACCGTTGCCCGCGGAAGAAAATAAGAATAAGACAGGTTTCATAGAGCCCACACCCGCGCGGGATGTCGCGGCGTCTGCGGTCTCCTCGTCATCTCGACCCCGGTCGATGTCCATCGAGGTCGTGGAAGCGGCGGCTCTGGAAGGTTCACTCAGGAGATGAGTCGACAGAAGTTACAGTCGACCTCCAAGAAGCATAAGGAAACAAGACCAAGCGACACTTATGTGGAGGCGATAGGTAAATCCACCTTGATCCTAGGCAAGGCCTTCCGGGGCTTGGTGGTGGTGACCTTGGGCTGCTTGGGCATCTTCTCGGCGGGGTCAGGAGTGGCCGTCGGAGTGCGCTTGGGCGTTCGAGAGCCTGAAGGACCCGCCTGAAGACGTGCGGCCCCTGGGTCGTACCTCTCCTTGGATCGACGCTCATCACGGGGAGGCGACTCGACCTCCTCCCCGCAGCTGTAGTCCTCGCTCTCCTCGGTCTCCTCCAATGACTTCCACTCGGCAGCATCGCCCGTGCCCTCTTCGCCCTCTTGGACCAAGTCCCCGTTGAGCAGCGAATACATCTCTGTATAGATCTGCAAAGAAAAGAAGTTTGACCAAATATCAGTCGGACCCATCAATACAAATCACAAGCCAGTCGACAGACACGTCACTCGGAAGCAGAAGACTAACCTTGTCAGGCAGGTGGTCAGCATCGAACGGGATGATCCTCCCAGACCCCCTGGGGTTGTCCTTATTCCTGGTGATGCTCTTCAAGCACTGCACCACGTACTTCGGGTCGGCCGCCTCCGGGTGGACTCGCGACGAGTCGTCGGTGCCAGAATACAGCCACATCGGGTGGTCCCGGGCTTGGAGCGGCTGGATCCTCCGCGCGAGATACGCCTCAAACAGGTCCATCCCCGTGACCCCCTCGCGGACTAACTGGACGACCCTCTCCATCAACATGTCCACTTCGGCCCTCTCGGCCTTACTCACTATCATCGAAGGAGCTGGACTGGCTCGACCTAAAGTAAATGGAGGAAGGCCAGTCGACTGACCCGGAGTCGGACTGTCCTTGTAATAAAACCAGGTCGACTGCCAGCCCCGAATCGACTCCGGAAGGTTCATGGGGGGAAAGGCGCTCCTATTTCTAAGCTGGATCTCGAGCCCGCCGCACGCCTGGAGGACGTGCGTCTTGCCGTCACTGGGGTTCACCCTCTTAACGGTTTGCGAGCGACAGGTGAAGATGTGTTTGAACAAACCCTAGTGCGGTCAGCAACCAAGGAAGTTCTCGCACATAGAAACGAAGGCAGAGAGGAAGGCGATGGAGTTGGGCGTAAAGTAAGGCAACTGGGCACCAAAGAAAATCAAGAACGCGCGGAAGAAAGGATGTGGGGGCGTAGAAAAACCTCGGTCGACGTGGGTGGCGTGGAGTACACACTCGCCCTCCCACGGCCGGGGCTCGAGCTCTCCCCCCAGCACCCGCCAGGAGCCGCGGGCGATCAACCCCTCCTCCTCCAGCTCCTCCAGATCCTCCACCACGACGGTGGACCGAATCCAATCTCCCTGGATCCATCCAGCGGGGAGTCCGGACCTCGACGACGATACACTCCGACCAGCTCGTCTCCCCTTCCCCGACGCCGCCTTCTTGGAGCGCTCCATGGCCGCGGTCTTGTCTTTGCCCATGGCTCGCACACCAGCGGTCGCTGCGGAGAGAGGTAAGAAGAAACGGGGGCGCGGCAGAGAAGCAAGAGCGCAACAGAGAAGCTGAGACGGACGGGGGAAGATTGGGCGCACAGTGCCCCCCGCTACGGGCTCGGCGCGCCTTTATAACGGCCCGGTCGAGTGGCTGACCGGTGGCCCCGAGCAATCCTATCAAATCCCGTAACAGACGCTGGCGCGATACGTGGCGAAAAAGGTGGCGCGAGGATCGAGGCGTCCCGAGCGCATCTCTCCGATTGCTGTGGCTCGTCCCGCCCCGCGCACTTCCCCAAATTTCGAAAGCCCCGCCGAATCCGGTGGCCGAAGGGCAACCAATCCCGTCGAAAACGGAACGCCCTTACAGCGCCTGATGCCTGGCACAAAGTCCAGTCGATGCAAGGAGTCCAATCGACGCAACAAGTCCAGTCGACACAAGAAGCAACTAACTCACTCGATGGCTTCAGAATCGATCAAGGCAACCAAGACACAACTGAGGGAGCCTGCCCGAGTCACAAGCTCCGGCACAACCCGCCCCAGGGACGTCGAACCAGAATCAGAATTTTCCTCAGCATCCTCTTGCTCAAGCCTCAATCCATTCGGGGGCTACTGACGAGGTTACGGACCTAGGGTAGGGTCACGGGCCCGATCCAGGTACCCCACCCAAGGTCACTACCCTAAAAGATCAAAAGACAAGACCTATGACAGTGGAGGCAGTCGAATGAGAAAGTCCGAGAAGACACTCCACTCGACTGAACCTCCTACGCAAGGCGACTCAACCCTGATGGCTTCTCGCCCCTCGTTGGTTACCCCAAGTGGAAGGTTTGAGATGCAGTGTAGCGGAAGTTTTCCCTTGGCAAAGATACCAAGGATCGATTTCCCTGAGACTCCCAGTTTCAACAAGAAGGTGTCAACTGCTAACGGCGCCAGATATATTAGCAATCAACGTGGACCTGCACACAGATACAAATAACTTTGCTCCCAATGAGTACAGAGAGGTTGTCAATCTCTCCGGCCTTGTAGTTTACAAAGGATCAAACACAAGTGATAATAGTGATAGGTAATGCTGCAATAGTAAGTAAAAAGCGTAAAGTAAATAGCGGATGTGATCAATGATGGTAATATGGACCGGGATCCCATGATGTTCACTAGTGATGTCTCTCTCCCAGAAGACGATAAAACAGCTATGTGAGGTAAACGAATTACAGCTGGGCAATTGACAGAATTATGTGCGCAAACCAATGCTAACTATGTTACAAGAAAGGTAGAGGTTCAAAGCATGGACGGTACGCCAAGGCAAGTAGACCGAAATCCATCTGCATCTACTACTAATCATCCACCTTGAGATATCTATCCAGAACATCTCGCTGGTATTAAGTTGCGAGTCCCACCCATAGTGTAAACTCAAAGCAACAGACAACTGCATTAAAAGAACTTTGCGTAAAGTAAACAATCCTTGCACCCGCGGGCACAAGCACCGTTGTTTTCCCCCTTGTGGCAACAGCACATCCCCTAGACTCATGTTTCTGTCACTCAAGCTAGTCATCGAGGGGCATGAACCCACAATCAAGCATAACGTTCCCTCTTGGAGTCACTACCTACAACTTGGCCAAAGCAATAAATAACAACGGAGAACATGCAAGAATTACTTACGAACATAAATATAAAAGAGGTAGATCAAATATATTACTCAAACACAATCTGAACATAATCTCACAATCCATCGGATCCCAGCAAACTCAACATAGCAACAGCATAAGGATTACATATGTGCCTCGATCATGTAGGGCAGCTCACGAGGACTAATTAGTGAAGCACAAGAACGGGAGGAGAACATCACATAGCTACTGGTCATGGACCCATGGTCCAAGGGAGACTACTCACAACTCATCCGGGAGGCGTCCATGGTGGTGGAGAGGCTCCCGGTGGTGATCCTCCCCTCCGGCAGGGTGCCGGGAAGAGTTCTCCTGGTGCTCCCGGTCTTGGAAGCGGCGGCGGCAGCGGAACAGAGATGAGATCGCGAAAAAGGGTTCCCGTCTCGAGGGTTTCGGGACACGATATAAATATATGCCAAAGGGGGGCATCAGCGGAGGCTCGCGGGGCCCAGGCGGCCCCCCTGGCCGCGCCACCAGGGCGCCTGGAGCCCTGGTGGCCCCCCTCCGGCTGTACTTTGGCTGCTGGGAAGCTTCTGGAACGCTGATTTTTTATATAATTTTTCCGGGATTTTTTTGGCAGTTCTCGTAATGGGAAAACCTGAAATACAAAAACAGCAGAAAACAGAAACTGGCACTGGGGTGCACCAAGTTAATAGGTTAGTCCAAATATGATCAAAAGTGTATGGAAGTGTATAAATATCATAGCAATATCACCCAAAAGAGGCATGGAGCAAGCAGAAATTATAGATACGTTTTGGACGTATCAAACCCCACTCGACCGATCCAAGGCACTCGACCTCCGAAGGTCAAACGTCACTTAAGACGGCAACGGACCTATATTTACTCGCTATAGTAAACACATTAATTATCCTTTACTGAAGGCGTTACCAGTAACGCCTGCCTTAATGTACATTTAACCCTTGGTAACGTGGAGCATAGTTGGGGTCCTGGCACACTATATAAGCCACCCCCCTCCTCCAGAACAAGGGTTCGCACCTTTGTAACACACATATACACATATCAGTCGACCAAGCCTCCGGGCACCGAGACGTAGGGCTATTACTTCCTCCGAGAAGGGTCTGAACTCGCTAACACATTGTGTACGACATCACCATAGCTAGAACCTTGCCTCTCCATTCGTACCCCCTACCCTTACTGTCAGACTTAGAACCACGACAATCATCTCATACATCAAATATATATCATCATGTCATTGGCCATATAATAACACAACATACCCTGCAAAAACAAGTTAGTCGTCATCTACTTTGTTGTTGCATGTTTTACGTGGCTACTCTGGGTGACTACTATGAACCGTTCTTACCTATGCAAAGCCACAACGGTGATATTCAAGTTGCTATTTAACCTTCTACGAGGACCGCCTTTGTCGAATCCGATTCAACTAAGGTGGGAGAGATAGACACCCGCCAGACATCTTTATGCAACAAGTTGCATGTCAGTCGATGGAACCGGTCTCATGTACGTGGACATGTAAAGTTGGTCCGGGGCGCTTCATCCCACAATACCACTGAATCAAGATAATACTAAGGAAAGAAGCAATCTGAACATTAACGCCCACAAACTCCTTTGTGTTCTACTCATGATGTCGTCTATGCATAGACCTAGCTCATGATGCCACTCTTGGGGAATGTTGCATGGGAAACAAAAAAATTCCTACGCTCACCAAGATCAATCTAGGAGACAACCATCTACGAGAGGAGAGATTGGTGGAAGTGTTAAGAAACGTAGTTGATGTAGTCAAACGTCTTCGCGGTCCAATACGACCCGTCCCACGAACTCCTAATCAAGTGCCCAACGGACGACACCTCCGCGTTCAACACACGTACGGCTTGGTGACGCCTTCACCTCCTCGATCCAACGAGCGATGGTGAATTAGTAGCTCAAGTTCCCGGCAAACACGACGACATGGTGGCGGTGATGGTGGAGCAATCTCAGCATGGGTTCACTAAGCATCTACGCGAGGTGGAGGAGGTGTAACGGGATGGAGACGCGCAAGCGTTGAAGGGTGGATGCCCCCAATGCCCCCACCTTTATATATGCATGGATGGGATGGTGGCTTGCCCTCCAAGGCCCTAAGGTCGTTGGCCAAAGGGGAAGGAAGGAAATCCCTCCTTTCCTTCCCCACCGATCGCTATCCCCCTTTTAGGGATCCTGATTTTATCCCTTTGGGATATGATACTATTCCTTTTAAGGGAGGATCTTGGTACGCCTAGACCAGGGTTGTGGGGACTTTCCCCACTACCCACGTTCATGTGTGTCCCCCATGCAGGTGGGCCCAACTCTGGAACCTTCTAGATGTTGGGGAACATAGTATTTCAAAAACTTTCCTACGATCACGCAAAATCTATCTACTAGATGCATAGCAACGAGGGGGAGAGTGTGTCTACGTACCCTCGTAGACCGAAAGCGGAAGCGTCTAGTGATGCGGTTGATGTAGTTGAACTTCTTCGTGATCCAACCGATCAAGCACCGAACGTACGGCACCTCCGCATTCAGCACACGTTCAGCTTGATGACGTCCCATGAGCTCTTGATCCAGTAGAGCTTCATGGGAGAGTTTCGTCAGCGCGACGGCGTGGTGATGGAGATGATGAAGCTACCGGCACAGGGCTTTGCCTAAGCACTGCAACGGTATGACCGAGGTGTGTTTCTGTGGAGGGGGCACCGCACACGATTGGGAGAGATCAACTGATCAACTTGTGTGTCTATGGGATGCCCCCCACCCCCATATATAAAGGAGTTGAGGACGGGAGGGGCCGACCCTCTCTATGGCGCGCCCTAGGGGAGTCCTACTCCCACCGGGAGTAGGATTCCCCCCCTTCCCTAGTAGGAGTAGGAGAGGAAGGAAGGAGGTGAGGGAGAAGAAGGAAAGGGGGGCCGACCCCCCTCCCAATTCGGATTGGGCTTGTGGGGGGCGCGCTCCCACCTTGGCCGCCTCCTCTCCCTTTCCACTATGGCCCATTAAGGCCCATTAACTCCCCGGGGGTTCCGGTAACCCCCCCGATACTTCGGTATATGCCCGAAACCTTCCGGAACCCTCCCGGTGTCCAAACATAGTCATCCAATATATCGATCTTTATGTCTCGGACATTCTGAGACTCCTCGTCATGTCCGTGATCTCATCTGGGACTCCGAACTACCTTCGGTACATCAGAACTCATAAACTCATAATATCGATCGTCATCAAACGTTAAACGTGCGGACCCTACGGGTTCGAGAACTATGTAGACATGACCGAGACTCATCTCCGGTCAATAACCAATAGCGTAACCTAGATGCTCATATTGTCTCCTACATATTCTACGAAGATCTTTCTCGGTCAAACCGCATAACAACATATGTTGTTCCCTTTGTCATCGGTATGCTACTTGCCCGAGATTCGATCGTCGGTATCTCAATACCTAGTTCAATCTCGTTACCGGCAAGTCTCTTTACTCGTTCCGTAATACATCATCTCGTGGCTAACTCGTTAGTAATTTGCCTGCAAGGCTTATTATGATGTGCATTATCAAGAGGGCCCAGAGATACCTCTCCGACAATCGGAGTGAAAATCCTATTCTTGATCTATGCCAACACCACAAACACTTTCGAAGACACATTTAGAGCATCTTTATAATCACCCAGTTACATTGTGACGTTTGATAGCACACAAGGTGTTCCTCCGGTATTCGGGAGTTGCATAATCTCATAGTCATAGGAACATGTATAAGTCATGAAGAAAGCAATAACAGTAAAACTAAATGATCATAGTGCTAAGCTAACAGATGGGTCTAGTCCATCACATCATTCTCCTAATGATGTGATCTCGTTGATCAAATGACAACTCATGTCTATGGCTAGGAAACATAACCATCTTTGATCAATGAGCTAGTCTAGTAGAGGCATACTAGGGACATGTTGTTTTGTCTATGTATTCACACATGTACTAAGTTTCCGGTTAATACAATTCTAGCATGAATAAAAGATATTTATCATGATATAAGCAAATACAAATAACATCTTTATTATTGCCTCTAGGGCATATTTCCTTCAGTCTCCCACTTGAACTAGAGTCAATAATCTAGATTACAAAGTAATGATTCTAACACCCATGGAGTCTAGGTGTTGATCATGTTTTGCCCGTGGAAGAGGCTTAGTCAACGGGTCTGCTACATTCAGATCCGTATGTATCTTGCAAATTTCTATGTCTCCCTCCTTGACTTGACCGCGGATGGAATTGAAGCTTCTTTTGATGTGCTTTGTTCTCTTGTGAAACCTGGATTTCTTTGCCAAGGCTATTGCTCTAGTGTTGTCACAAAAGATTTTCATTGGACCCGATGCACTAGGTATTACACCTAGATCGGATATGAACTCCTTCATCCAGACTCCTTCATTTGCTGCTTCCGAAGCAGCTATGTATTCCGCTTCACACGTAGATCCCGCCACGACGCTCTGCTTGGAACTGCACCAACTGACAGCTCCACCGTTTAATAAAAATACATATCGATTTGTGTCTTAGAGTCATCTGGATCAGTGTCAAAGCTTGAATCGACGTAACCATTTACGACGAGCTCTTTGTCACCTCCATACAAGAGAAACATATCCTTTGTCCTTTTCAGGTACTTCAGGATGTTCTTGACCGTTGTCCAGTGATCCACTCCTGGATTACTTTGGTACCTTCCTACTAAACTTATAGCAAGGCACACATCAGGTCTGGTACACAGCATTGCATACATGATAGATCCTATGGCTGAGGCATAGGGAATGACTTTCATTTTCTCTCTATGTTCTGCAGTGGTCGGGCATTGAGTCTTACTCAACTTTATACCTTGTAACAGAGGCAAGAACCCTTTCTTAGACTGATCCATTTCGAACTTCTTCAAAACTTTATCAAGGTATGTGCTTTGTGAAAGCCCAATTAAGTGTCTTGATCTATCTCTATAGATCTTGATGCCTAATATGTAAGCAGCTTCACCGAGGTCTTTCATTGAAAAATTCTTATTCAAGTATCCTTTTATGCCATCCATAAATTCTATATCATTTCCAATCAATAATATGTCATCCACATATAATATCAGAAATGCTACAGAGCTCCCACTCACTTTCTTGTAAATACAGGCTTCTCCAAAAGTCTGCATAAAACCATATGCTTTGATCACTTCATCAAAGCGTATATTCCAACTCCGAGATGCTTGCACCAGTCCATAGATGGATTGCTGGAGTTTGCACACTTTGTTAGCACCTTTAGGATCGACAAAACCTTCTGGTTGCATCATATACAACTCCTCTTTGAGATATCCATTCAGGAATGCAGTTTTGACATCCATTTGCCAGATTTCATAATCATAAAATGCGGCAATTGCGAACATGATTCGGACAGACTTAAGCATCGCTACGGGTGAGAAAGTCTCATCGTAGCCAACTCCTTGAACTTGTCGAAAACCTTTCGCAACAAGTCGAGCTTTGTAAATAGCAACATTATCGTCAGCGTCGGTCTTCCTCTTGAAGATCCAATTATTTTCGATGGCTTGCCGATCATCGGGCAAGTCAACCAAAGTCCACACTTTGTTCTCATACATGGATCCCATCTCAGATTTCATGGCCTCAAGCCATTTTGCGGAATCTAGGCTCATCATCGCTACCTCATAGTTCGTAGGTTCATCATGGTCTAGTAACAGGACTTCCAGAACCAGGTTGTCGTACCACTTTGGCGCGGAACGTACTCTTGTTGATCTACGAAATTCAGCAGTAACTTGATCCGAAGTTTCACGATCATCATCATTAGCTTCCTCACTAATTGGTGTAGGAATCACTGGAACTAGTTTATGTGATGTACTACTTTCCAATTCGGGAGAAGGTACAATTACCTCATCAAGTTCTACTTTCCTCCCACTCACTTCTTTCGAGAGAAACTCCTTCTCTAGAAAGGATCCATTCTTAGCAACGAATATCTTGCCTTGGGATATGTGATAGAAGGTGTACCCAACAGTCTCCTTTGGGTATCCTATGAAGACACATTTCTCCGACTTGGGTTCGAGCTTATCAGGTTAAAGCTTTTTCATATAAGCATCGCAACCCCGAACTTTAAGAAACGAAAACTTTGGTTTCTTGCCAAACCACAGTTAAGAAGGCGTCGTCTCAACGGATTTAGATGGTGCCCTATTTAACATGAATGCAGCTGTCTCTAAAGCATAACCCCAAAACGATAGTGGTAAATCGGTAAGAGACATCATAGACCGCACCATATCTAATAAAGTACGGTTACGATGTTCGGACACACCATTACACTGTGGTGTTCCGGGTGGCGTGAGTTGTGAAACTATTCCACATTGTTTCAAATGAAGACCAAACTCGTAACTCAAATATTCACCTCCACGATCAGATCGTAGAAACTTTATTTTCTTGTTACGATGATTCTCTACTTCACTCTGAAATTCTTTGAACTTTTCAAATGTTTCAGACATGTGCTTCATCAAGTAGATATACCCATATCTGCTCAAATCATTAGTGAAGGTCAGAAAATAACGATACCTGTCGCGAGCTTCAACACTCATCGGTCCACATACATCAGTATGTATGATTTCCAACAAATCTATTGCTCGCTCCATTGTTCCGGAGAACGGAGTTTTAGTCATCTTGCCCATGAGGCATGGTTCGCAAGCACCAAGTGATTCATAATCAAGTGATTCCAAAAGTCCATCACTATGGAGTTTCTCATGCGCTTTACACCAATATGACCTAAACGGCAGTGCCACAAATAAGCTGCACTATCATTATTAACCTTGCATCTTTTGGCTTCAATATTATGAATATGTGTATCACTACGATTGAGATCCAACAAGAATAGACCACTCTTCAAGGGTGCATGACCATAAAAGATATTACTCATATAAATAGAACAACCATTATTCTCATATTTAAATGAATAATCGTCTCGCAATAAACAAGATCCATATATAATGTTCATGCTCAACGCTGGCACCAAATAACAATAATTCAGGTCTAAAACTAATCCCGAAGGTAGATATAGAGGTAGCGTGCCGACGGCGATCACATCGACTTTGGAACCATTCCCCACGCGCATCGTCACCTCGTCCTTAGCCAATCTTCGTTTAATCTGTAGCCCGTGTTTCGAGTTGCAAATATTAGCAACCGAATCGGTATCAAATACCCAGGTGCTACTACGAGGCTACGAGCATTAGTAAGGTACACATCAATAACATGTATATCACATATACCTTTGTTCACCTTGACATCCTTCTTATCCGCCAAATACTTGGGGCAGTTCCGCTTCCAGTGTCCAGTCCCTTTGCAGTAGAAGCACTCAGTTTCAGGCTTGGCTCCAGACTTGGGTTTCTTCGTGGGAGTAGCAACTGTCTTGCTATTCTTCTTGAAGTTCCCCTTCTTTCCCTTGCCCTTTTTCTTGAAACTAGTTTTAACCATCAACACTTGATGCTCCTTTTTGATTTCTACCTCCGCAGCTTTGAGCATAGCGAAGAGCTCGAGAATTGTCTTCTGCATCCCTTGCATGTTATAGTTCATCGCGAAGCCTTTATAACTTGGTGGCAGTGATTGAAGAACTTTATCATAACACTATCTTCATCAACTTTGCAACCAAGTTGAGTCATATGATTGTAGTACCCAGACATTCTGAGCAAGTGTTCACTGATAGAATTGTTCTCCTCCATCTTACAGCTGTAGAACTTATTGGAAATCTCATATTTCTCAATCTGGGCATTTGCTTGAAATATCAACTTCAACTCCTGGAACATCTCATATGCTCCATGACGTTCAAAACATCGTTGAAGTCCCGGTTCTAAGCCGTAAAGCATGGCACACTAAACTATCGTGTAGTCATCAAAACGAGCTTGCGAGACGTTCATAACGTCCGGGGTTGCTCCTGCAGCAGGCTTGTCACCCAGCGGTGCTTCAAGGACATAATTCTTCTGTGCAGCAATGAGGATAATCCTCAAGTTACGAACCTAGTCCGTGTAATTGCTACCATCATCTTTCAACTTAGCTTTCTCTAGGAATGCATTAAAATTCATGGGAACGGTACCACGGGCCATTGATCTACAACAACATAGATATGCAAAAAACTACCAGGACTAAGGTTATGATAAATTAAAGTTCAATTAATCATATTACTAAAGAACTCCCACTTAGATAGACATCCCTCTAGTCATCTAAATGACCACGTGATCCAAATCAACTAAACCATGTCTGATCATCACGTGAGATGAAGTAGTTTTCAATGGTGAACATCTTATGTTGATCATATCTACTATATGATTCACGCTCGACCTTTCGGTCTCCAGTGTTCCGAGGCCGTGTCTGTACATGCTAGGCTTGTCAAGTTTAACCTGAGTATTATGCGTGTGCAAAACTGGCTTGCACCCGTTGTATGTGAACGTAGATCTTATCACACCCAATCATCACGTGGTGTCTCGGCACGACGAACTTTCGCAACGGTGCATACTCAGGGAGAACACTTGTACCTTGAAATTTTGTAAGGGATCATCTTATAATGCTACCATCATACTAAGCAAGATAAGAAGCATAATAAGATAAACATCACATGCAATCAAAATATGTGACATGATATGGCCATCATCATCTTGTGCTTTTGATCTCCATCTCCAAGGCACCGTCATGATCACCATCGTCATCGGCGCGACACCTTGATCTACATCGTAGCATCATTGTCGTCTCGCCAAATATTGCTTCCACGACTATCGCTACCGCTTAGTGACAAAGTAAAGCAATTACATGGCCATAGTATTTCATACAATAAAGCGACAACCATATGGCTCCTGCCAGATGCCGATAACTTTACAAAACATGATCATCTCATACAATAACGTATAACTCATCATGTCTTGACCATATCACATCACAACATGCCCTGCAAAAACAAGTTAGACGTCCTCTACTTTGTTGTTGCAAGTTTTACGTGGCTGCTACGGGCTTAGCAAGAACCGTTCTTACCTACGCATACAAAACCACAACGATATTTCTTCAAGTATGTGCTATTTTAACCTTCACAAGGACCGGGCGTAGCCACACTCGATTCAACTAAAGTTGGAGAAACTGACACTCGCCGGCCACCTGTGTGCAAAGCATGTCGGTAGAACCAGTCTCGCGTAAGCGTACGCGTAATGTCGGTCCGGGCCGCTTCATCCAACAATACCACCGAATCAAGTATGACATGCTGGTAAGCAGTATGACTAGTATTGTCCACAACTCACTTGTGTTCTACTCATGCATATCATCTATGCATAGACCTGGCTCATGATGCCACTGTTGGGGAACGTAGTATTTCAAAAAAATTCTTACGATCACGCAAGATCTATCTACTAGATGCATAGCAACGAGGGGGAGAGTGAGTCTACGTACCCTCGTAGACGGAAAGCGGGAGCGTCTAGTGACGCGGTTGATGTAGTCGAACTTCTTCGCGATCCAACCTATCAAGCACCGAACATACGGCACCTCCGTGATCAGCACACGTTCAGCTTGATGACGTCCCACGAGCTATTGATCCAGTAGATCTTCATGGGAGAGTTTTGTTAGCATGACGGTGTGGTGACGGAGATGATGAAGCTACCGGCGCAGGGCTTCGCCTAAGCACTGCAACGGTATGACCGAGGTGTGTTTCTGTGGAGGGGGGCACCGCACATGGTTGGGAGAGATCAACTGATCAACTTGTGTGTCTATGGGGTGCCCCCCACCCCCGTATATAAAGGAGTGGAGGAGGGGAGGGCCGGCCCTCTCTATGGCGCGCCCTAGGGGAGTCCTACTCCCACCGGGAGTAGGATTCCCCCCTTCCCTAGTAGGAGTAGGAGAGGGAGAAGAAGGAAAGGGGGGCCGGCCCCCTCCCAATTCGGATTCGGCTTGTGGGAGGCGCGCCCCCACCTTGGCCGCCTCCTCTCCCTTTCCACTATGGTCCATTAAGGCCCATTAACTCCCTCGGGGGTTCCGGTAACCCCCCGGTACTCCGGTATATGCCCGAAACATTCCGGAACCCTTCCAGTGTCCAAACATAGTCGTCCAATATATCGATCTTTATGTCTTGGACATTCCGAGACTCCTCGTCATGTCCGTGATCTCATCCGGGACTCCGAACTACCTTCGGTACATCAAAACTCATAAACTCATAATACCGATCGTCATCAAACGTTAAGCGTGCGGACCCTACGAGTTCGAGAACTATGTAGACATGACCGAGACTCATCTTCGGTCAATAACCAATAGCAGAACCTAGATGCTCATATTGGCTCCTACATATTCTACGAAGATCTTTATCGGTCAAACCGCATAACAACATACGTTGTTCCCTTTGTCATCGGTATGTTACTTGCCCGAGATTCGATCGTCGGTATCTCAATACCTAGTTCAATCTCGTTACCGGCAAGTATCTTTACTCGTTCCTTAATACATCATCTCGTGACTAACTCATTAGTCATTTGCTTGCAGGGCTTATTATGATGTGCATTACCGAGAGGGCCCAGAGATACCTCTTCGACAATCGGAGTGACAAATCGTATTCTTGGTCTATGCCAACACCATGAACACTTTCGGAGACATCTGTAGAGCATCTTTATAACCACCCAGTTACATTGTGACATTTGATAGCACACAAGGTGTTCCTCCGGTATTCGGTAGTTGCATAATCTCATAGTCATAGGAACATGTATAAGCCATGAAGAGAGCAATAGCAGTAAAACTAAACGATCATAGTGCTAAGGTAACGGATGGGTCTAGTCCATCACATCATTCTCCTAATGATGTGATCTCGTTGATCAAATGACAACTCATGTCTATGGCTAGGAAACATAACCATCTTTGATCAATGAGCTAGTCTAGTAGAGGCATACTAGGGACATGTTGTTTTGTCTATGTATTTACACATGTACTAAGTTTCCGGTTAATACAATTCTAGCATGAATAAAAGACATTTATCATGATATAAGGAAATACAAATAATATATTTATTATTGCCTCCAGGGCATATTTCCTTCACTAGAACCTTCCCGGTACAATACCGAAAAAACTCGAACTTTTTCCGGAATCCCGACAACAACTTTCCATATATGAATCTTTATCTCTGGACCATTCCGGAGCTCCTTGTGATCTCCGGGATCTCATCTGGGACCCCTAACAACCTTCGGTCACCAACACAATAACTCAACTATACTTAGATTGTCACCAAACATTAAGCGTGTAGACCCTGTGGGTTCGAGAACTATGCAGACATGACCGAGACACCTCTACGGTCAATAACCAAAAGCGAGACATGGATGCCCGTATTGGCTCCTGCATATTCTACGTAGATATGTATCGATCGAACCAGGGTGTCAAAGATTCTGCTAATCCCCTATACAGTTCCCTTTGTCCTAAGGTATGATACTTGCCCGAAATTCAATCATTGGTATCTCTATACCTAATTCATTCTCGTTACTGGCAATTCTCTTTACTCGTTCCGCAATACAAGATCTTGTGACTAACTCCTTAGTCACATTGCTTCCAAGCCTGTTGTGATGTTGTATTATCGAGTGGGCCCTGAGATACCTCTCCGTCACATGGAGTGACAAATCCCAATCTTGATCCATGTCAACTCAACAGACACTCTCGGAGATACGTGTAGAGCATCTTTATAGTCACCCAGTTACGTTGCGACATTTGATACACACAAGGTATTCCTCCGGTGTCAGGGAGTTGCATGATCTCATGATCTTAGGAACATATACTTGACATGAAGAAAACAGTAGAATAAACTAATATGATCAGATGTTATGCTTACGGTTGGGTTTGTCCATCACATCATTCTCTCTAATGATGTGATCCCATCATCAAATGACAACTCATGTCTATGGTTAGGAAACCTTAACCATTTTGATCAACAAGCTATTCTAGTAAAGGCTCACTAGGGACACATTGTTGTCTATGTATCCACACATGTATCCGAGTTTCCGATCAATACGATTCTAGCATGGATAATAAACGATTATCATGAACATGGAAATATGATAATAACCAATTTATTTTTGCCTCTAGGGCATATTTACAACACCTGCCTGCCTGTCGCACGTCGTTCCCCTGCCTTCCCGCTCCTTGCGCTCGCTGCTGCTAGCTCCGGCGTGGCGGCTCGTGGCTACCTCTGCTAGCTCCGGCGCGGCGCCTCGTTGCTGTCGCTACTAGCTCCACCATTGCGCGGCGTGGGCACGACGTGGCGAGCTCCGACGAGGCGCGGGCAGGACGTGGCGAACTCCGGCGAGGCACGGGCATGACATGGGCGAGCTCCGGCGAGGCGCAGGCAGGTCATACTGATGTAGGGTGGAACCCTAGATCGCCGATCTTTCACGAAATGGAGGGGATCCCACGATGAACACGAAGAACACGAGGGGAAACACGAGAGAAACACTCAAACCAACAAGAACAAGTCACACATATGCTAGATCCTCGAAACACAAAGAGATACAAGATCCATGATCAGCAAGGGACGATACAAAGGGTAACCGGTTCTTCTCCGTGAGGAGGTCTTGAGATATCCCGCGGGATATTCTCCGTGAAGGAGGTCTTGAATCCGTGTGGATCTTCTCCGTGGAGGGGCCGCAGTCACTCACAAGGAGATGAACCACTAGATGAGCAAAGCTCTAGGTATCAAATGAGCTATCACTAAGCTAACCCTCACTAGGAGGAGGTGGAGGAGTATATATAGTCTAGGGCCACGAAGGGGTAAGTGGGAGAGGGATACATGGGCCTCTGGCCCGATAACTATGCGCAGACAGCATGTAGCGGACGTCCGACGGCTACCGGACGTCCGGTGCCTCGCGAGGGTCCGGACGTCCGGAAGTCTTCGGACTTCCGCTATTTTCCTTCTGTGATCGCTGTTATGGACGTCCGGTGGTTGCCGATCGTCCGGTCGCCTGGGACGCGCCGGTCGTCCGGTGAAGGCCGGACGTCCGGAGCCTGTAGCTTTTGCAGCAGCTTCTCTTGATCCTTGTACTTGGTGTCCTCGCCGTCTTGTCCAATGCTCCTAGCTGTTCCATGGCCTCCCTCTTGGTTCCTGGTCATGCATAGCACATATATTTGAGGTAGTAGCCATGTCTCACATGTAGAAAGTGGAGGTTCGGAGAGGAGTGAGTTAACCTTGTGTCCAATTGTGTGTAGTTGAGGTCTCGTCGAAGTGAACATGGGGATGATCGTGGGATGCTCCGCATCATCTCCCCTCCCTTGGGAAAGATCCGACCTCGGATCAAAAACCTCATCGCCATGGAAACGGTAGTCGTGAATGGACTTGTAGTTGGACGAAGTTGAGGTCATGTCGCAATCCAAGTACTCCAAGGTGTCTCCGGTATGTGGTACATGCAAAATGAGCAAACACAAAGTACACTTGGAAATACAATGGTTAGCGCACACAAAATGTCCATCATGTAAGAATGAGTCCGTGTGACAAGGTACATGAAGCTTAGCAAGATGATATAGTATGAGATGTAAAGCATTCATGTGATCAAATGCATTTCTGGTGCACACAAAGGTGTTGTGAATGTGATCAATGCAACCATTGTGCAAAATGATGTCATAGTGTGATGGTTTATCAAGAGCATGAACATGGCAATGGATGCTCAATATGTGTATGTTATCATGCAATTGATGGAGGACAAGATGATCATGATGTATGAATATGCCATCAAGAAAGATCACATCAAATTTGCTAAGGAAATGCACAAGCTCATATATCATGGATGACATGGGAATACAAAATGCAACAAGGCAATCATAATGTGAGTCAATCCATGGGCAAGATGCAAATTTGTTATGGGAATGATATGTCCATGGAGCATGGCATGTGAGCACACAATCAACAAATATGAAGTTTTTGGTGCAATGTGTCAAAGGGGTTTTGACATACCAATGCTCGATGTCGTGGCAAGAGTGGTAGACCGGTGGTGCATGCATATGGTCCATCTTCAATGTCGGTCCTCCATCTCGTAGATGTATCATGTAGATAACAAGAAGGAAGCAACAATGAAAGTATGGCCCATCCAATATGCATATGTGAGGATGGCTCACAAAGAAGGAATTCACCTTATGTATGTTCTCGAAGGTGTTGGTGTCGCGCAACGTGTATGCCTTCACATGCCCAAGATGCCTCGTGATGGTACCGCCTTGTGAATCCTTCAAAATGAAAGAACATGAAAAACACTCGGAAAAACAAATGAGGTTAGCCATAATGCAAAACCTAGCATTCGTGCGGGAAAATACCCAACAAGTGCTTGCATCATTCTTATCATAAGAAAGGACAAGGTAATGTTGCATGGCATGTAAGCATATGATGCGATAACAACCAAAGGCATTAGGCTCAAACAAGCAAGCATGCATCACAAATATGGTGTCCAAGTCTCCAAGACCAATAAGCATAGCATTGTTGCACTCAATACAAGTGTTGAGAGATGCAACTAGTGGAGACAAATGACAATGATCAAGATATATCATGTGAGTGGCATGGACATATATGTCATCAACCCAAGAAAGCAAGTAAGAGAGGAACATGGGTGATGCAACATAGCAAGCAATCTTAGCGATCAAGTCAAACAAGCTAGTAGTGCGAAGATGCAACGTACTAGAGGTAATCATGGCAAGCATGTCATGTGTGCAAATTGTAGTCATGAATAATGCACATGGCATAGCACAAGCATGAAAGCAAGATGTGAGCAAAGTATCATCATTGTGGTGGTAAGAAGTCCTATGTAAATAGCAATGGAACATCATGACTCTCCCAACACAAGAATCAACAATAGCAAGGGGCACAAAGAAATCTTGGCAATAGCTACAAGTATCTCCACCAAGCATGCAAATACACATATAAGTAGCATAATGGTGAATCATGTGTAAAGGCAAGCAAGGGTCACAATCGCATGGCAAAGTCATATCAAGCGGTATAGCATGCAAAGTGAACACGATAAAAGGGGCATAATGTGATAAGTAGCAAATAGCCCATAGCCGTGTGAGAGCCAAGGAAAAGAGATGCACGTAGTGGTTGCGCGAAGAGAATGGTGGTAAGGAGATTCCACGGAATCCCAAATCGTCGTTGCTCTCAAGAGCTCGTTTTGTCAACTCATGGGATTGTGAGGTTGACAAATGTTCATGAGTACCTACACAAAACAAAGACAAAGGAAAAATTGTGTGTGCATGGTATATGTACACATCATCCATCATGATGCGCACGTGCATGTGTTGGTTAGCACAAAATAGCCAATGCTCAAATAAATGAGATGCGTGATATAGAAACATGTCATCCAGCATGAGAGGTTTGTTGTTATGTATGGCATAATGGAGACTCACATGGTGTAATGCATCATGACAAGTAGGTAGAGCATTTTTGTTCATGTAATGCATATGGTGCACACAATCATGGTAATCATGCAAGGTATGGAATGCATCAAGATCTCCTAGTATGTATGAGGAAACTATGGGGGTCTCCTCATGAGCATTATTGGAAAGTTCACATGGAGTATATTGACAACATCCATAACAAAGCATATTTGGAACAATGTGATCATGGCATGGCATAGTAGATGAATTGCGCAAGACATGTAAAGGAAGCATGGCAATATCATCGCAAGAGAAACACAAGCCAATGACCATCATCTTGTCATCTATGCCACAAGTGCAAATAGGATTTACTTTAATTTGGCATGCATAGTTACTATGTTGAGATTGATATGAAACAATATGAGAAATCTCACTCATAGCATATGACAAGTTTAGATGGTTGTCGAACATGATGTGACCAAAAGAATTTTCACATGAGATCCTATGGAGCATAGGATCACAACTAGGCAACTCAACATGCTCATCATCATATTCATCATAAATAGGTAAGTCAAGACATGATGAAGTCGCACTAGCATGAAGCATGGCAATAGGTGTGTCAACATCATGCAAGCAATCATTGTCAAGATAGTCCACTAGCGGGACAAGAGCATCACCTTCACCTATTTTACCTTTGGAGTTTCGCTCATGCGTTGTTGTAAGGGCATATTTCTCCCTAAGTAGTTTTGGTGATTGATGACAATACTTTTGCGGACTGATCGTGTGCTCTAAGCTCATACAGGTATATCTCCCTTAGGCACAAGACGATTGTTTGCCCCTCGGATTCTATGAAAGACGGTGTTTTCTTTTTGCTCCCTGTCGATGGCTTTGAGTAATAGGAAAGCCGTACTATTAAGAGGGGGTCCGCGTCGGAAAGGTTTGGGTAGAATCAACATGTACACATCCTTCTCCCGCACCACCTTTCCTTGCTTCTCTGGAGGTCCAACCGGTTACTTCTCGTATTTGCAAAATTGTGTCTTCTTAACTGATCAACTGCCTGGCAAGCGGTAGTACCGCTCAACAAAGCGGTAGTACCGCGCAGGTACACGGTAGTACCGCCTGCCGACACGGTAGTACCGCTCCCACGGTAGTACCACGTCCCCAGAGCGGTAGTACCGTGTATCTGGCCCAGGCGCTAAGTCTAAGTACAGAAGTGGATGCGGAAGTAATTTTTTACTTCCGCATACAATGCGGTAGTACCGCTTATCCTAAGCGGTAGTACAGTGTCGCATTTTTGCTACTACCGTTTTCCTTGCGGATGTAGCCACGGATGTAATTTATTTCATCCGTGGTTGTCAATCATGTCGCAATCTTTGCCTAAGCGGTAGTACCGCTCCCGTAGCGGTAGTACCGCTCAGCCAGCGGTAGTACCGCAACTCATGCGCGGTACTACCGCTCTCTGCGGGCTGAAAACTCCAATAACGGTTGGATTTGTCCCCCCACTATATATAGGGGGTCTTCTTCTCCAAGAAGACTTACCTCTTCCCCCACTACTCCATTGTTGCTCCAAAAGCTCCCTTTCCGCCCGATCTCTCTCCCTAGCCAATCAAACTTGTTGATTTGCTCGGGATTGCTTGAGGAGGCATCGATCTACACTTCCACCAAGAGATATTTGATTCTCCCCACTAATCCCTTGCGGATCTTGTTACTCTTGGGTGTTTGAGCACCCTAGACGGTTGAGGTCACCTCGAAGCCATATTCCATTGTGGTGAAGCTTCGTGGTTTGTTGGGAGCCTCCAAGTTGTGGAGATAGCCCCAACCTTGTTTGTAAAGGTTCGGTTGCCGCCTTCAAGGGCACCACTAGTGGAATCACGGCACCTTGCATCGTGGAGGGCGTGAGGAGAATACGATGGCCCTAGTGGCTTCTTGGGGAGCATTGTGCCTCCACACCGCTCCAACGGAGACGTACTTCCCCTCAAAGGGAAGGAACTTCGGCAACACATCCTCGTCTCCACCGGTTCCACTTGTGGTTATTTCTTACCTTTACTTTTGCATGCTTTACTTGTTCAACTCCTATAGCATGCATGTGTAGTTGTTGTCCTTCTTTATATTAGTTGTCATCCTAGTAATATATCTAGACAACTTATTTTGTCGCTTAATTTAAAGTGGTTAAGAAAAGCTAAAAATTGTTAGTTGCCTATTCACCCCCCCCCCCTCTAGTCAACCATATCGATCCTTTCAATTGGTATCAGAGCCTCGTCTCTTTTTAAGGACTTTACCGTCCGAAGAGTATGGTTGACAACGTAGTCGAGACGGAGGACCATTCTGGTGGAAATCCGTCCTTGCCTACGTCAGATGGGGGAGCCTCGGTCACTCATGAGGAGTTCAATGTGGCCTTGACCACATTGAAAGAATCACTAGCGAGCGAGGTCAAAGGCATGTTTAAAGAAATGCTTGAGGGGCTTAAATTATCCACCTCACCGTTGGAAGTAGGTCGTCCCGCTACCAACGTGTCGGAGGCTAATCCCGACAAGGGAGAAGCTAGTAGTGAGCAAGCCCCGGTCACTAAGAATGGGAGTGGGAAATTTGCCCAATCTGCTCCTCCTACTCACTATGGAGGACCCGTTCCCACACCGCATTTAAATTCTGTTGGGCCCCCTCCCAAGTTTGTTAAAAATACTGATTTTGCTACTTGGGTGTTTCGTTTCAAACGTCATATTAATCATTGTTCCACTAACCTTTGGAGAATCATTGAGCAAGGTTTTTACCCGTATGATCCCGACAACATGACTCCAAGAGAAACTGCCGATCATCAGTTCAACGAGTCCGCACTTTGCATTCTTCAAGATTCCATCCCTCCTGAAGACATTGCTCACCTTCATCCCTTCACTGTGGCCAAGGAAGCATGGGAGCATGTTGGCACAATGTACAAGGGAAGCACAAGTATTCAACGCTCCAACTATGAAGTGGTGCAAGATGAAGCTGATGAGTTTGCTATGATCGAAGATGAAGATCCTCGTGAACTTTATCGAAGATTAACTATTCTTGCAGTGTCTCTTCGAGATCATGGCAGTAAGGATACGGATGACAATTGGATCAAGCGCAAGTTCCTCAAGGCCATGATGCCCTATAATAAGGCCATGTCCTCTGTCATTCGTCAGAGACCGGACTTCCACACTTTATCCTCAAACGAAGTGTTGGATGAATTTGTTGCCATGAGGATCCTTGACGTAACCGCCGACAATGCGGTCCTAAGAGCTCAACGATCCAAGAAGCCTAATCTTGCTCTGAAGGCCAAGGCTTGTGTGGAAGAGGAGGAAGTGGAAGATGATGATGAGTGTTGCCCCGGGGACACCAAATATGCCTATCACGAGCACATGGCTCTTGCTTCAAGGCAATTCTGGGGCAAGAAGAACTCAAGGTCCAACTTTAACAGGAACAACTCTAGTGGGAACAAAGGGAAGCAACGAGTAAGGACATGCTTCAACTGTGGAAATGTAAGTCACTTCGTTGTGGATTGCCCATATGAGAAGAGAGAAGACTTTGGAGGCAAGCTTATTCGGAAGGACAAGTCAAAGTCCTATCCCAACAAGAACAACTTCATCAAGAAGACTCCTCCGAAAGTGTTGGTGGCTCAAGAAGAATATGTGGAGAATGATGACAATGATGAAGACGATGAGGTGACCACTATGGCCACAATTGCAATTGCTACCACTCCGCACTGATCTCTCTTCAACTCACCAAACGAGAACATCACCGCCAAGTGTCTCATGGCCAAGGCCACCAACAAGGTAACCCCAAACATCAATACTACTATCTCTTCTAATCCTTCATTGACTAATTGTATTGATGAGGGTGAGGGTATTAAGGAGGGAGAAAATGAATTTGATTTGTTCATAAAGAATCTCAAGGGCAAACCCAAGAAGCATTTTGTTGCTCTCTTGGAACAACTCGGTGAGGCCAATGACATTATCGAGGCTCACGAGGAAACCATTACTAAAATGGAAGGGCATAGTCGAGACTATGCCGATGAGATATCGGATCTCTCTAACGCCCTAGAGGAAGAGCGTGGTCTTCGTTTGACTCTTGAGGAGTCACACAACGATGATCATGCTAAATTAAAGAAATATCTTGATCATGCTTTAGTTGTCTCTCGTGTCCTTAACTCTGAGAAGGCAAAACTTGAGGTTGACCATGCTAAACTCAAAGAGGAGTTTGACATACTTGACAAGGCTCACAAGGCCTTGAAAGGAATGCATGCTACTCTCAAGGAGTCTCATGATCAACTCCAAGTTTTGCTAACCAAGGAAAAGGCTATCTTTCCTCGCATGGTTTTAATTGATAATGCAAATGCTACTAACCCATGTTGTGAGCATGTGCATCTTGTTGAAGAGAATGCCGAATTAAAGAAGCAACTTGAGAAAGGCCTTGTGACTTGCATACAAGGTGAGAAGAACCTCAACGCCCTTTTGAGCAATCAAAAGGAAGTTGTGGCAAAGGAAGGAATTGGGTTTGCTCCTAAGCCCAAGAAGAAGAAGAATGACAAGACAAAGCAACCACCCCCTCTCCGAAAATCCTTTGTGAAAGAAGGAGAGGGCACGTCAACCAAGAAGAAAAGTGGTGGTGTCAAGAAAAACTCCACCATACCATCAAACATGGCCGGCGATTTTAATCCTTCATATGTTTTATGTCGTGCTAGTGATGGCCATGTGTTTGCTAAATTTGTTGGTTCTTCTTATGAGTACATTGAATGGTCCATTTGGGTTCCTAAGACCCTTGTCACTAACCTCAAAGGACCCATTACCAAATGGGTACCTAAATCCAAGCATTGATCTATTGTAGGGGTTTGCTTCCGGTGGGGGATCATGGTTGCTCGATAGCGGAGCCACAAATCATATGACCGAAAGCAAAGACTTGGTGGTGGACGTGCATCTCGGTTCATCTATGGCCACCAACGTCGAATGGGGTGATGCTTCATCTTCTAAGGTATTGGGACTTCGCAAGGTTGTTGTCTCTCATGATCTCATGATCGAGAAAGTCATGCTTGTTGAGTCCCTTGCATACAATTTACTTTCTGTTCGCCAACTTGCACTCATGGGCTTTGCTACATTCTTTGATATTGATTCTGTGGCCCTCTTGTGGAGCAAGACTCTTAAAGTAGCCTATGTTGGGCATGTCGAGAACGGTCTTTATGTGGTTAACTTCTCGAAGCAACCCACTAAGGTCGCGACATGCCTAATGGCTAAAGTTGATGTGGGATGGCTTTGGCATCGCCGTTTGGCCCACGACAATATGAGATCTTTGCAAAGTCTTCTAAAGGGGGACCATGTCCGAGGACTAACAAATGTTAGCTTTGCCAAAGATCGTGCTTGCAGGGCGTGCATTGAAGGTAAATTACATGAGAAGGCTCACCCTCCTACGACTATCATCTATTCAAAGAGACCTCTAGAGCTCCTCCACATGGATCTCTTTGGGCCTCCCACTTTTGATAGTCTTGGGGGTAGGAAATATTGCTTGGTGATTGTGGATGATTACTCAAGATATACCTGGGTGTACTTCTTCAAGAAGAAGAGTGAGACCCAACAAACCGTCATCAACTTTCCAAATGAAGCTCAACGACAACATGAAGCAAAGATTTTGATGATCAGAAGTGACAATGGCACCGAGTTCAAGAACTACACCTTGGATGAGTTTCTTGGTGATGAGGGGATCAAACATCAATATGCCGCCCCGTATACCCCTCAACAAAACGGTGTTGCGGAGAGAAAGAACCGAACCTTAATAGATGCTGCAAGAACCATGATGGATGAATTCAACTCTCCATACAACTTTTGGGCCGAAGCCATCAACACCGCTTGCCATGCGTCAAATCGTCTCTATCTCCGCAAAGGCTTAAACAAAACTCCGTATGAGATTCTTACCGGTAACAAGCCCAATCTCAAGTACTTCCGGGTGTTCGGGTGTAAGTGTTTCATTCTCAAGAAAGGTGTCCGTTTGTCTAAATTTGAATCTAGAGCTCATGAGGGCATATTTGTTGGTTATGCTACAAACTCTCATGCTTACCGTGTCCTCAACAAGTCCACTGGACTCATAGAGGAGACGAGTAACGTAGAGTTTGATGAAAATAACGGCTCCCAAGTGGAGCAAAGTGGTACTTGTGATGCAGGTGATGAAATTCCTCCTCAAGCCATAAGAAGAATGGGTGTTGGATATATCCTACCCGTTGAGGAACCCCTTGTGGCCGAAGGAGAAGGACAATGTTGCACTCAAGTGGAACCATCACCAACCCATGACCCACGCGCTTCCGAAGAACAAAGTGAAGGCCCTCAGCCTGATGAACAAGGCCAAGTGCAAGATCAACCTCAAGTTGGTGAAGAACCACCAATTGATGCACAAGGCCAAGTTCAGTCTCCCGAGCAAGATCAAGGTCAAGAGGAAGCTCAAGATCAAGATCTTGCTCATGATGACGCTCAAGATGATCAACTCAATGCTCCTCAGTTATCACTTGAAGAGCAATTAGAGCGTCGTGCTACAAAAGTTGCCTCCAGGCTTGCTTCCAACGAGCATCACATCGAGAACATTTTAGGAAGCATCAAAAGGGGGGTAAGCACTCGTAGACAATTAGCAAACTATTGTGCTCATCAAGCTTTTGTCTCCTTTGTTGAGCCTAAGAAGGTCTATGAGGCGCTCGAAGACCCTGACTGGCTCAATGCCATGCATGAAGAACTCAATAACTTCGAGCGCAACAAAGTGTGGCGTATGGTGCCAAGACCAAAGGAGAACCATAATGTCATTGGAACCAAATGGATCTTTAAGAACAAGCAAGATGCCCATGGCATTATCATCCGCAACAAGGCACGTCTGGTGGCTCAAGGCTACTCCCAAGTCGAGGGTATCGACTACGGTGAAACCTTTGCCCCCGTTGCTCGTCTTGAATCCATTCGTTTGTTGCTTGCCTATGCTTCCCATCATAACTTTAAATTGCAACAAATGGATGTGAAAAGTGCATTTCTTAATGGTCCCATTAATGAGTTGGTGTATGTTAAACAACCCCCGGGGTTCGAGGATCCTAAGTTCCCCAATCATGTGTATCAACTTGATAAGGCACTCTATGGCCTTAAACAAGCCCCACGAGCGTGGTATGAGCACCTTACCGAGTTGTTACAAGATCGTGGGTTTGAAATTGGGAAAATCGACCCCACTCTTTTTACTAAGAAGGTCAAAGGGGAGTTGTTTGTATGCCAACTATATGTTGATGATATTATCTTTGGTTCTCCTAACAAAGCTTTCAATGATGAGTTCGCCGCACTCATGACCACACATTTTGAGATGTCCATGATGGGAGAGTTGAAGTACTTCCTTGGATTTGAGATCAAACAACGAAGAGAAGGCATCTTCATCAAAGAATCCAAGTATACTCAAGACATGCTCAAGAGGTTCAACCTTAGTGATGTCAAGCCGGCTACTACTCCAATGCCAACCAAATGCCAACTTGACATTGATCCCAATGGTAAAGCGGTGGATCAAAAGGTATATCGCTCTATGATCGGATCTTTGCTTTACCTTTGTGCATCTAGACCGGATATTATGTTGAGTGTGGGAATTTGTGCACGGTTTCAAGCCTCACCTAAGGAAAGTCACTTTGTGGCTGTCAAGCGAATCTTTCGATATTTGGCTCATACCCCAAACTTTGGCTTATGGTACCCAAGAGGAGCAAATTTCAACCTTGTTGGTTTCTCTGATTCTGACTGGGCGGGAGACAAAGTGGATAGGAAGTCCACCTCGGGAGGGTGCCAATTTCTTGGTTGCTCTCTTGTTAGTTGGTCTTCCAAAAAGCAAAGTTGTGTATCTCTCTCGTCCACCAAAGCAGAATATGTGGCAGCTGGCAGTTGATGTGCTCAACTCTTATGGATGAGGCAAACTTTAAAGGATTAGGGTGTAACTTGTGACAAAGTGCCTCTTTGGTGTGGCAATGAAAGTGCCATCAAGATTTCTCTCAACCCCGTACTTCACTTCAAGACGAAGCATATTGAGATTCGGTATCACTTCATCCGGGATCACATAAGGCAAGGAGAAATCGAGCTTCACTACGTCAACACTCATGATAACCTTGCAGATATCTTCACGAAGCCTCTGGACGAAGCAAGATTTCGCGAGTTAAGGCATGAGCTAAATATCATCGATTTGAGCAATGTGGTTTGAATCTGTGCACACACTCCTCACACTCGACATAGCTATCATGTCTAGATGTAGGCATGGACTTAGGGGGAGTATTGTTCTCTCAATGAACTATTCCTCCCCTTATTATGCATAAACTAACCAAATCTTCATCATTTGCCATACATAGTTGGCTTAAATACTTCAAGTCGAGTTTGGATCATGGGCCCAAGGATAATTCTTCGCGGTGCCATATCTATAAAACTCAAACATAGGTGGCCTCGGCCACCGCCCTCTTATGAGGAATGTGTGTTTCGTGTTTTGCTTGTGCACTTGGTGCGTTTACTCTCTCTAGTGCTTAAAGCCTCATCTTTTTCGTGCATTTTCTTGGGAGAGCGGTACTACCGTGATCGGTTACGGTACTATCGCAAAGGATATACGGTACTACCGCACATCCAGCACGGCAGTAATTTTTTACTGCCGCTGGTGGGGCGGTACTACCGCCAGGCGAGCGGTACTACCGCGCAAGCGGTACTACCGCGATGACCGCGGTACTACCGCACATATCCGAACGAGTGGGGGTTATAAGCAGGCAGGGGGAGTTCCATCTCCCCCATACCCATTCACTCCTAACCCCCACGTCGTCCCTGTCTCTCTCTCAAGAACGCCGCCGGAGGACCTCCCCGGATCTCCTCCCTCGGCCACTCCCCTCGCATTCCGACCGGTGGGATCGATCCCCACCACGTCCTCTTGCCATGGATACATGTTTTTCCCCTTTTCCCCTCCTCTTATTGCCTTGCATGTGTTTTTAGGGTTAGGGGAGATGCTTAGTGTTCTTGTGTTCTTCGTGTTCTTATTCATGGATGCTTAGGATGTGGGAGAGTGTTCATGCACTAGAAATTCGATTAGATTTGTTGCTACGAAGTTACTTTGATCAGCCGTAGTACCGTGAGTCGATCTTCTTGGCCATTTCTAGATCTGCTCTTCTCAGATCTGTTCCGTGCGGTACTACCGCTGGAGAACCGCGGTACTACCGCACGATCTAATCCAGATCTGATCTGACCTGTGCGGTACTACCGCTGTCCCCAGCGGTACTACCGCTCGTGCGCAAGTAAAAATCCAGTACTGCCTGCCGAGCGGTACTACCGCAACCTTATGCGGTACTACCGCTCGGCATGCAGCACTATTTTTTTACTTCCGCTCCTCTTGCGGAAGTAAAATCTTACTACCGCAACGTATGCGGTACTACCGCATCCTTATGCGGTACTACCGCTTACGTAGCGGTACTAATTTTTTAGTTCCGCTTCCTCTGGCGGAAGTAAAACATTACTACCGCAGCGTACGCGGTACTACCGCATCCATCTGCGGTACTACCGCTTACGTTGCGGTACTAATTTTTTAGTTCCGCCTCCTCTGGCGGACGTAAAATATTACTACCGCAGAGTATGCGGTACTACCGCATCTGTCATGCGGTACTACCGCTTGCCTTGCGGTACTCATTTTTTACTTCCGCGTCAGGTCATCATTACTACCGCGTGTATCATATTTTCTTCGTAGCATGATCTATTTCCTATTTCTCCTGGTTTCGTGTGTTTATTGAGGCTTTGGCATTGATTCTTCTTGTGTTTGTGTTGTTGTGGTCTTGTGCTTGTGTTTTTTAGGTGGTGGCTCCGGTTTTGAGGGTCGTCGTACCAACCCTGTCCGCGACACCGGATCCAAACGTCTGCGTACCCCAAGTGATGTGCCAGAGGGCTCCAATCCCCAGCGTCGGTACAAGACTTCAGCCAACAAGCGTAAGGAATCCTCAATATCTATGGAGGAGATGCCTGCTGCTGAGTTCATGTCTTGAAGGAAGATCAACCCGTATGGAGAACCCCGTGAGCACTTTCCTGGAGATGATATCTTCTGGACCAAGCAGCAGTTTCGCATCTACCATGAGGTGCTCAAGACCAAGGCCAATCTTTATGTGGATGCTCACTGGGTGGGTGTGGAGCACATGAGGAAGGACAAGAACCGGGCATACTTTGCAGAAGCTCTTGATTTGATCGAGCAGTTGGGCCTGGAGCACATCATGACCTTCCAGAACGACTTTGATCCTGAGATTATTGCTCAGTTCTATGCCTCTGTCAATTTCCAAGCCAAGGAGCATCGCCCCATGACTTGAATGACCAATGGTCACAAGATGACCTCTACTTGGAAGGAGTTCATGGATCTTCTTCAGCTTCCTGATGAGGGTCTCCATACCCCAATTGGTTTTCGGCCTCACGCCAATCCTGAAGCAGCAAACAAGGACAAACTGCTTCCATTTTATGAGGAAAAGACTCTTGCTAGTGGCAAAACGACTTGGGTGTTGAACCCCTTCTTGGACATCATGTATCGGATTTTTCGCAACACTTTGTTCCCTCGTGTTGGCGACAAGGACAAGGTCCATGCCTACCTGGTTGATATGCTTCTGATGTGTCAAGAGGCTCGCTCATCCCAGACCGCTCCACTGGACATCTCCCACATCATGTGGAATGAGCTCTGTTTTGCCATCTACTCTCGCAAGGTACCTATTTATGGTCCATACTTGTTTCTGCTGATCTCCAAGACTTGGGAGAAGTTGTACCCAGAGGAAGAGTTCGAGGCCGACTGCTACCGCCATGATCCCATCCGGCTTCGCGTCAAGACTCGATGGGCCAACACCACCACTCGTGCTTAGGCTGCAGCTGCCCAGATGGGCACTGAGGACGAGCCTGTGGAGGAGACTGCTGATGTGCGCTCTGGCAGATTTGCCCCTTCTTCTTCCTCTGCAGTGGAGAAGCTGTCTTGGGCTAAAATACTTCAGCAGAAGATGAAGGCCCTCTTCTGCATGCAGGTCAAGGGGCAATACCGGGCTCACGTGACTGACAAGAAGACTCGCCAGCGTGACAAGAAGATTCTGGCGCTATATGGAGAGGAAGTTTCCAAAGGATCCGAGGATAACATCACACCTGAGGCTACCTGGATGGCTCGCCAGGGGTACAAGTGGTCAGAGTCTGAGGAGGAGCTTCAGGAGGAGCAGCAGGGGTCTGATGATGAGTATCAGGAGGAGCAGCAGGGGTTTGATGATGAGTATGACGACTGAGCTTCTCCCGGGCTGCCACCCGTCTTAGTGTCCTCTTTTCCCCTTTGTGGTGTCTCGATGACAAAGGGGGAGAGTGATTTGCCGTCTTGTGCCTGTTCTTGTGTTTTTCGTTGAACTCTGGTTTATTTGCGTGTTTGTGTCGTGTGCGTGAGACTATCATATGGTGTAAGACATATGCCCCATTATCGTTGAACTTATCATTATGTCTTTAATTTTTATCCAGTGCAGTCAGTTTTTATATAGAGTATCTCGTGTGTAGATTATAGGGGAGCACTGTACCCAGCATGTGTGTTGTGCAGTCCAAAGCACAATCTTGTGAAGGCACACATCCAGGGGGAGCTCACCTATACTCTAGGGCTTGGATTGCATACTCTATTATTTCTTCTCTGTGCAAATCTAATGTTGTCATCAATACACCAAAAAGGGGGAGATTGTAAGGGCATATTTCTCCCTAAGTAGTTTTGGTGATTGATGACAATACTTTTGCGGACTGATCGTGTGCTCTAAGATCATACAGGTATATCTCCCTTAGGCACAAGACGATTGTTTGCCCCTCGGATTCTATGAAAGACGATGTTTTCTTTTTGCTCCCCGTCGGTGGCTTTGAGTAATAGGAAAGCCGTACTATTAAGAGGGGGTCCGCGTCGGAAAGGTTTGGGTAGAATCAACACGTACACATCCTTCTCCCGCACCACCTTTCCTTGCTTCTCTGGAGGTCCAACCGGTTACTTCTCGTATTTGCAAAACTGTGTCTTCTTAACTGATCAACTGCCTGGCAAGCGGTAGTACCGCTCAACAAAGCGGTAGTACCACGCAGGTACACGGTAGTACCGCCTGCCGACACGGTAGTACAGCTCCCACGGTAGTACCGCGTCCCTAGAGCGGTAGTACCGTGTATCTGGCCCAGGCGCTAAGTCTAAGTACAGAAGTGGATGCGGAAGTAATTTTTTACTTCCGCATACAATGCGGTAGTACCGCTTATCCTAAGCGGTAGTACCGTGTCGCATTTTTGCTACTACCGTTTTCCTTGCGGATGTAGCCACGGATGTAATTTATTTCATCCGTGGTTGTCAATCATGTCGCAATCTTTGCCTAAGCGGTAGTACCGCTCCCGTAGCGGTAGTACCGCTCAGCCAGCGGTAGTACCGCAACTCATGCGCGGTACTACCGCTCTCTGCGGGCTGAAAACTCCAATAACGGTTGGATTTGTCCCCCCACTATATATAGGGGGTCTTCTTCTCCAAGAAGACTTACCTCTTCCCCCACTACTCCATTGTTGCTCCAAAAGCTCCCTTTCCACCCGATCTCTCTCCCTAGCCAATCAAACTTGTTGATTTGCTCGGGATTGCTTGAGGAGGCATCGATCTACACTTCCACCAAGAGATATTTGATTCTCCCCACTAATCCCTTGCGGATCTTGTTACTCTTGGGTGTTTGAGCACCCTAGACGGTTGAGGTCACCTCGAAGCCATATTCCATTGTGGTGAAGCTTCGTGGTTTGTTGGGAGCCTCCAAGTTGTGGAGATAGCCCCAACCTTGTTTGTAAAGGTTCGGTTGCCGCCTTCAAGGGCACCACTAGTGGAATCACGGCACCTTGCATCGTGTGAGGGCGTGAGGAGAATACGGTGTCCCTAGTGGCTTCTTGGGGAGCATTGTGCCTCCACACCGCTCCAACGGAGACGTACCTCCCCTCAAAGGGAAGGAACTTCGGAAACACATCCTCGTCTCCACTGGTTCCACTTGTGGTTATTTCTTACCTTTACTTTTGCATGCTTTACTTGTTCAACTCCTATAGCATGCATGTGTAGTTGTTGTCCTTCTTTATATTAGTTGTCATCCTAGTAATATATCTAGACAACTTATTTTGTCGCTTAATTTAAAGTGGTTAAGAAAAGCTAAAAATTGTTAGTTGCCTATTCACCCCCCCCCCCCTCTAGTCAACCATATCGATCCTTTCAGTTGTAGGTGAGGTGTTCAAGATCCACTCGTTCTCATCTTCATCATGATGGAACCATGTGGTGGTGCATCTTCTTCCACCATGGCCATCGGTTTGTCCATTGGAGGGATGGACTCGTCGAGGGTAGGCATATCGTCATGTAGGAGACCTAGCACCAACGAAAACACACTCGGAGTAGAGGTTAAGTCGTTAGAAATCATAGTGGCCTCACATGCCCTATCAACTACCTCACTCACTAAGTGTTGTGGCTCACTCACTCCCTCGTGGATGCTCTCACTCGTATGGTTGGTGGAGTCACTCAAATGGCTCTCAACCTCACATAGGATGTGTGGCATGCTCTCATGTGTGGGGCTAGTGGTGGTCACACTCATCCTCTCATAGGAAATGCACTCAATGTCACATATGGTGGAGTCACTCATGTCACTCATGTGGTGGTGGCTCTCCTCACATGGAAATTGGGGCATCTCATCATATGTGGGTGTCGGAGAGATGTAGGTGCAAACGTCTCCATGCTCAACTCCAATCGTCTCCTCATCCATAACGCCTCCAAAGATGAATGCCGTAGGAGGTGGCAAATCATCACTCTCCTCCGAGGTCAAAGAGAAGGTCTCATGCTTGCTCGCGTAGCTTGACCCGGAGTAGTAGTCCAATATGGGCGCCGTCTTCATGGTGTCGAAGAGGTTCATGCTCGTCGCCTTGGTCGAAGGGGATGGCCCATGCTCGACCTTCTTGTCGCCGTCTTGATGTGGGGAGCTTCCGAAGATGGAAGTGTCGCCCTCGCTCATAGGTGGTCGCCTTGTAATTGGAGATGTCGATGTAGGCAAGCTCACGGGAAGTAGGCGAAGATGCCGTACGTCCAAAGGCGAAGATGCCTTGATAGCACTTGGCGAAGATGCCGAAGTGGTGGTTGTAGCCGTAGCTTCGTCTTGGGTAAGCTTGTCTCGCGGTCTTCTTATGTTCTCTTGAAGCTTGGGCTTGGCGTGAAGTAGAGCGTCTTCGGACTTGTAGGTATGCGCTTGTCGAGCATCTTCATGATGATAATGTCGTTGTCGTGCTTGAGCTCTTGGTAGATGTCGTTCGTCGTCGTTGTGCACATGATGCTTGGAGGTGACTTGCCCTTCATGACGATGTCGATGGTCGCCATGGCGGTGTGGACGTGGAAGACTTGCACTTGCATCATGTTTGCGCTCCGAAGACTTGTGACTTGAACGTCGCCGCCGAGAGGATGACGAAGGGGAAGAAGACTTGTAATCGACCACCAAGTGTCGGAGCTCCGCCATTTGTTTGTTGAAGGAGTCGCACATGTCGTCGAAGGAAGCCATTGTCCTTGTCTCGGAGTGTCGTAGTTCGATGGCGATGTTGCCCAAGCACTCTTGCATTTCTCGCTGTAGTCCGATGGTTTTCGCGTGGATGTCATTGTTCGCGCCGTCGATGTCGAAGACCGGAGATGAAATGCCTTGCCTATCCATCACAAGACGCTAGCAAGTGTGAGTGGGAGAAAGAGAAGAACTATACCAAATGTACCTTGACCGATGTTGAAGATGGATCAATGATCACTCAAATGTGGAACAAGGAAATAGCACAATTGGTACCAATTCTTGTCGGTTTCTCACACCTACACAAGTAAAGCTTATGGTGGAGCTCGATGAGTATAGTGGCACAAAAATTTGATGCAAAATGTTAGCAAGAGTCAATAAAGTTGAAAAAGATTCACAAATTCGCAAGTGAAACAAGTAGACCAATAGCAATATGGGTGGCACACGGAATGTGACGCCCGAGACCGACGTCCCAGAAGATCCCAGAAGATTCCAGATGTTCCGGGTGGCCCGTGTGTTTCTTTTGTGTTTGTGTTATTTTATTTTTGCATTGCATCATGTCATCATGCCATCATGTCATTTTAATTTTGCTTTTCAACCTAAATAAATTGTGTGGACCTTCGGTCCATTTAAATCGAGGGAAGGTGACTTCTCTTTATAACATATAAAAGTCTCTCAATATTAGGGAGCTATATTAATAGATATTCCATTTGTTGGAATTCACCGTAACACATTTGCACAATTTTCCCCATGCCTTCTCTTTCGCATTCCTTGCCTCAAACCTTGTCAATATTTATTTTCCGTCGCATCGGGGTTCTTCCAAAAACCCTCCTTCTATTTTATTTAAATTCCTGACATTTTTGTGAGTCCAGGAATAATAACCTCTTGTCCTAAGCATATTCCTAGCACCTCCCTTCTTTTCTTTCTTGTTGTTGTATTCTGTTTTAATTTAAAAAAAACAGCAGAAGAGGGGGCCTCCTCCTTTCCCTCTCTCCAGCCAGGCCCATCTCCTTCCAGGCCTTCCCTCCTCCTCCCTGCTAGGCCTCAAGGCCCAGTCCTTCGGCCCACTCCTCCTCCAACCCTAGCCCACTACCAGCGACCGACCCCTCCTCCCGCATCGCTCCTTCTTTCTCTCCCGCACGCCGCCACCCTCTCGTTCTCCTTGCCATCGCGCGCCCTCCTCCCGAGCCCCCGCTTCGCCAGGCAGCAGCCATCCGTCGCGCTCTCCTCCAGGTCGCCCGCAGGCCCAGCAGCGCGGCGCCCCC
>LR738710.1:266580754-266691187 GCA_902687465.1 Secale cereale
AGCCGCCGCCGCGCCAAGGGCGCTCCCTCCTTCTCCTCCGAGCTCCAAGTCCGCGGCCCCCTTCTCCAAGGCAGGCGCCGCCCTGCCTCCGTCTCCCTCGCGCGGGGACAGGCCCCTCCGTCGCGCGCCAGGAGCAGCGCCCCTGCTTCGTCCAGTCGCCAGGCCGCAGCGGCTGGATCCCGCAGCCCCGCCCCGGCCGTCTCCTCGCCGTGGTCTTCTGGCCTCCAGCGGCGACCCACTCCCTCCTTCCTCCCAGCAAGGCCGTGGCCTCCCTCCGTTCTCCTTCCAGCCGCGGCCAGGCTCCCTCCTTCGCGCGCCAGCAGCGTCCAGCAGCGCGTCCTGCAAGCCCCGTGCACCTCGTCCAGGGCTCCAGCGCCGCCGCGGCACTTCCTCTGCTCCGAGCGGCCGTGCTGCCGTTTTTGTTTGTATTGTGTTGCCTGTGCTGTAATTTTTGACAGATGACCCGAACGAGTACACGGCGACCCGACCAAGTACCTCTTTGAAACAAGTACCTCTACGTATGCACCTGAACATCTACGGAAATGAGTACCACTACGCTCGACGACCCCCGTGTACGACTACCGACGCCCGGAAACACCAAGTACCCCCCTACGACAAGTACCTCGACGACGTGTACAACTACACCGGGATCGGACCGACTACCTCGTGTACCTCTTCGTTACAAGAACCGAGACCGGACCGTCAAGTACATCTACCGATGCCAAGTACCACGACGCTGCAAGTACCACGACGACCGAACGGCTACGAGGACGAGTACAACTACGAACGTGAACGTCTACCGTCGCCCCATGTACCACTACTTCCCACTACGGAACGAGTACCCCTACCGATGGCCGTGAACGACTTCTTCCACTACGTCTCGAACCGCCCCGAAACGCACGCTTCGAAGGTATAACCCGAGACGATGACCCGTGTGATGCTTGCTTGTGTTGTATGAATGTCTCCCGTGTGTGCTCCGTGCCGTTTCGTCCGTTTGTCATGTTCCTCGGTTGCCTCGTCACCGACTCGTGGGAACCCGGTAACGGGATCGCCCCACCTTTCATCTCGTTTGACTCGCTCACGCCATCTTTCCTTTTGCACCGGACTCTCAACGAGTTACCGGAACCGAGTTGTTGCCTTTGCATCATTTCGGATCGTTGCCGTGGCACTCTTTTTCATTCCACCACGGTGACAATACTTCATATCATCTTCTTGTTAACCTTTTAATAAAATTGCATAAACTTGATCATGTCATCCGCATCATATTAACAACATTAATATGTGTGTAATTGTTGTTTGCTTAATATTACTAAACATGCTTATGGGGTTTTTCCGGATATGTTGTTGTTATTTCCGGCCTCATTTAAAATGTCTTATAGTGTTGTTTTATTATGCTTCACCTCTTGCCATGTTTAAAACATTTAATCTTGTCTTGTAAATAACGAGAGTCAATTAAATAATTAAAATGTGGTGTTTCGTCAATATGCAACTCGTTGCATATTGAGCTCCACTTAACTTGTAGTATTTGTTTGTGCTCTTGCCATGCCATGCATAATTAAAATCGGACATGCATCATACTTGGATGTGCATCGTATGCCATGCTTATGCTTGTGTGTTTACCGAGTTGTTTGCTTCTTTCCGGTTGTTTTCTCTTGTTAGCTTCGGTTTCGATCCGGAGTTGTGAGGATTCGCTCGACTGTTGCTCCGTCTTCTTCATGGATCCGTTCTTCTCCCTTGTGGAATCCCAGGCAAGATGATCATACCCTTGGATACCTTTACTACCATTGCCATGCTTAGTTGTCTCGATGCTATCGTTACATGTCGCGCTACCCATCTTTTATGTCAGCCTCTCCTTGTTGCCATGAAACCTCTAACCTTGACACCTTCCTAGCAAAACCACTGTTTGGCTATGTTACCCGCTTGCTCAGCCTCGCTTGCTTAGTCCCTCTTATAGCGTTGTTAGTTGCAGGTGAAGATGAAGATCGTTCCAGGAGGGAACTTGTTGTTGGATATATCACAATATCTATAATTATTATTAACACACCTATATACTGGGCATGGGTGGAAGGCTTGGCCTTTTGCTCGGTGTTTTGTTCCACTCATGCCACCTTAGGCGCCGATAAACCGGCATTATGTTCCTTGATTTTGCGTTCCTTACACGATGGGTGGATGGGGACCCCTTGACAGTTCGACTTTGAATAAAACTCCTCCAGCAAGGCCCAACATTGGTTTTAATTTGCTCATAATAACAACTTAATTAAATAATTAAATTTGCATAGGGAGTTAGCCCTACCCGAGGATTCTTAATTCTACATAGCAGGGGGGGCCAGTGCTGATGGTGTTGGTCCCAAATAGAGTCGTGTGTGGGGCCCCCCTTGGAAACTTGGGTATTTCGGCCACTGTACGCTGTGCTCATCCGGTCGTGGCCTGAGACGAGATACGCGCGGCTACTATCAGGGTGTCGGCACGCCGGGAGGTCTTGCTGGACTTGTTTTACCATTGTCGAAATGACTTGTGCTACCGGGAAGCCGAGCCTGATCGGATTTTCCCTAAGATAAGGGGTGATGATATTATATTTATCACTTCAGCTAATCGTGAGAGCTTGTGATGGGCTAAGTTGGGACACCCCTGCAGGGTTATGAACTTTCGAAAGCCGTGCCCACGGTTATGTGGCAGATTGGAATTTGTTAATGTCCGGTTGTAGAAAACTTGACAGATGATCCGAAGTAAAACACACAACTGTGTGAGTAACCCTGACTGTCTCTTTTCACTTTGAGAAGAGAACACGGTGGGGTTATGTTTGACTCGTATGTAGTTAGGATCTTTAGCGATCACTTCTTTTGCGCCCGTTTGCGTAGATTCTCATCTTATTCTGGTACTCGTAAGTTAGCCACCATATTGTGCTTAGCCGCTGCTGCAACCTCACCACTTTACCTCTTCCTACCCATAAAGCTTTGCTAGTCTTGATACCCATGGTTATGGGATTGCTGAGTCCTCGTGGCTCACAGATACTACAACACCAGATGCAGGTTCAGCCGAGTTTGATGCAGAAGCTGGTTCAAGTACTTCACCGGGAGCTCGATGAAGAGTTTGGACGTATGCTTGTGACGTTTCGACGATCAGTAGTGGTTTCTACTAGGATTCGATCCTGACCTGTGGCTTTATGTTGTTTTGGTATCTTTCTTTTGGATCTTCACCCGTAGTCGGGTTGTGATGTTCTGAATGATGTTTGGCTTATGTAATGTATTGTGTGAAGTGGCGAGTGTAAGCCAACTATCTCCTTTTGCAATTTAATCCCTCTTTTACATGAGTCGTGCAAAGATACCAAACTTGAGATCATTCTAGGATGGGCTTATACCTTTAAGTCGTGCCTCGACACGTAGGAGGTATAGTCCCATCCTGGGCATTACAAGTTGGTATCAGAGCCTTCTCCGACCTAGAAGCCCCCACTGATTGATCGAATCGTTGACGGTTGAGTCTAGACACACACTGAAAATGTTTTGAGTCCTATATATATATATCGGAGAGTAGGCTTTCTTTTGCTCCACATCTCTTTTCATTCTGGTGAGGACTCCTGACGACTATTCTTGTCTCTCCTATCTTCAAAAAATTGCACCAAATTTTTTTTTAGGAATCCCGCGAGTATTCTGGGATTGTTTCGATGTTCTTGTGACAAGGATATTGTTCTCGATGCCTCCTGTTACCGAGGAGTTGAGCTTCGGGGTATTGTTGTCACAAGCATATCGCGGCAGTACTAAATACTTAAGACGGCCGACATCGAAAATCTCTCCTATACGGCCAGTGGCAAGATAACCCCGACATCACCCAGTACTGGGGAGGTAGTTCGAGAGTATTGCCATAGCTTGTTATAGTGGATGCTTTTCGAAGGTCCGAGGTACACAGTTTCCGAGGAAGACTGGTTATGTGTTGAAGGATGGATACACCTGGATGTAGGTTTAGAGTTGATTGCGCGGTGCTTCCCGTGTATCCCCAACACCTGATTGCATAACTGGAAACTTTCGGAAATCTATAGGTGGGTTCATCTAGTAGTTCTAGGCATTCTTCCAACGGATGCACGATATGAAGTTCGGGGTTCTACATTGAGTGAAGTGGTTTTATGGACTTGTTCTGATCGGGAGTTGCATCTTAAAGGGTCCTTGGCTATGCTGATCCGGGGATTGCAAAACCCTTTTGTAACACGCTCCATGAGCTTTCAGCACGAAGATGTCGAACGAAGCTTCTATCTTGTGTTTGTTCTATCTGCTCTTTGTTTCCTTTTATTTATCTTTTGTTCTCCCTAGTGGCTTCTCGTCAAGCTGATGTACCTGCGGAATTCATTCGTTCAATTCTCTGTTCGGATGATATTGTGAAGATCATGTTGCATATCTACCCTTTGTTCTTGTTTTGATTCTGGTATTCGAGTTGCTTCGATGTCAAATGTTGATTCCATACCTTTCTTAATCGGTGTTCTCATATTTCTATGACAGTGCTGGTCCTTCTTGATCATCAAGATGGTCATGTTAAATTTTTTTCCAACCGGTGTGCCTTCTCTTCAAGTTACTCCATACGGACGTCGTTGAGAAATCTGACGATTTGTCTGTTTCATTCATACCAAGTTGTCTTTGTTTTCCCCACCCTCCCACCCTTTTTCTTCTTGGAGCCAGAAAATCTCAGATGAAGTATCCATTTTATTCATGTGATGTTTCTTCATTCTTTTCCTTCAATGTTCTTATCCGGTGAATTATCGTGAAGATGCTCAAGAGCTTCAAGTTCATCATTCTTTTGTTCTCTAATTCTATCGGTGGATGTAATTCAAGATTTCGGTGTTGATCTTATCCTTTTCGTCTTTTCACAATGCTTTCTTATTCCGGTGCTCCAATTATTAATTCTCCTCTTGTTATTCATATCCGGAGTGCTGAAGATTCATAATTCCATTCTTAATCCGTTCAAGCTATTTTTGAGGATTGTTATCTTACTCAAGCCATTAATTCAACTGGTGCTATATCTTTTAAGCAATCTTTTTCAACGGTGATTCCTTTTGAGTGGGCCCTAACCCACAGGTCTTTTCCAGGATCTTACCTGACTCTTCTTTTTCCGGAGAATTTTTTTTGAAGTGTGACATAAGAATGATTTCCATCAGTCACATGCCTTCTCCAAGATCGCTTTCAAATTCTTTTCATCGTTGTTTCATCCTTTTTAATTCTTCATTCCGGAGTGCTCAACAATTCTTCATCGCATTCTCGTCTTCACTCTCAACATCTGGAGACCGGAGAAGTGTTTCTCTTAAATCTTGGCCCGTTCTCTCAAGATTATTCTTGAATTCTTTTCTTTGTGATCCTCCGAAGGCCATCATTTCAGAAGATTCTTCGTTCTTAGTTTTCAACTTTGTCCTCCAAATATTCTTCATTGATGCCTCTTCGTTCGTCTCCATATTCTTATCGGTGGTTCTTTCAAGATTACTCTTCCTTGTTATCGTATAAATTCATTTGTTCTTTTCATAATCCTACCGGTGGTTCGTTGAAGATTTATCCGAGCTTGTGCTAGATCTCTCTTTAATTCTTTCCAACGAGAATAAGTAGTATGCCAAATCCTTTGGTTGTCATCAATTTAAATTGGTGAAGGAGATGCATGACATAATTCTTATTCTTATTCCTTCAAGGTGATTTAATTCTTTTGTCTGGAGCTTGTTCATCATATCATATCCTTGGTACTAAGTTGTTCATCTTGTTTTCCGGAGCTTCAAGTTATTTCAATTGTCATTTTAAAGCTCCATCTAATTCATCGCAGGCCTTGAATCTTATTCTTTTCATCTTTCACTTCTCATGCTTTCATTACCAGAGTTCTCATGGTGGTTCATCAAGATTTAATTCATCCTTGAAGTCTTCATCAAGATTCTTGTTGGAGCTCAAGCATTCTTCATCATGCTTTCCAATTGCAATCCGCTCTACCTTATCTTTTCAGATGGTGTTATGTCATTCTTGACAATTCTGTCATGCTTCATGATTCACGAGTTATCAAGAATGACATATTTAAAACCCATCATTTTCTTTGTTCAGGAGATCTTTCCAACCATTCAATTTATTCGTTGGAGTTATCTTGGGTTGTATTTCACCAAAAAGCCTTCCTAAGGATTGTTGCTATTATGGTGCTTATAAATGACCCAAGTTCTTCATTTTTCATTCCGGTGAGATAAGTTTTTCATCTCCTTGTTGATATCAATCCAATTAAATGTTCTCGTTAGTGGCTGGTTGTCACCTCTTAATCTTGAGATGTTTTCCATAAGCCCACATCAAGAGCTTATTCGTTTCGTTGTTGATTTCCCAACAACTCCGTTCAACCCTTCTTTATAAGAATGCTCTTTCAAATTCTATTTTGAGAGAAGTGGTCATTTTCTTCTCCATTCATTCTTTCATTGAACTATATTCTATTCTTTCATTCCGGAGGCATTGTGATGTTGCTCTCTTTAACCATCATATCGTTTTATCGAGATCATGTTCTTTCTCTTTTATCATTTAACCGGAGTGTTGTATTCTTCATTCAAGTTCCGTCATCTATCTAGTTTTGCCTCTCTTTTTAACCGGAGTGCTGCCTGAATCTTTCTTACCCCTTGTGCCATTCTTTTATTTGTTCCGGAGGCTGTGTGTTGTTGTTTTCATCAAGTATCACTCCATCTTCTCTAGTTCATGTTCAATTCCTTTCTTTTCCAGACGGAGTGCTGTCCAAATTCTGTCATACTTATTCCTTGGCTATACCGTTCTGGTTTCATATTCTTTTGGTTCGTAAGCTCTTGTTTCATGTCTTTCAACCTGCAAGGTTCTCATAATGCTCCTTGTTCCTCTTTTTAACGGAGTGCTTCATCTTCGTTCATCTCCATTCTATTGTTCTTTCAACTTGTTTAACCTCTCAAGGTTCTTTGGTTTCACTCGTCTGTCAAAGAAGCAACTTTGTTTACCTCTTCTTTTTCGTTTCTACCCGGTGATATCTCTAGGATCTCGGGTCGAGATCCTCTGTTAGTGTGGGAGAGTTGTGACGCCCGAGACCGACGTCCCAGAAGATCCCAGAAGATTCCAGAAGATTCCAGATGTTCCGGGTGGCCCGTGTGTTTCTTTTGTGTTTGTGTTATTTTATTTTTGCATTGCATCATGTCATCATGCCATCATGTCATTTTAATTTTGCTTTTCAACCTAAATAAATTGTGTGGACCTTCGGTCCATTTAAATCGAGGGAAGGTGACTTCTCTTTATAACATATAAAAGTCTCTCAATATTAGGGAGCTATATTAATAGATATTCCATTTGTTGGAATTCACCGTAACACATTTGCACAATTTTCCCCATGCCTTCTCTTTCGCATTCCTTGCCTCAAACCTTGTCAATATTTATTTTCCGTCGCATCGGGGTTCTTCCAAAAACCCTCCTTCTATTTTATTTAAATTCCTGACATTTTTGTGAGTCCAGGAATAATAACCTCTTGTCCTAAGCATATTCCTAGCACCTCCCTTCTTTTCTTTCTTGTTGTTGTATTCTGTTTTAATTTAAAAAAAAACAGCAGAAGAGGGGGCCTCCTCCTTTCCCTCTCTCCAGCCAGGCCCATCTCCTTCCAGGCCTTCCCTCCTCCTCCCTGCTAGGCCTCAAGGCCCAGTCCTTCGGCCCACTCCTCCTCCAACCCTAGCCCACTACCAGCGACCGACCCCTCCTCCCGCATCGCTCCTTCTTTCTCTCCCGCACGCCGCCACCCTCTCGTTCTCCTTGCCATCGCGCGCCCTCCTCCCGAGCCCCCGCTTCGCCAGGCAGCAGCCATCCATCGCGCTCTCCTCCAGGTCGCCCGCAGGCCCAGCAGCGCGGCGCCCCCCCGAGCTTCCTCTGCCAGCCGCCGCCGCGCCAAGGGCGCTCCCTCCTTCTCCTCCGAGCTCCAAGTCCGCGGCCCCCTTCTCCAAGGCAGGCGCCGCCCTGCCTCCGTCTCCCTCGCGCGGGGACAGGCCCCTCCGTCGCGTGCCAGGAGCAGCGCCCCTGCTTCGTCCAGTCGCCAGGCCGCAGCGGCTGGATCCCGCAGCCCCGCCCCGGCCGTCTCCTCGCCGTGGTCTTCTGGCCTCCAGCGGCGACCCGCTCCCTCCTTCCTCCCAGCAAGGCCGTGGCCTCCCTCCGTTCTCCTTCCAGCCGCGGCCAGGCTCCCTCCTTCGCGCGCCAGCAGCGTCCAGCAGCGCGTCCTGCAAGCCCCATGCACCTCGTCCAGGGCTCCAGCGCCGCCGCGGCACTTCCTCTGCTCCGAGCGGCCGTGCTGCCGTTTTTGTTTGTATTGTGTTGCCTGTGCTGTAATTTTTGACAGATGACCCGAACGAGTACACGGCGACCCGACCAAGTACCTCTTCGAAACAAGTACCTCTACGTATGCACCTGAACATCTACGGAAATGAGTACCACTACGCTCGACGACCCCCGTGTACGACTACCGACGCCCGGAAACACCAAGTACCCCCCTACGACAAGTACCTCGACGACGTGTACAACTACACCGGGATCGGACCGACTACCTCGTGTACCTCTTCGTTACAAGAACCGAGACCGGACCGTCAAGTACATCTACCGATGCCAAGTACCACGACGCCGCAAGTACCACGACGACCGAACGGCTACGAGGACGAGTACAACTACGAACGTGAACGTCTACCGTCGCCCCGTGTACCACTACTTCCCACTACGGAACGAGTACCCCTACCGATGGCCGTGAACGACTTCTTCCACTACGTCTCGAACCGCCCCGAAACGCACGCTTCGAAGGTATAACCCGAGACGATGACCCGTGTGATGCTTGCTTGTGTTGTATGAATGTCTCCCGTGTGTGCTCCGTGCCGTTTCGTCCGTTTGTCATGTTCCTCGGTTGCCTCGTCACCGACTCGTGGGAACCCGGTAACGGGATCGCCCCACCTTTCATCTCGTTTGACTCGCTCACGCCATCTTTCCTTTTGCACCGGACTCTCAACGAGTTACCAGAACCGAGTTGTTGCCTTTGCATCATTTCGGATCGTTGCCGTGGCACTCTTTTTCATTCCACCACGGTGACAATACTTCATATCATCTTCTTGTTAACCTTTTAATAAAATTGCATAAACTTGATCATGTCATCCGCATCATATTAACAACATTAATATGTGTGTAATTGTTGTTTGCTTAATATTACTAAACATGCTTATGGGGTTTTTCCGGATATGTTGTTGTTATTTCCGGCCTCATTTAAAATGTCTTATAGTGTTGTTTTATTATGCTTCACCTCTTGCCATGTTTAAAACATTTAATCTTGTCTTGTAAATAACGAGAGTCAATTAAATAATTAAAATGTGGTGTTTCGTCAATATGCAACTCGTTGCATATTGAGCTCCACTTAACTTGTAGTATTTGTTTGTGCTCTTGCCATGCCATGCATAATTAAAAGCGGACATGCATCATACTTGGATGTGCATCGTATGCCATGCTTATGCTTGTGTGTTTACCGAGTTGTTTGCTTCTTTCCGGTTGTTTTCTCTTGTTAGCTTCGGTTTCGATCCGGAGTTGTGAGGATTCGCTCGACTGTTGCTCCGTCTTCTTCATGGATCCGTTCTTCTCCCTTGTGAAATCCCAGGCAAGATGATCATACCCTTGGATACCTTTACTACCATTGCCATGCTTAGTTGTCTCGATGCTATCGTTACATGTCGCGCTACCCATCTTTTATGTCAGCCTCTCCTTGTTGCCATGAAACCTCTAACCTTGACACCTTCCTAGCAAAACCACTGTTTGTCTATGTTACCCGCTTGCTCAGCCTCGCTTGCTCAGTCCCTCTTATAGCGTTGTTAGTTGCAGGTGAAGATGAAGATTGTTCCAGGAGGGAACTTGTTGTTGGATATATCACAATATCTATAATTATTATTAACACACCTATATACTGGGCATGGGTGGAAGGCTTGGCCTTTTGCTCGGTGTTTTGTTCCACTCATGCCACCTTAGGCGCCGATAAACCGGCATTATGTTCCTTGATTTTGCGTCCTTACACGATGGGTGGATGGGGAACCCTTGACAGTTCGACTTTGAATAAAACTCCTCCAGCAAGGCCCAACATTGGTTTTAATTTGCTCATAATAACAACTTAATTAAATAATTAAATTTGCATAGGGAGTTAGCGCTACCCGATGATTCTTAATTCTACATAGCAGGGGGGCCAGTGCTGATGGTGTTGGTCCCAAATAGAGTCGTGTGCGGGGCCCCCCTTGGAAACTTGGGTATTTCGGCCACTGTACGCTGTGCTCATCCGGTCGTGGCCTGAGACGAGATACGCGCGGCTACTATCAGGGTGTCGGCACGCCGGGAGGTCTTGCTGGACTTGTTTTACCATTGTCGAAATGACTTGTGCTACCGGGAAGCCGAGCCTGATCGGATTTTCCCTAAGATAAGGGGTGATGATATTATATTTATCACTTCAGCTAATCGTGAGAGCTTGTGATGGGCTAAGTTGGGACACCCCTGCAGGGTTATGAACTTTCGAAAGCCGTGCCCGCGGTTATGTGGCAGATTGGAATTTGTTAATGTCCGGTTGTAGAAAACTTGACAGATGATCCGAAGTAAAACACACAACTGTGTGAGTAACCCTGACTGTCTCTTTTCACTTTGAGAAGAGAACACGGTGGGGTTATGTTTGACTCGTATGTAGTTAGGATCTTTAGCGATCACTTCTTTTGCGCCCGTTTGCGTAGATTCTCATCTTATTCTGGTACTCGTAAGTTAGCCACCATATTGTGCTTAGCCGCTGCTGCAACCTCACCACTTTACCTCTTCCTACCCATAAAGCTTTGCTAGTCTTGATACCCATGGTTATGGGATTGCTGAGTCCTCGTGGCTCACAGATACTACAACACCAGATGCAGGTTCAGCCGAGTTTGATGCAGAAGCTGGTTCAAGTACTTCACCGGGAGCTCGATGAAGAGTTTGGACGTATGCTTGTGACGTTTCGACGATCAGTAGTGGTTTCTACTAGGATTCGATCCTGACCTGTGGCTTTATGTTGTTTTGGTATCTTTCTTTTGGATCTTCACCCGTAGTCGGGTTGTGATGTTCTGAATGATGTTTGGCTTATGTAATGTATTGTGTGAAGTGGCGAGTGTAAGCCAACTATCTCCTTTTGCAATTTAATCCCTCTTTTACATGAGTCGTGCAAAGATACCAAACTTGAGATCATTCTAGGATGGGCTTATACCTTTAAGTCGTGCCTCGACACGTAGGAGGTATAGTCCCATCCTGGGCATTACACGGAAACACACACACGGATAGATAGATGGGGTCGTGCAACCAAGGAATGAGCCAAAATGTGGAATCCACGAAAATGCTCGTGTTTCACAACACTAGAGAGACGCTAGCGCGATTGCACAATAGGCGGATACGAACTTGTGCACAACCTACTAAGCAAAATGCAACGACTTCTATCCCAAGTATGCTATATGTATGGTATTCCGGTGGTACGATCCAAAATGATCGGATATGATATCATATGATGCAATGCTATGGCTCTTGCTTACAAGCTTCTTTGTCTTTCTCTTTTTGCTTAAAAGCTTATTCTTCTTTTTTTTTTGTATATGGCCACGATGCACAAACCAAGATAGCAATTGTGTATATGCGGGAACAATCTTGTGACACAAATGGATGATATGATGATACCAATATGCTATGGTATATATATGCAATGGAAGAGTGGATCGATGATCACTAATGTGCACAAGTAACGTTGCCGGCAATACTCAAAGGCTAGTCTCGATAGGCAAGTGACGCAAAATGGGCTAGGGGTTAACAATGCAATTGCAAGGGGATATACAATGATGTCGTCGAAGTTACCGTCCGTGTCGATGATGAGAGGTGGTGCTCTTGATGTAGACCCGTTCCTAATTAGCCGAAACACCTTAGGAAACGGAAAAACCACAACTCAAAATCTCAAGGACAAATGTCAAATGGTGGTAGCGGCAATGTCGTGGTGGTTGCAGAAGTGGAATGATGGGCTATACACGGTGTTAGAGTTGAAGTCACGGTCCCTAAGTAGCCGAAACACCTTAGGAGACACGAGCCACAACTCAAACAAGCTCAAACAAAATTGGGTTTAGTTGGGTTGGTAATGTATAGTGGGCTAGGCTATGCGGAAGAGGTGGTGGTGGTTGATGAAGAAGCAATTGTTCCTAAGTATCCTAAACACCTTAGGAGACTCAAATCACTACTCAAGCAACCACAAATGATGTGGGGATCAAAATGGGTTAGGTTGCGGAAAGCTATGGTGGCTATGCGGATGATATGCTGGAAGGCCTAGGCAAACTTGGCAAATTTGACAAAATTTGATAGAGTCAAATGATGATGGTAGTATTTTTGTCTTATGGGGGATGTCAAGAGCTTCAAAACGAGCTAAAGAACGTCCAAATCGGAGTTCGTATGAATTAGTTATGACCAAAACAAAAATCAGCCGAAGTCAAAATCTAGGGTACCGGACGTCCGGAAAAGGCCGGAAATCCGGTATTTTCTGCTGTATAGGTGGTTCCGGTCGTCCGGTGAGTTCCGGACGTCCGGTGCTTCGTGAGGGTCCGGACGTCCGGTAAAACGCCGGTCGTCCGGTGGGTCGGGGTCAACGCGAGATTTGAGCTCGGGAACGCGATTTTGGGCGGAATTTGATGATTTTGGGGTCAAAATTGATGAGATTTCGTGGATGAAAGATGGGGAAACTTGGGGAAATGCTAGATTCACTTGAAACCAAACAAATCCACGGATCAAAATCAACAAAATATCATCAAATCAATAGATAAAAAAAAAATTTGGGGCTATTTTTGGTGGGGATTTTCGAATTTTAGGACGAAATCACACAAAAGAAGCTAGAAAACGGTGGAGGGGACTCCAAATTCGTGAGAAACGTGGCTCATGATACCATAATGATGTAGGATGGAATCCTAGATGGCCGATCTTTCATGAAATGGAGGGGATCCCACGATGAACACGAAGAACACGAGGGGAAACACGAGAGAAACACTCAAACCAACAAGAACAAGTCACACATATGCTAGATCCTCGAAACACAAAGAGATACAAGATCCATGATCAACAAGGGACGATACAAAGGGTAACCGGTTCTTCTCCGTGAGGAGGTCTTGAGATATCCCGCGTGATCTTCTCCGTGAAGGAGGTCTTGAATCCGTGTGGATCTTCTCCGTGGAGGGGCCGCAGTCACTCACAAGGAGATGAACCACTAGATGAGCAAAGCTCTAGGTATCAAATGAGCTATCACTAAGCTAACCCTCACTAGGAGGAGGTGGAGGAGTATATATAGTCTAGGGCCACGAAGGGGTAAGTGGGAGAGGGATACATGGGCCTCTGGCCCGATAACTGTGCGCAGACAGCATGTAGCGGACGTCCGACGGCTACCGGACGTCCGGTGGCTCGCGAGGGTCCGGACGTCCGGAAGTCTTCGGACTTCCGCTATTTTCCTTCTGTGATCGCTGTTACGGACGTCCGGTGGTTGCCGGTCGTCCGGTCGCCTGGGACGCGCCGGTCGTCCGGTGAAGGCCGGACGTCCGGAGCCTATAGCTTTTGCAGCAGCTTCTCTGGATCCTTGTACTTGGTGTCCTCGCCGTCTTGTCCAATGCTCCTAGCTGTTCCATGGCCTCCCTCTTGGTTCCTGGTCATGCATAGCACATATATTTGAGGTAGTAGCCATGTCTCACATGTAGAAAGTGGAGGTTCGGAGAGGAGCGAGTTAACCTTGTGTCCAATTGTGTGTAGTTGAGGTCTCGTCGAAGTGAACATGGGGATGATCGTGGGATGCTCCGCATCACATACCGTTTGGAGTCGGGGCTTCTCTCCTGTGCGTTGGGCGCGGGTGCGCCCGCCGACCGTCCGCCCCCCGAGACGCCGCCTATTTCCCACCCCAAACGGACAAATGTCCGCGTCCGTTTGGGGTCGAGCGTTGGAGTTGCCCTAAGAACCTGGATGTAATTTTTTTTACTTGAATGTTCTTTGTACTACCTTGACTGTTCATAAATATATTAAAAGTTTTCTCAAAAAAATGCTCAGGTGAATTCAACATGCATTAAACTACCCATAGTGGGAGTAACTTCGGCGGTAACATAGGGTCCAATTCAGTAAATTTGCTTATGTGCAATGATTTAATAAGAAAAGAGATGAATTAAGCAACATAACTAGTTACTCATATTATGGATAACGTCACACATACCAAAACAAGATGAATCTATAAACTAATAAATTGAGTGTTGTATGACATCACACTTACGGTACTTCTCACTGTAAATGTAGTAACATACTCCCCACTGTGATGTAGTCTTAGACCAACAAAAAAAAACATGCATTGCACCAATCAAACTGTTTTTTTAGGCAAAAAACCAATCAAACTGCTTTTTTAGGCAAAAAACCAATCAACCTGTTTTTTAGGCAAAACCAATCAAACTGCTGGGACGAGCTCGGATTCGTAGCCAGCCTGTCCCGGTGAAAACGGGAAAGAATCCAAATCATGCTACTATTACCAATCGTGGCCGAGACAACAACACAACGAGACGGGCCGCCCGGCCCATTAAAGTCTGACCTGTCCCACGGTTTCCGTCGCCTTCCGTCTCCACCGCATCTAAACCCTGCCCCCCTCTGTTTTTCTCTCTCCCTCCGAGGTTTTTAGGGTTTCGCATCCGCATCAGCCGCCGCCGGAACCGGGTAGGCGGCGATACGTCGCGATGCAGCCAACATACCAGCCGCCAATGAACGGCCAGCACGCGCCTCAGCCGCAGGCCTCTGGGGCTCCGCCTCCTCCTCTGCAGCAGGCCCCCCCGCCGCAGCAGTACTACCAGGCGCCGCCGCAGTACTACCAGCAGGGACCCCCGCCGGCGATGTGGGGCCATCCACAGCAGCATATGCCTCCGCAGTACGCGCCCCCGCCGCAGCAGTACGCGCCTCAGCCTCCTCAGCAGTACGCGCCGCCGCAGCAGCATTACGCTCCGCCGCCGCCGCAGTACGGAGCGCAGATGGCTGGCGGGCCGCCTCCCGGAGGCGAGGATATCAGGTCGCTGTGGATTGGAGATCTCCAGTACTGGATGGATGAGACCTACCTCTACAACGCCTTTGCGCCTGTGGGGCCGCAGCAGGTGATGCTTCTATCTACTGAGAGAATTGTTGCATTACAAATTTACACTTCCAATGTGTGTGTTTAAATGATGGATTATGTAGGAGTTGGGATATTCATATTGAGCGTTTTTAATCCTATTTTCACATGTACCGTAGGAAGTAACTCAGTTTTTGCTTTGTGGGGTTAGCAAAGGCTAGCATATGCATTATTGGTAATTTGATCAGCGTTTGCTTTTATTATTTTGAAACATGGTAATGGACTTACGGTTAAAAGCTGTCGTATTACTTGTTTAAGTATCGTTGTTTGATCTGTACGTGTGATGTGCGGTGTAGGTAGGGCAACTTGATAAATGTGCTGTATAAAGACAAATTTAAGGTTAAATACACCCTTGGTCTGTTCTAATAGTTTCACTTATTGTTTTTTCTTAGTATTTTTGGAAACATTGTCATTGTATGCACTGGCTTTTGGACAAGTACTTTGTGTATTTGGTATTAATGTTCTCTAGAAATTGCAGGTCACCTCAGTGAAAATTATCCGCAACAAACATACTGGGCAGCCCGAGGGTTATGGTTTTATTGAATTTCAATCTCGAGCTGCTGCGGAATATGCTCTGGGGACCTTTAATGGACAGATGATGCCTAATGTTGAACAAGTTTTTAAGCTAAACTGGGCTTCTTGTAGTGCTGGTGACAAGCGGGGTGATGATGGTTCTGATCACACTATATTTGTTGGTGATTTGGCTGCTGATGTTACTGATGCCATGTTGGAAGAGATATTCAAAGCCAGCTACCCATCAGTTAAAGGTGCTAATGTTGTTACTGACAGGGCCACTGGTCGCTCCAAAGGATATGGTTTTGTACGCTTTGGAGATATAAATGAGCAGACACGTGCTATGACTGAGATGAATGGAGTGCAATTGTCTACGAGACAAATGAGGATTGGGCCTGCAGCTAACAAGAAGAATATGGGTACTCAGCAGACATATTCAACTAATGGTACGTGAACTGGGAAACTTTTTCCCCATATAATATTAATTATTTCCTTCTGTTTCGTCACCTGCTTGTGTAGAATCTTGTAGGGAGTAATGATATTTAGATCCTCTCTGGTGGGCACAGCATTTTGTAGGCCAACTCAATCTGTTTACACACTGATTGTTCCCTGTTTGCTTCCTCGATGAGATCATTCTGTTGGCACTTCTTATCTTTCTACTCAGTCCAGTTCAGGGTAGCCAGCACAGCTTCTGTTGCTATAAATCCCTCTCTTTCATTTGTAAAGATTGGGATAAATGAACACAACTAAGTAATGAATAAACTAAACACAGTTCATGTTTCTCAAAGCAGGATGCCATGCCATCTTCATTTAGTGCCTGGAAATATCTTCAGCTGAGATAGATGTCTCCTGTAATCTGTGGCCCCAGTTAGGTCAGTGTTTTAATTTTGCGAGAATTTGGTTCCCAATTGCTTTGGGGGCCAATTGTGCTGTCTATCTGTTCTCACATTGGGATAGCTTGCTTACTTGAAGCTTTTTTTATCTGTCATTTGCCAACATTGTCAGTTATATACTTCAAATGATATTCTCTATCTAGACTCCCAAACAGTTTGTAATTCCCATCTTAAATATTCTTTTCCCTCGACATCCCATTCCTTGTTTGTGCACCTAATCTTTTGTAGTGCACATACCATTTGTTCTATCTTCCATCAGTCCTTGAATAAACTGTCCTTGCAGACACAAGTAATTGGCCGCCTTTCCTTTTTTGGGGGATGGACAAGGTTTAGGTTTGAGATGGCCTGGCACTAAAGATATTATAGTAGCAAACAAATATTAAAACAAATGGTTTCCTTCCTAGCACTATTAGTTGTGTGTTGCATGTTGCAACACAGGAGGCTAATTCCAGTTCATCAATAGTATGGCATTTGCGCAAAAATAGGACGGGAAGTTAACCTGTTTACTGACAGCCAAGCTGACACATGCAATGGTGGAAATAAATATGTGAAGCAGGGACCTCCCTTGATTGACAATGTTTGTGTGATGGTTGATTTGTTGTAGTGAGATCGCAGCATTTGCATGTACTTCATGATTAGGTTATTGATGATATATTTAATTTTCTGCTTCATGTGTATTAGTTTTCTTGTCTACTGTGGTAGGTCTGAGCGCCCAGTTGGGTTTGCCAGCTTTAGGTTTTGCATATTTTTTCTACGGTGATCCTTTCTTCTGAAGTTAATTATGCCTGTATGTTTTGTTACGGCAGCAGGGTACCAGAGCTCTCAAGTAAATGAGGCGGCGAATGATCCCAACAATACTACAGTGAGTCCCTTCTTATATTTTTTCTAAATTGCGAGAGTTGATGTTTCCTTATTTTTCATACTTGTGCGATAGATCTTTGTGGGCGGGTTAGATTCCAATATAGATGAGAACTATCTAAGGCAAGTTTTTACTCCATATGGCGAAGTTGGTTATGTGAAGATTCCTGTAGGCAAGCGTTGTGGATTTGTCCAATTCACCAGCAGGTTAAGAAAATCTTCAGTTTTTTAGTAGTAATACAAGCTAATAATATCCATGACCTAATTGTTGCTCTCTTGTCACTGCTCTCCTTTCAGGGCGTGCGCTGAGCAGGCCATCAGTGCACTGAATGGGTCTCAGATTGGTAGTTCCAATGTTCGTCTTTCATGGGGCCGTAGCCAAAACAAACAGGTATTGTATACGTAGGCATGCTGTTAGCTGCTAAATCTTGATGTGTGTATCCATTCTAACCCAAACATCGTTTTGTCAGCCTCCCCAGCAGGATGCAAACCAGGGTAATGGCAACAGCTACTATGGATATCAACAGGGTCCTGATGCATACTATGGTGCACCCAATGCGCAAGATCCTAGCATGCAAAACTATGGATACTCTGGTTATGGCAGTTACGAGCAGCAACAGCAGCCATCTCAGCAGCAGCAACCTCCACAGCAGCAGCCACCACAGCAGCAACAGCAGCAGCCCCCACAGCAGGCAAGAAATTGACCACCCAATATATCCTACTGCCTTCTTATCTTAGTGATTTCATCTAAGACCATCCTTTCGAAATTTGTATGCGCAAATAAACGAAAAATGATACAAATATGCTTCTCAAACTGCAATTTGTTGGCCGATTTTAGTGATTTTGAACATTGTTCACGTGCTTAAATGATGGTTTGTCTTTGGCTGATGATTAACCTGGCTACCTAATATTTTGCAGTGACCATTGAGGCGATGGAGCGCAATCAGAGATTCGGAGCTGCATGAACTGAATGCTACGGTGTCATGAGTTATCGTATAGGTGTCCTTGTTTGTAAGATGGGTCGTATCTAGTGCTAGTACTTTGACTGTTGGGCAGTAGCTCTAGTTCTATTCAGTGCTTCTCTTGGTTTTAAATTATCGAACTATGTCCATGACTGAGTTAAGCTTTTAATGTTATTTTGGATCACCAGTTTCTTGGTTTTTACCTTGATAGTTAAGGCTTACGGTACTGTTTGGTTAATAGATCGACTCAAATTTGGGTGAGAGCTGAACAGAGCGACTCAAATAATGCTCATGTGGTCTACTCCCTCTCTTCCCAAATATTTGCCTTTCTAGAGATTTCAACAAGTGACTATATATGGAGCAAAATGAGTGAATCTATACTCTAAAATAGTACTTCCTCCTTCCCAAAATATAAGAATATTTTTTACACCATACTAGTGTAAAAAATCATCTTATATTTTGGGACAGAGGGTGTAGTATGTTGTAGTTCATTTGAAATGTCTAAAAAGACAACTATCTTTCCAAATATTTGTCTTTCTAGAGATTTCAACAAGTGACTATATATGAAGCAAAATGAGTGAATCTATACTTTTAAATAGTAGTATGTTGTAGTTCATTTGAAATGTCTAAAAATACAACTATTTGGGAACGGAGGGAGTAGATTATTGTGTAGTCTGCCAAACAAATTTTAGCTGAGAGCTTGAACCAAAAGGCTCATGTTGTCTGCCATTTTGCTGTTGTGAGAATGCCTCAAATAAGCAAAAAGTGCAAATCAAAATGATCATCTGCTGGTAAACCGATCCCACTATTTTTCTATAAAACCCCACCATATGCGGACTTCAGACCATAATGGGTCCACACTATCTTCCTACCCCGACGGTATCCTTCGTCCTCACACAATCACAACGTGAATATCAATCCTAAGGCACCTCTCTCTCGCAACATACGATGAGAAATTTTCTTGATTTTTCCATGCGAGTTTTGCAAGGCGTGCATGCATGGTTATAGATGGTTTCGTCTCCAATCTGCTGAGGCATTTATTTTCAATACGAATTGACATCGGTACGAAAGAAAACCGAATTGTGCGGTCTTGATTAAGGTTGCGACATGAATAGAATTTTAAAAATGGTTAACATGTTAAAATACCATCATATTCATATTCTACACATTTTTCTAATCAAAATCCATATATAACATGTTAACTTTAGAGTTAGAGTTTAAAATATATGATTTTTTTGAAAACATTTGATATGGACAACGGGTTGATTAACTCAAATGTCAGTTTTATTTTGCAGAAAAGCAAAAGGTTTTTTCTCGGTGACTTAAACTCGTACCGCGGGTTGATTTCTAGTAACCGTAGGGGGTTTCTGCAAAAAAAAAGAAGGAATGTTCTTTTGCATGGCTTAAACATGAACTGTGGGTTAATTTCATGAAACAAAACGGGCTTTTCGGCAAAATGGCGCGACAGACGGGCAGAAGCACTAATCCCTTTATTAATAGGTATAGAATGCATGGACGTACCAATAAGAAAAACCAATCATGGTTGCAGCAAATCCCATAATAATTAAATAATAAGGGTATCTTCGACAACAACCCAAAATTTTGGTGCCCTAAAAATAATTTTAGGTGAAGATTTTGGACACCAGACAAGTTTCTGTATTTTTTAGCAGTCCTAAAGTTTCCCTTCTTATCTACTCCACGATTGCATACATATTAAAACATACCATGACATGGTAATTAAAATTTTGCAACATCACAACACACACAATCAACAACACTATTTAATTCACGTTCAAATATATAATATCTTAAATTCCAGTTCGGACCTACAACACAAACAAAAGTGCATAGAACATTAATGCATAGAGCTCCCAAATGTCATTGCCCCCATTGCCATCACTAGTGCTTGTATCCATTACTACCATTGGCACCATTGTTTTCATGTCTCACCCATGCCACCCATGAATCCTCCCATGGCACCCATGCGTCCACCACTGAATCCTCCCATGCAACCCATGAAGCATCCCATAGATCTCATCACCAACACTTGATCGCAAAAAATCTCTAAGTATCTTCCTGCCTTGTCATCGAGAGTACGTGTGTCTATGAACATGAGATTTTGCTCATTTTCAGCACTTGATTCTTTATTTCATGGCCACATTCCACTCACCAACCTCACCCTTCCTTTGCTCGGCCTTCGCCCTCCTCTGCTCGGCCTCTCTCTTGTCCTCTGGTTCTTTGGTCTTCAAGGTATTTCTTTCTTCAGCCATTTCCTTCCTTATTGTCATGATGTTTTCGAATGATTCCTTCACATCATTGTCTCCTCCCTTCTTCAACATCCGTTTGCCGGTCTTTCTTCCACCGGGTCTCTTCTTAGGAGCCCGTGCATTGAATTAGTTTGACATGGTTGAAATATACGTATACATGTTAAATTAGTTTGAGTTTATATTAAGAAAACTTTCTTTGTACATTGGTAGTTTTACTTTTGAAGTTGACGGGCGTGTCACACCACAATCTGCGTGCACCGGATAGCCCAGCCACGTGCACGGGTTTTCCTTTCCGTATATTCTGCACACGCCATCATCTCGTGGCTCACCTACTAGAGTAGTAGTATGTACTTATGTAGTACATATCACATAAGCGTTTCTCGCCTGCGTGCTTGCCCTAGCCGCCCCCACTTGCTGCTTGCTCAACTGCCATCTTTAATACCAGTGCCTCCCAATTAAGCCAGAGGAGCCGGAAAAGCATGGCGCCGCATTGGAAACTATGCAATATGGCTCTAGATGTAAAGTAATATTCTGTAGCTTGTGGCGTTTCACGCATGGACTTCGTTCCTTTGTCGGCTCTAAACCCTATAAAAAAAATCCTCTTTGACGCGATTTTTTGGTTTTGAAACATAGGCAAAAGCTTTGCCTCATCTCATTAATAAAGAAGAAAGGACCAACAAACAAAGTTCAATGATCCATTACACCTCCATAAATGGAAAAGAAAAAGCCTACTCTCACGGTATCAAAGAACGCAATGTTTTGCCCCCGCAATAACCGTCGCTGATGAACAAGATGCTAGTGTGTGCGTGAGAGGAGTGGCTGAGTAGGCCAGGTACGCAGTTGAATAGAGAAGGGAAAGTACGCAGGTGTACTTTCCCTGCATTGATAATACAACAATGGTTCTAGAGAACAATAGTACCCTACACTTGCAACCAGCTCCTTGGCCTTGAGATTCAAAAGTTCAAAACTTGTGCACTATAGAAGTAGAGAAAGTACTACTACTACTACAGTACTAGTATTACTACTAGTAGTACGTAGTAGATAATAATGGCACCATCGCATTACCACTAATGCACGTCAGCATAACTTCCTTAACGAAGGGACGAGGCCATGCGGTTACGCTCTTATCTCCTCCTCGCCAGTTCCCCTCCCTTGAAGAGACCAAGGCAGTTCGTCGCTGCTGCCATGGATTCACCGGGCGATTCTCCCCCTCCTCAGGATTAGGAGACCTTGGATGATGATCCTCTAGGAGAAATTGCACGTCGCTCTGACTTCCTCACCGTCGCAAGACTCGGTGCTTCCTACACCAACTATTTTAAGACGATGCGTAAACATGCTTGGGAGAAGGCCATGCTTGTTGGTCTTCCATGCATCCTCGAGGAGAAGGTTATTCAATGGGACAATCCATCGCATAATCCATTGCAACATGGTCGTGGTTGCACGTTGACTCCGCTAGAGTTGCCGACGTTGAGAGGTAGTCAGATTAGCCCGATGAGCAGGTCAGGTATGGGGTTTGATCATGTAGTGTATATATTATAAATATAGTACTTAGTTATTCCATCCAGTAATTTCTCCGCTACCCCCCGCCGCACATGTTTGGGTTGGTGCCAACGGAGATTAGCTTGCATATCGACGGCCGGATACCACCATCATTTTGTAAAACATCTACAACAGTGCGGTCATACCCGTAGAGCCCTTCTCTAGCATTGGGATCGGCCTTACGGACTGGCTATGCTTGAATAGGTATGATGATGCCACCATGAGGTCAAAGAAGATAGCAATTGCGGACCCGTCGACAAAGCACCGTGGCTACGATGATTACTATCTCATCGCGGTGTTCTACATTAGGATTGCCATCAATACGAATGGCCCTAATGACAGAGTGAAAGATCGTGGATGTCGCCTAGAGGGCGGGGGTTAAATGGGCGCTTTAAAATAATTACGGTTTAGGCTTGAACAAATGCGGAATAAACCTAGCGGTTAATTTGTCAAGCACAAAACCTACAACAACTAGGCTCACCTATGTGCACCAACAACTTATGCTAAGCAAGATAAACAACTAGGTGATAGCAAGATATATGACAAGAAACAATATGGCTATCACAAAGTAATCTCCGTTTGGAGCGGTGTGGAGGCACAATGCTCCCCAAGAAGCCACTAGGGCCACCGTAATGTCCTCACGCCCTCGCACAATGCAAGATGCCGTGATTCCACTAAGGTACCCTTGAGGGCGGTCACCGAACCCGTACAAATGGCAACTCTTGGGGGTAGTCACCGAACCCGTACACTTTGGCAACCTTGGAGGCGGTCACCGGAACCCGTCAAATTGCTCGGGGCGATATCGACAACCTAATTGGAGACCCCGACGCTTGCCCAGAGCTTTACACCACAATGATTGAGCTCCGAACACCACAAAGGTTGGGGCTATTTCCCCAACGACACCACGAAGCTTCACCACAATGGAATATGGCTCCGAGGTGACCACAACCGTCTAGGGCGCCCGAGCACCCAAGAGGAACAAGCTCAAGGGTACCAAGCACCCAAGAGTAATAAGCTACTCAACTTCACTTCCACGTATCACCGTGGAGAACTCAAACCGATGCACCAAATGCAATGGCAAGGGCACACGAAGTGCCCAAGTCCTTGTCTCCCAAATCCCACCAAAGCAACTAATGCTAGGGAGGAAGATGAGAGAAAGAACAAGAAGGAGAACACCAAGAACTCCAAGATCTAGATCCAAGGGCTTCCCCTCACATAGAGGAGAAAGTGATTGGTGGAAATGTGGATCTAGATCTCCTCGCTCTTTCCCCCCCAAAACTAGCAAGAATCCATCGAGGGATTGCGAGATAGCAAGCTAGAAGAAGGTCAACAATGGGGGAAGAACATGAGCTCAAGAGATGAGGTTCATTGGGGAAGAAGACCCCCTTTTATAGGGCCTCTCGAATCCAACCGTTATGTGCTCATCCCGCACACGAGTGGTACTACCGCTCCATGAGCGGTACTACCGCTTAGCACGGTCAAAACAGCCCAACGAGAGAGAAAAACACGAGCTGAAAATCTGCCAGAGAGGTAGTACTGCTCTGGGGAGAGGTAGTACCACTTATAAGAGGTACTACCGCTCGAGGGGAGAGGTAGTACCGCTTATAAGAGGTACTACCGCTCGGGGGGAGAGGTAGTACCGCTTATCGCGAAACCCAACATGAAAAATCGCATCCCAAAAGCAGTGGTACTACGCGCGGCACGGGGCCGCGGTATTACCGCTTACAAGCAGTACTACCGCTCGGGAGAGCAGTACTACCGCTTGAGGCTTTCAGGAACACAACAGAGAAAACAGAGGATGCAATAAAACCATAACTGCCATACCTTCTTCATGTGAGCTCCGAATTGAGCAAACTCAAGCCTGTTGGATAGAGGAAGACAAGTAGAATCAAAACAACGACTGGTTATAGTAAGAAGAGGCGGGGGAGGTATGCATAGGATATAGAGGAGTGAACCCTCCATCAAAGTAGAACTGGCATAACCTCCAACATCGAAAACATCATAGAGGATGTATGAGTGAACTCCGTTTTCGATGAACTCGAGCTTGTCATCAAGATGACCATAAGCTCCAAATATCACAAGGAGAAGAACCAAACAAGAACCAATAAAGATGATGCAAGGATGCAATGATTTGAGCTCTCTACGAATGATAGATCAAGCTACACATCGAGAGCCCCCTTATAGTACGACAATCGATCCTATAACCCGGTCTCCAAACTACCACCATGAGACCGGTAAAATAGAAAATTTATCAAGGGCAAACCTTTGCCTTGCTCATAGTCCACTTGAGCTGGATGAAGACGATCTTGACTCCCTCAAGCTGGACCACCTTTCTTGATAGCGTTGGCTCGGTGAAGACTAGTAGATTGCTCCCCATACTCCACTATGGGTGAGCCACTCTTCGGCACATCTTCACAAGTCCATTGCCACCACAATGGACGACAAGCTTCAAGCATATGATCTCTTCGTGATGATTGTACTTGAACTTGCACATCGCAACCTAACCCCACAAAGAACTCTAACAAAGACCATGGGTTAGAACACAAAGCGTAATTGACAATGCTTACCATACCATGGGATTGCTTGATCCCTCTCGGTACATGTTCTATGCTTTGTGTGTTGATCAACTTGATTCACTCTTTGACTTAGTCTTGATCAACCTTGAATCTTTCCAACTCTCTTCATTTGGATGATGTCTTGAAGGTAAACATGAATGATCACGCACTTTGCTTCTTCAAGACATGCTTGCAATAAGCTCAACACTCACAAGACCAATCTTTGAATAATTCCTTAATAGCACCTTGGTCATCACAAACTCTCCTTGAAACGAAAAAATGGACTCCAAGAAAAGCCTATGGACAAACCCTTCAAATATAACTCAAGGCAACCATTAGTCCATAGAGATTGTCATCAATTACCAAAACCAAACATGGGCGCACCGCATGTTCTTTCAATCTCCCCATTTTGGTAATTGATGACAATCACTTTCAAGAGAGTTTAAATAAGGAATTATGCATCACCATACCATGCAACAATAATGTATGCGCATGAGATGCAAAAGCTTAGGAACAAAACCAAAGCAAGAAGAGAAGAAACAACTCTCTAAACTTCCTCACAAAACTCTCTGAAACTTCTGCCCCATTGGCACCGATTGCCAAAATGGGCAAAAACACTTAGAAGGCCAATATAAATTGTGTTCCTCCATAAATTGTGTATTTCTCAAAAGGTGTGGAATGCAATACACATATCCAATGATAAATACTTGGAGGAAGACAAACTATATTGAGACCCAAAGATTGCAAAAGAATGATATGCCACAAAGACATAACAAAGAGATAAACAAGCAATCAATCAACACTACAAAAAAAGACACATCCGTGACATTTTGGGCCAAACGATTTTTTTTGTCATACTTATGACACTTCTATGACGATAATTGTGACAAAACCCGATATCATCATAGATGTGGTGGGGTCCTACTTCTATGACAAAAAATCATGAGAGAAAATGGGATTTTCGTCCTGGGCGGGCCGAAGACGCAGCTGCATGACATTCGTTGGGCCATCCATGACGGAAAAAACTATGGTAGAAGCGAGGGCGAGGAAAATATCGGGGTGTTCCCGGTTACGGTGGGTGGTCGGGGCCGAGTGATGCGCGTTTCTCTCGTACACGCACGCGCATGGGTGCGAGGCATTGGGCTTTAACTGAACCCGAGCGAGGCGTTGGGCTCTAACTGAACCCAAGCGATTGCACTGCAGGCTACGCGTTACTGAACCCGAGCGATCGATCAATGGCTGTTAACTGAACCCGATCGAGCGATTCCTTCGCTACTGCTGCTAACTGAAGCCGATTGATGCTGCCTCCGGATGAACAGTGAGCGTTGCTGGGAGGGTTTGGATGAACAGTTCCCGGTGGGGGTGGATGAACAGGACCCCGTGGTGGTGCCTCTGGATGAACAAGACCCCGATCGATCGAGCCGGTTGGGGATGGATGAACAGGACCCGTGGTGGGCAGGATGAACAGGACCACCCCGTGGGGGCTGGATGAACAGTAGACAGTGGAGGGCTGGATGAACAGTAGCCCGTGGATGGGTGGTTGAACAGGAGCCCGTGGAGAGGGCTGGTTGTACAGTAGCCGATGGAGTAGCGCGCGGTGGAGGCTGGATGAACAGGAGCCCGTGGATGAACAGTCGCAGGTGGAGGCTGGAGGAGGTCGACGGTGGATGAACAGTAGCCCGTGGAGGCTGGAGAGGGTCGAGGGTGGAGATGAACAATATCCCATGGAGTCCCGTTTTGCGGTAAGCCACACCCCTCCCGATGAACAGGACCCCCGTTTCGACCGTAGCGCTCCAACACAAGTCCGTTTCCTCCGTTTTGCGGTACGCCACACCCCTCCCGATCAACAGGACCCCCGGTTCGACAGTAGGAGGTCCGTTTTCTCCGTTTTGCGATACGCCAGACCCCTCCCAATGAACAGGATCCTGTTTCGACCGTGGCCGGTCGAACACAAGGCCGTTTCCTCCGTTCTGTGGTACGCCAGGCCTCATTTCCATCGGCTGTTCCATCCAAGCCGGTTGGCTCCCACGCGTTCTGTTGCCTCCCGATGAACACGACGCATTCCGTTGCCTCCCCATGAACACGACGACGACACAGTTTCTCTGTTCCGACCTAGCAATGTACATGACCCCTGGCCGTACGTATGCGCGAGTAGGCGTTTGAGACCCTGCCAGTATGTACGTACGCGGCCGTATTTTCTTTCTTGCACACTGGCTGCTGTACGTACGTGTACATGCTATGTGCACGCCTCTACTATGACACATGCACGCCTCTACATCGACCATTATGTACGTACACGTTCGCAACCAGAATGACAACACTGCGTATGCTTCGACCAGGTGGGTCCCGACTGCCAGGCACTTCCTTGCCTGCGAAGATGTAGCTGGTGGGTCCCAACAGTCACGGGGGCAAATTGTTTTTTGCCCGGACGCACTTCCTTGCCTGCGAAGATGTAGCTGGTGGGTCCCAATAGTCAGGGGGGAACATTTTTCACGAATTACGGTGGCCCGTCCGGTGGCTCCCCGCTGTCAGGTGGAGGAATAATTGTTTTGCGCGTTATAAGGAGGCACTTCCTTGCTGCGGCCGTGGACCCAGCTGTCAGCCTCTCCACGTACAGTCCACGTCCGATGCAAGCCGTTCCTTGACCACGTTGACCACGCCACGCCGAGAGCACCAGGGCGGTGGACGACGGCGAGGCCTAGGAAGGGGAAGATGCTGAGCCGAGGGTTCACTGGTTCGGCTACGGTGTGAGGCTGTCGTCGCCACAGAATAACAGGGGGTGTGGGTGAGTGGAGGGATGGCCTGGCCAGTGGTGGGAGTAGTAGGGGGCGGTGAGGCCTCCGCGGCAGCACAGCCGGCCATGGGAGGCAGGAGCACGAGGCACGACCGACGCTGGTTTGCTAGCTGGTTTGGGCGGCTGGAGCAAGAAGACCAGAGGTTGAAGAAGCACTACGGCCGTTGTATGGACATCGTATGGTCACTGGAACTAGAATCGTGCATATTGACTAAGTTGACAAAGCCCTCCGTCCCCGTCAACTTAGTAGGCCCACAAGTCAGCCTGCCACTATACTGGGTCCCACCTAACAGGGGGAGTATTCATTTTTTTGTGCGTAATAAGGAGGCACTTCCTTGTGTGCGAAGATATAGCTGGTAGGTCCGAGCTGTCAGCGGCGGTAAAGTTTTTTCACGAAATACAGAGGCCCTTTCGGTGGGTCCCAGATGTCAGGTGGAGGAATCATTATTTTGCACGTAATAAGGAGGCATTTCCTTGCGTGCGGACGTGGACCCAGCTCTCAGCTTCTCCACGTACAGTCCACTTTAGATGCATGTCGGTAATTGACCACGTTGACCAGGCTGCGCCGAGAGCACCAGGGCGGTGGACGACGGTGAGGCCTAGGAAGGGAATGACACGAAGGCAGGGAAGACTGGGCAGTTGTTTCCCACGCGGAAGGGAGTACGACTATACGAGGGTTTACTGGTTCATCTGCCGTCACCGGAGAATAACAACAGGTGCGGGTGAGTAGAGGGATGGCTAGGCCAGCGATGGGAGAACGGTGGGGCGGTGAGGCCTGCGCGGCAACATAGTCGGCCGCGGGGCAGAAAGAGCAGGCAGTCCCGCCGGCGCTTGTTTGAGCGGCTGGAGTAGGAAGAGCAGAGATTGAAGAAGCACGACAGCTGTTGGATGGACATCCAACAGTCACTGCTTGTGCGTCAACCTTTTTTTTAGGAAAGCCTCAAATCTGTGGAAAACATCATACAACCCATCTGCCATTATTTCTAATAATTTATAGCCCATTTGCTAATTCTTAAGGTTTTTTTGGGAGCCCATATTCTTTTTGTTAGCATTACATCCCATATTGTGGGCCATAGTTAAAAAAATATACGAAATTTTGCATATTTCGGTGCGGTCCGAACTGGTTTTAATCCCGAAATTTTGAGTCACATTCAAATTGATTTTAAAAATAAATGTATATCAATATAAAATCCAACAAATTGTCCACGCATAAAAATCAATGCAATTTAAAATCTCGAAATGAAAAAAAGAAATTTGAAACTAATTGCCGGTTTGATGTGTTTTAAAAATGTACATCCCATTTCTCATTACTGATAGGCCATTTTCTCGGCCAACCGAATGAAGCTCTCCTCGTCCTGAAAGATTTTTAGCTCAACACGCCCGACAAAGCGACTTACTTGGCAAATCACAAAAAAACTGGGCTATGGCCATGGACCCAGCTGCGGCCGTGGACCCAGCTGTCAGCCTCTCTACGTACATTACTCTTCGGATGGAAGTCGGTCGTTGACCACATTGACCACGCCTCGATGAGAGCACCAAGGCAATGGACGACGACGATGCCTAGGAAGGGGACGACGCGGATCCGGGGAAGACGCGGCAGTGGATTCCTACGCGGAGAGGAATACGAGGGTTCACTGGTTCGGCTGCGGTGTGAGGCTGCCGTCGTCGCAGAATAACAGGGGGTGTGGGTGAGTGGAGGGATGGCCTGGCTAGCGGTGGGAGTAGTATGGGGGCGGTGAGGCCTCCGCGGCAGCATAGCCGGCCACGGGAGGGAGGAGCAGGCGGCACGACCGGCGCTACTTTGGGCGGCTGGAGCAAGAAGACCAGAGGTTGAAGAAGCACTATGGCCGTTGGATGGACATCATACGGTCAATGGAGCTAGAATCGTTCATATTGACTAACTTGACAAAGCCCTCTGTCCCTATCAACTTAGTAGGCCCACAAGTTAGCCACCCACTATGGTGGGTCCCAGCTAGCAGGGGGTATTCATTTTTTTGTGCGTCATAAGGAGGCACTTCCTTGCGTGCGAAGATATAGCTGGTGGGTCCGACCTGTCAGCGGGGGGAACGTTTTTTTTTCGCGAAATACAGAAGCCCTTCCCGTGGGTCCTAGATGCCAGGTGGAGGAATCATTATTTTGCGCGTAATAAGGAGGCATTTCCTTGCGTGCGGCCGTGGACCCAGCTGTCAGCCTCTCCATGTACAGTCCCCGGAACGTTCTTCCGATGAATGTCGTTCATTGAGCACCTTGACCGGGCCACGCCGAGAGCACCAGGACGGTGGAAGATGGTGAGGCCTAGGAAGGGAACGACACGGAGCCAGGGAATACTCGACAGTTGTTTCCCACGCGGAGGAGTACGAGGGTTTACTGGTTCGTCTGCCGTCCCCGGAGAATAACAGCAGGTGTGGGTGAGTAGAGGGATGGCTAGGCCAGCGATGGGAGTACGATGGGGCGGTGAGGCCTGCGCGACAGCATAGCCGACCGCGAGAGGAGGGAGCAGGCAGTCCCGCCGACGCTTGTTTGAGCGGCTGGAGCAGGAAAAACAGAGATTAAAGAAGCACGACAGCCGTTGGATGGGCATCCAACAGTCACTGCTCTCGTGTGCATTATTTCTAATAATGTACAACCCATTTGCTAATTCTTAAGAATTTTTTGGAGCCCATCTTCTTTTTGTTAGCATTACACCCCATATTGTGGCCGCTGTTAAAAAGTATACGAATTTTTTGCATATTTCGATGCGGTCAACTGTTTTTAATCCCGAAATATCGATTCACATTCAAACTATTTTGAAAAATAATTTATATAAATATAAAATAATTGTTCACGCATAAAAATAAATGGAATTTAAATCTTGTAATGAAAAAATTTGAAACTAATTCCTGGTTTGATGTGTTTAAAAAATGTACAACCCATTTCTGGGCAAACCGAATGAAACTCTCCTCGTCTTGAAAGATTTGCAGCCCAGCAGGATTGATAAAGCAAGTAGGCCTCGTTTGGGTATTTCTTTTAAAAAATAGAACTGGACTAGCCATTTTCAACAAGAAAAAAAAATAACTGGGCTCATGATGTGGTAAACATAAATAAAACCCTGGCTAGACGGGCCACAACCTCTGCACAGGCCCGTTGTTACTATTCACTAGGGTGGATGGGCTGTTTTGTCTTGGGCCCAGAGAAACAATTACTACTAGTACAGTGGATACACTCTACACCTACCCAGAAAAACAATTACTACTAGTACAGTGGATACAATACTGCTTCTGGCTCGTCCTAGGTCATCGAAACGTCTCCCTCTACTGAATGCCGTTATACTTTTGTTCACCGACATGCGGGCCATGCAGCGTGCGGGCCCAAATGCCATCCACCAAATTAGATGGCAGTATGCAGGCGGAGAGTCACCCCGGTCATAGTGCGGCAATAACGAGCCGTCGTATCACAAAACCCCACCTCCCCGCAGTCTAAGTTTGACGGATGAAACAACCATCATTTCACTCTTCGCTGAATCCCCTTCTCCCTCACCGTCTTCAAGAAAGGCAACACTCACATCTGCCACTGTTCTTCTCTCCCAACGAAGGGAAGGTAAGCAGATCCGTGATGTTGGTATATTTTTGTTCAGAGAAAAAAAAAGAACTTTTGCAAAGCGGTAACCGATCCTCACTCTCTTTTTTGTTTCATTGTCATTGCGATTGTGTTTTCCTTTCAGTGGTCTCCTAGTATTCGTCAGTTTCATGATGGACCAAGGAGAACCAGGCAAAGATCTGCCGATATTGGAGCAGACACGGGAGGCTGATCCCCACGAGACAGAGAGCTCCAAGAAGATGGAGGCAGCCACCGAGCTGACCCCAGATACGCTCACGGCCACTACTGAGATGGTCAACGCCCCGTTTGAGGTTACATCCCCCGTGGCACTGCAGGAGCAGTTTTCCCCCTTCGAGGATGTGTCCCCCCCGCTGAGCTGCCGAAGGTGATTTTCTTCTTTGCCGATCTCGATTGTGGTTTTCATCTAAGTATGTGGTGATGAATAATGCAAAATTTTATTAGCTTCGATGCCATGCTATACATAGTGGTTTAAATAACTTGTATTTCTTATACTGGAAAGTAATTCAGAATTTGTTTCTATTTCAATTAGAGCCCTGATGCAGACAAGGATTGTGTGGTTGTACATGTCACTCGCTATGAGGCGGATGACCTGAATACGCACTAGGAAAACATAGTTTTTAGGCTGTTGGATCCTGGAGGCCATTTGCGCTTATACCAATGAAGAGTTGTATTCCAGCCTCACTGTTGTCAGGCGTGTTGTCCAGGGTGTACTGAAGCACAAGAAGTTCAAAGCTACTCCTTCGTTTGTGAGGCATACTATTCTTGTCAAGCTTACGTAGGAAGATGACGTGGCATGACTCCACAAACAAGTTTATGAGTGGCAAGGCCACAAGGTTGTCTTCATGAAGGTTCACAGGATTGAGCTGCTGCCAGACGTCCTCGATGATGTTCATGGCAAGGTCCGTCTTGTGTCCAGCCCAAATTAGATCGAGGCATGAAATACTTGCCCCAGCTAGTGTTTAATAGTAGTGTGGGTTCTGTCTAATTATCCGAACCTTGCCTGTTATCGAGCCCTCCGGGGCTAGTACTCTGTTTGAATCCGTCTATGGGAACTGCTGCTACTTTTGTGTGCCCGTGAATCATCATAATTGTTGCCGAAATAGATGCGTCCTCACTAGTTTTATCATATGAGCAGTGTGTCTTTTGATGAAATAGAGTACTCGTTTGAGAACTGTGCGCCGACGTATACATAAGTACTTGTAAACACTGTTGGTGCTACCCCACTTGTAAGCAGTTGTGCAAAACACGGCAAATTGGCTCAGCTCGCTTCAACACTAGGCTATCGACCAACTAACAATCAACAATCTGCTGTATGACATATAAGCAACTATGTATCTTTTTACAGTGGTTCATGCAGTTAACTGAGGCCACAATGTAAATTCCAAACGTTCACCCGCTAGTCCAGCATTCATGTGGAACACTCACATTAAACTCGGCTTCATAATAACTTGAAAAACATAAGTTAAGCAATTTTATACATCTCAATGATTCATAGAACATAACAAACATATACTAGTTCACAACAAAAGACAAAGTTGTGAGAAGGTTTACAAATCAGGAAAAAAACAAGCAAGGCTTCTCTGAGCAAAGGGCCTCCCGACAGGCTTAAATTTCCTGGAGTTCACTCTGGTTTATTCTTGTTGCCACCATCCAGGGTTAGGTTCTCTCATTCCAGAATAACCAATTATAATTGTGTTCTCAACTCGAATGCTGAACTGAACCATGTAGTGTACTAACCAGCTGAAATTCTTGTGCATTCCACTAAATTTAAGCACTGCTATTTGTAGAAATAAGCAGACCACAATGCCTCTTGTCCGCGCACCTGTCCAAAAAACCGCCGTGCAGCTGTGCCAGCTAGTCCTCGGTCCATGGATGAACTGGTAGAAAGTGCATTCCGGACTAGGATGCAGTTGTTTTCGCTCGTCCCTACACTGCAATCAGGAAGTAAAACGTACGAATCAACTTCTTTCATATTGCGTTGGTCATTCTACCTAGTAACTACCAATGTAGGATTACCTGGAAGACGGGTGGTTAGAGGACGACAACGAGGGATATCCATCTCATTTTGCGCAGTTCTACTAAAACTGAGGTGTGTGCTTTTGATTGCCGGATAGAAACGATACAGAGACAGATGTCCCGAAACGATATGGAGACAGACATCCTTGTTTGCGCAAATACGAAACACGGGTATTTAAACAGTGACAGATATTTGCAGTGGCGTATGATTAACAGCAGCATCTATTGTGTTATAATTGGCACTAGATTGACAGTATGAAAGTGTCCTCAAGTAAGTAGCATCACATCACGTCAACACTGCCACTAGATTAACATGCAAAACAATAGCATTAGTATTACTGTCATGAGAGTAGCACATGGTCAGTAAATGTGCAATCAAATTTGTGCAGTTCCACTGGGATGAAGCAATCTTAGCGGTGTGAGATTTAAGTGTAACTGCAAAAACACAATTCATGGGAAATAAAGCAAGACGGAAGCACTTCATAAAATGGTGGTGGCATTGCTTCAATTTATCTACGGCACTAGACCATTACTTATAGTGACATTAGGTGGCATTGCTTAATGCTTAATGTGATTTTACATTAACGGTAGCGATATGGGCGTAGGGACAGCAGAGGCATAAAGTGGTGAGGCAGATGTGGTTGCCGAGAGCGGCAAACACTCAGGCAACATGTCTGCATTTGTCCCATTTTTTATCTCCTCGGTGACATTTTCCTATATGAGCACAGGAAATCTAGACCTGCTCATTCTCATTTGCGTTGTCCCCCAACACCCGTCACTTTCTTTCCTTTTTCAACCAAGAGATAGGTCCACTTCCCCCCACCTTTCGCCATCCACCATGCTTTCTTCATCTTTTCAACCAAGAGACCGGTTGGGTATCCAGTATCTACTACTTTCCCCCATTTCCTCTTAGAACCAAATCCTAGATTCATGCTACAGCTTTCCCACTTTCTTCCCTGTTTGAACCAACTCTTAGAGTCGACTATATGAACTAGCTTTACCTCTAATAATAGTAAAAGCCTTGGTGGCTTTGGAACAATGGATGGAAGTAGAAAAACATCCACATGAAGCCAAGTGGGGAGCTTGGGCAGTAGAGCAAGGCAGGTTTCGAAGGAATATATGCCTGAGGCTCGTTGGCATGTGGCAAAGACGGCGTCGGGAGGCCGCATCTTGGCCACAATACCACAGGGAGGAAGAAGGGGTCTGAGGCCCTCCGGAGCCGGCGCTCTCTTGGAGAGAATGGCATGGTCGCCGATCGGGACGCGCGGGCAGCCGTTGGTCTCCTCCCTCGCCGCCGACGACAGCGTGAACGATGCACCTACACCCCTGCCCTGGTCGAGGTTGTCCGGCCGGGTTTGTGACCAGCCATGAGCTGAGAGAGAGTGTGGCCACCTATGTCTTGCTTAGATCTGGAGGGCATGAGAGAGTGAACGAGAGGAACCCTAGTAAAGCAAGCGCTAAGGCTCCTGCTTATATATATAGTGGAGTGATTTTGTTGTACCAGCTTAAAAAATGCGCTCCTACGTGTAGCCGCGAGTAGGTGTGAGAGAACTAGTGCGTGCGTGCACCGCTTCTCTTCGTGAGAGTACAATATACGATGCCCAAAGAACGTTCGCCACAAGAGTATTAGTATATAAGTGTGTGATGTGTGAGTTAAAATAAAATGTGTGCGACGTCATTTGTTTTTTAGAAGTTCTGAGGATAGGGTGTGAAGAGCATATATGTGTGTGACGTCTACCTATAGATAGACGGTGGGTGCGAGAGGACTCGGGAGGGTGCATGTGCGTGAGAGAGAGGGGGTCACGTATCAATGCAATGCATGTGTCCATAAATCATTATCCGACAAACGTTCGCCACAAGCCTTTTCTTGAAGAACGCCGTAAGAACCGTTAGATCGGCATCCGACAGTGTCAGTTTTGCCATGTCATTTAACAGAACAGCCACTCCTCCTACACACAAATCTTCCACGTGAGTGTAAGCAACTGCCGTATGCTCCCTCCGTTCCAAAATGCAGTGCATATAGCTTTATTGAAAACTTGAACCACGCAAACTTTGACCGAGTTTTCGTGTACCAAATTGCACATGTAGAATACCCTGTATATATCATTTCATTCATCTTCGAGAGGTAACTAGGAGTCTACAAAGAAAGACCATCGTATCAGCTGCAGCAATGTAGCGACCAAACCTCAAACAGTCTGATCTCTGTGCATCAGTGTCATCCCTGGATCAGTAATGCTGACACGCACAGTACTTGAAGGATTTATAACAGAGTAGCAATCACACACTTATTACATCGATAGTTCCAACGATGAACTTATTACAATAAAAATGGCTTAAGGCCATCTAACACGATAACAGCGGAAGGCTTGGAAGATAAGTGAGTCCATCAACTCCAACGGCATCACTGAGTATAGAACCACGACCTAAAAGGCACCTTACTCGTCGTCTGAAAAGTCTGCAACATGAACGTTGCAGCCCAAAAACGGGTCAGCACATGGAATATGCTGGCAAGATAACACAAGTATTTGCATGTAACAGAATAAATGCTATACTACATGCATATTTGGCTGGTGGAAAGCTCTATGGTTAAGTTTTTGCGTAAAGCCAATTTTTCCCTACTTCAAAGGAATAGATTTTAGTTAACTATCATGGTAGTCGAAACATCGTTGAGAAGATAGACATCCTCTCAACCCCAATTAAAAATCATCCTTAAACCCAACAATATTAATTAAAGTAACAAGATGAGATTCACATGATAATCCAAGTACTACATACTCAAGACGTCCGTAACCGGGGACACGGCTAATCATGATCAGTTTGTACACTCTGCAGAGGTTTGTGCACTTTTCCCCACAAGACTCGATCGCCTCCGTTTGGTTTCTCGCACTGCATGGTGTTTGAGAAACGGATGACCGAGACACAGTCTTTCCGAAGAGGTCCCCTTAACCAGATAGATAGGCCGGTACACCTACAAACCCTCTACATCTGCTAGCCCATCATGGAAAAGTTTCTCACAACTTACTCAACTATGCCAAAGCCCATATTGGCATGTGGCTGCACACGAAAGTTTCTAGTATGAAAAATCTCATGACCCCTTTGAGCCTGGGTGGCGGTCCAAAAGAAAAACAGGCAATCACTGGAATACCCAGATGCCTCAATCCACCCAGATGTGTGTTAAAGTTGCCACCTTAAGTTGAACCATTAATTAATAAACTCACATCTGTCATGGATACACTCACCCAATCCACGTCTACGAGCATAGCATGTTCTAACAGCAAACGTAGAAGTAACTCCCAAAGGTTTGGACGTAATGCAGGTAATATGTACTACCTCAATCTACTTCTCAGTCCCACATGTTAATTGATCCTACTCATGCAATGTGTGAGGGTTGGACTAATGCAATGAAAACTGGGTAATTGAAAAGTATGATCAAAGTGTTACTTGCCTTGCTGATGATCCGCAAAACCTAGAGATTCAAAGTAGCCGGCGCACTCCGGGTACTCTACTGCAAACAAACAAGCACACAATAAGTATTTAACTAATGCATGGGTAAAACTCAAATAAGAGATCTAACCAGAAAGTTCAACTTAAGAACTCCGGTTTGCAAAAAGAATCAACTCGAAAGAAGCAACGAAACTCAAACTGCGAAAGAAACGAGCTCCGGTTTGCTAATTGGCCTAAAGTCAAATTTTAAAGTAGCCAAAACCTTGTTCAAGTTGGTTGAACATAAAGAGGGCATCGCGACGAAGATCTGGGATTTTGAATCACCTGATTCCGACTCTCGAGAGAACAGAAAAACGAAAAACAAGATGAGGGCAGAAATCGCGATCGGAATAATCGCGGATAAATACCCCGAAAAAGAAAACGGACGAACATGCTAACGATCGAAAACCGTTCGTTAAAACGAACGTACGGATGAACGTCCGCTAAATAACTAAACCGACAAAAAAAACCGAACCGATCTAATCTAATAATAAAAAAAAACCGATCTACGGTTTTACTAAAACCGTCCGGTTCTAAAAAAAAACCTTTATCTACCTCAACGACGAACTCCGGCGAACGGTGGTCCGATGGCGAGGCGGGCGGCGGCGACGCTGGCGGCGTGCGGTGGCGGCGCGAGCTAGGGTAGGGGCGGCGCTGCGGGCTAGGGCAGGGGCGATGGCAGCTGGGCTATCGGGCTGGGGCGGCTGGCTTATAAAGCCCAGAATCCTGGGCTAGTACGACTCTAAGTCGGTTGCCCCCCTTTTTTTTTTTCTAAATAGAGTCCTCGCGCAGAAAAAACTAACGAAAGAAATACTAAACGGACTCCAAAAATCCCGAAATAAATTTTCACCTTCCTCTAATAATATTTAGGACAAGGTGCACATTTTTCCCGGACCTAAATGCAATTTTGAAAAACGTGCATTTTTCCTATGCAAATAAAATCGCAAATAAATCCAGAAAAATACCAAAAGTGATTTTAACATTTTCCTCCAATATTTCTGTTATTTTGGAGAAGTCATATTATCTCCGCTCATATTTTGTATTTAGAAATATTTTTAGGAGAGAAAAATAATTAGAATCACACTGTCCTCGTACCGGTATTCGAGCGAACACAAATACAAAAACGGTAAAATTCCCAACTCTCTCCGTAGGTCCTTGAGTTACTTAGAATTTCGAGGAACGCCACAAACAAAATACAAAAGAACATGCAATGCAATATGTTCTATGTATAACATTCCAAATTGAAAATTTGGGATGTTACAAACCTACCACCCTTAGAATGAATCTCACCCTCGAGATTCGACTTGGCTAGAGAACAGGTGTGGGTGGTCCTTGCGTAGATCATCTTCTCGTTCCCAGGTGGCTTCTTCCTCGGTGTGGTGACTCCACTGAACTTTGCAAAACTTGATAACCTTACTGCGGGTGACTCTGCTCGAAAATTCGAGAATCTTAACAGGCTTCTCCTCGTAAGTCAGATCACTGTCCAACTGAATTGCTTCCAGGGGTACTGTGTCTCTAAGCGATATATCGGCCATCTCCGCATGGCACTTCTTAAGCTGTGAAATGTGAAACACGTCGTGCACTCCTCACAATCCTTCGGGCAATTCCAACTTATAGGCAACCTCTCCCATGCGTTCCAAAACACGGTAAGGTCCCACAAATCTCGGGGCTAACTTCCCTTTAACTCCGAAACGTTTGACTCCTCACAGAGGCGATACTCTCAGGTACGCTCTATCTCCGATCTCATAGGCTATCTCCTTGCGCTTTGAGTCTGCATAACTCTTTTGTCTGGACTGAGCTACCTTCAGTCTGTCTCGAATCAACTTCACCTTCTCCTCAGACTCTTTGATTAAGTCCGGTCCAAACAACTGTCGGTCTCCAACTTCATCCCACATTAACGATGTTCGACATCTCCTTCCATACAATGCCTCGAACGGTGCCATCTTCAAACTGGCTTGGTAACTATTGTTGTATGAGAACTCCGCGTAGGGCAAATTTTCATCCCAACTAGATCCATAATCTAGTGCACAGGCTCTCAGCATATCTTCCAAAATCTGATTGACTCTCTCAGTCTGTCCATCTGTCTGCGGGTGAAAAGCTGTGCTAAACTCTAGCCTGGTACCCAAAGTTTCATGTAACTGATTCCAGAACTTTGAGGTAAACTGGGTTCCTCTATCTGATACGATGCTCCTGGAACTCCATGCAGACATACAATTCGGGTCATGTATATCTTTGCCAACTTTGCACTGGTATATGTGGTTTTCACGGGGATAAAATGGGCTACCTTCAGCAATCGGTCCACTACTACCCAGATCGAGTCATATCCTGATTTGGTACTGGGCAATCCGGTGATAAAATCCATGCCAAGCTTCTCCCACTTGCATTCGGGTATTGGCATAGGTTGTAACAATCCTGCTGGCTTCTGATGTTCTGCCTTTACTCTCTGACATACATCACAAACTGCTACATACTCCGCGATATCTTTCTTCATAACGTCCCATCAGAAAATGTCCTTCAAATCCAAATACATCTTAGTATTTCCTGGGTGAATCGAGTATGGTGAATCATGGGCCTCCTGTAAAATCAACTTTCTGATCTCCGGGTCATTAGGCACATAAATGCGGTCCTCAAACCATAAGGTGTCGTGTTCATCCTCACGAAAACCTTTAGCTCTTCCTTCGCTCATCCTGTCCTTTATAGAGACAACCTCCTCGTCAGTTTCTGAGCTTCTCTGATTTTATCCATCAGGGTAGATTGGATTTCTAGTGTTGCTATGTAGCCTCTCGGAACTATCTCCAAATGTAGTTCTCGTAAGTCCTCGGCTAACTCCTTTGGAAATCCCTCCATCATTAGGGTATTGACATGGCTCTTACGGCTTAGCGCATCGGCTACTACGTTAGCCTTTCCGGGATGATAATGCAATCTCATGTCGTAATCCTTAATGAGTTCCAGCCATCTCCTTTGCCTGAGATTCAGCTCCTTCTGAGTGAATATATACTTCAAACTCTTGTGATCAGTATATACTTCACAATGGTTTCCAATAAGAAAATGTCTCCACGTCTTCAATGCATGCACTACGGCTGCTAACTCCAAATCGTGGGTGGCATAGTTCAGCTCATGAGGTTTTAGCTGTCGTGAAGCATACGAAACAACTCTTCCTTCCTGCATAAGAATTGCTCCAAGTCCTCGACGTGAAGCGTCGTAGTACACCTCATAATCCTTATGTTGATCTGGCAGAATCAACACAGGGGATGAGACCAACCTTTTCTTTAATTCCTGGAAACTGGCTTCACATTCTTCTGTCCAACTGAACTTGGTGTCCTTCTTTAACAACTCCGTCATTGGCTTTGCAATCCTCGAGAAATTATCAATAAATCTCCAGTAGTATCCTGCAAGTCCAAGAAAACTCCGGATCTCTACAACTGTTGTTGGTGCTTCCCAATGGGTCACAGTGTCCACCTTAGCGGGATCTACTGCTATTCCTTCTCCAGATATAACATGTCCGAGAAATCCAACTTCCTTCAACCAAAACTCGCATTTGCTAAACTTGGCATATAACTGATGTTCTCTGAGCTTCTCCAATACCAAACGCAAATGCTCTGCATGCTCCTCTTCATCCTTCGAGAAGATCAATATATCATCTATGAACACTACGACGAACTTATCCAAGTACTCCATAAACACTTTGTTCATCAGGTTCATAAAGTATGCTGGTGCGTTAGTCAGACCAAAAGACATAACGGTATACTCGTACAACCCGTACCTGGTGGTAAAGGCCGCCTTAGGTATATCCTGCTCTCGGATCTTCAATTGATGGTACCCTGATCGCAGATCGATCTTGGAAAATATCTTAGCTCCTTGCAATCTATCGAACAGATCATTGATCATCGGCAGTGGGTACTTGTTCTTGATCGTTACTTCGTTCAGCCCTCTGTAATCAACAACCATTCTTAACGATCCATCCTTCCTCTCCACTAAAAGTACTGGCGAACCCCAAGGCGAAGAACTTGGGCGTATGAATCCTTTATCCAGTAACTCCTTAATCTGTTTCTTAATCTCCTCCAAATCCTTTGCGGGCATCCTATATGGTCTCTTAGAAATTGGCCCGGTGCCTGGCAAAAGTTCAATCAAAAGCTCTATATCTCTATCCGGTGGCATGCCAGGTAACTCCTCTGGAAACACATCCGGATAATCCTTCACTACTGGCACTTCCTCCTGAACAACTCCCGGGAGAGAATGTACTTGAGTCCTTATGGGCGAATGCCTAGATACATACTTAATCCTTTTTCCCTCCGGGGTGGTGAGCAAAATTGACTTACTGGCACAGTCAATGTTACCTCCATACTTCGATAGCCAATCCATACCTAATATCACATCCAATCCTTGTGACTCCAGGACTATTAGGTCAGAGGGGAAAGTATGGCGTCCTATGATCAATGGCGTCTGAAAACATCCTTGGTGTGCCATATAATCTGCTCCAGGTGAACTTACTAACATGGGGGTCTTAAGAACTCGGGTGGACATCCTATGTCTATTTACGAATCCCCTTGAAATATATGAATGCGATGCACCAGTATCGAAAAGAACTATTGCAGTAAATGTCATAACCAAAAACTTACCGACAACAACATCTGGTTGCTCTTCTACCTCCTCCACACTCACGTTGTTCACTTGTCCTTTGTTGAACGGGTTGGGCTTCTTCGCGGTGCTTCCATTGCCGGTTCCATTCTTAGCTTCTGGGCATTCATTGGCATAATGTCCATTCTTCCCGCACTTGTAACATGTGACATGGCTGAAATCCTTCTTGGTGGGTGTGGATGGTGTAGGGCGGCTCTGGTTACCATTTGCTCCATTTCCATTTCCATTCTTGGTGCCATTGTGATTGTGCGAGCTACCTCCTCCATGGGTATGTTGAAACTGTCCTACTGTTTTAGGGGTAAAACGAGGCTTCTGCTGAGCTCTAGAGTTATACTTTCCTTGTCCATACTTCCTTTTGCAACTTTCAATTTGTTGGTGCTTCCTTTCAATCATTAGGGCGCGGTCAACCAGCTCCTGGTAATTATTGAAAGTTGCCACCATCAACTGTACACTCATCTCATCATTCAGCCCTTCCATGAATCTCTCCTGCTTAGCGGCATCTATGGCCACATCATCTGGGGCATAATGAGATAGGGTACTAAACTCATCCATGTACTAGGCCACAATATGGTTGCCTTGGCGCAAATTGCGAAACTCCTGCTTCTTCATACTCATAGCTCCAGTTGAGACATGGGCGGTACGAAAAGCTTGCTGAAACTGATCCCAAGTCACATTGTGTAACGCCCCGGACACACCCGCCGGTGGTCGTTACTCCTGGCGGGATCTAGACTGGCCTCACATATCAATACTAGTCTTTTCTGCGCACTTTGTCCTCACTCGTGCGCACCCGGGAGCAACTTCCCGGTCGGTCACCCATCCTGAAACTACTCCAAGCTGAGCACGCTTAACTTTGGAGTTCTATCCGAATGGGCTCCCGGAAAAGAAGGAATTCCTTATTGATATGAGTAGTCTATCATCCCTAATAAGCCAGACCATCACATACACCCTCACTCAGAGGAACCGACGTCCTCGTCGGGCCACAGGAACGTTCCCTCTTGGCACAAACGTCTGTGCTTCCAGGACAACACATGTGCCATGCCGCGTGCCACGATGGGTCACAAACGTCATGCACAACATGACTGCAAACTGTCCGCAAACATCCGTGTGACCGCGAGGGTCGGCTCTGATACCAACTTGTAACACCCCGGACACACCAGCCGGTGGTCGTTACTCCTGGCGGGATCTAGACTGGCCTCACATATCAATACTAGTCTTTTCTGCGCACTTTGTCCTCACTCGTGCGCACCCGGGAGCAACTTCCCGGTCGGTCACCCATCCTGAAACTACTCCAAGCTGAGCACGCTTAACTTTGGAGTTCTATCCGAATGGGCTCCCGGAAAAGAAGGAATTCCTTATTGATATGAGTAGTCTATCATCCCTAATAAGCCAGACCATCACACATTGGCTATGGGAAAAGTGGCTGTGTAATTCTCCCACCATGCTGCGGCTGGTCCAGACAACTGGTGTGCGGCAAATCGCACCTTCTCAGTATCTGAGCAGTTAGCAGTGGTCAAATCCCTTCCAATCTTGCATAGCCAGTCATCAGCCACTATTGGTTCGATGCTGCTAGCAAACACGGGTGGTTGTAACCTTAAGAAACGTGTCAGGTTGTCCACGGGTGGTGGTGGTGGAGGGTTGTTGTTGTTGTTCTGGTTGTTCTGAGTGTTCTGGACAAGAAGTTGCATCAGGGTGTTCTGCTGCTGGATCAACTGGGTGAGCTCAGGGGGAAACTCAAATCCGGGCTCACGTCTTGGAGGCATCTGATGGGTGTAGAGGGAAGAGATTAGAATAGAAAAGAGATCTGAGGGAAATCACTACCCATATGCACATGAGACAAACACAATCATATCACACCAATCAATTTCAAACAAGATCTTACAAATCTAACTATCGATACAAAAGTGCTCTAAAACTAATATATGGAGGTAAACTACTAGTTACAGGGTGGTCTTCTAAAAATATTGATCGGCAGAGGATTCCATGATATCTGCTCCAGCTTCATCTTCATGGTCTTCGTCTTTACTATCATCGGGTTCTGAATTCGTGTCATCGATGATAATGTAATCTTCGGGAGGAATTTCCTTAGGCTCTTCTTCCTCTTCTTCTCCCATGAATACTCCTAGCTTTCTTGTTAAATCATCATTCTTCTCCACTAGTATCAACATCTCCTCCTCGCATCCATCACGAGTAGACTTAAGTTCTTCTTCTAGCTCCAAATTCCTGTTTAGTGCCTTCTTCAATTCTATCATCCCAGCGCACATCTGGTGCTCCTGGCAACGAATGTGGTGGTTCAACTCCTGGATGAAGGCTGCAATGGATCTATCCTTCTGGGTGCTGATCATATCCAATTCTCATCTCGGCGTCCACAAATTTGGTAGATGGTGTCCTTTAGCTCCTGCTTGTAGACTTCTCCAATCCTTCCCATCGCGATGTGGGCTGCCATGCTCCTGCCTAGGCTCCACGTAGGCGCATTAAAAGAAAATGCTATGAGTGCAGTGATGGGATTGAACGTCCTTCCTGGAACTTGGGCTTGAATCAACCAACGCTCCTCCTCAGGTAGAGTGGTGTTGTAGGTTCCGGTGAAACTTGGTAGTCCAATGTTTAGATATCTGGTGACTTCCTTCAGGTGTCGTCAAAATGGTGTATCATCATCCGGTTGTGTGAAATTGTTCTTTGCATCCACCATCCTACAAGAGTAGAAAAGATGAGGAGTCAGAAAAGAGAAGAGTGAATAGTGCTCTAGGGTTTTAGCTTAGTGGTCATGTCCTACAGTCAGCGTGTGCTCTGATACCATCTTGTAGCGACCAGACCACAAACAGTCTGATCTTTGTGCATCAGTGTCATCCCTGGATCAGTAATGCTGACACGCACAGTACTTGAAGGATTTATAACAGAGTAGCAATCACACACTTATTACATCGATAGTTCCAACAATGAACTTATTACAATAAAAATGGCTTAAGGCCATCTAACACGATAACATCGGAAGGCTTGGAAGATAAGTGAGTCCATCAACTCCAACGGCATCACTGAGTATAGAACCACGACCTAAAAGGCACCTTACTCGTCGTCTGAAAAGTCTGCAACATGAACGTTGCTGCCCGAAAACGGGTCAACACATGGAATATGCTGGCAAGATAACACAAGTATTTGCAAGTAACAGAATAAATGCTATACTACATGCATATTTGGCTAGTGGAAAGCTCTATGGTTAAGTTTTTGCGTAAAGCCAATTTTTCCCTACTTCAAAGGAATAGATTTTAGTTAACTATCATGGTAGTTGAAACATCGTTGAGAAGATAGACATCCTCTCAACCCCAATTAAAAATCATCCTTAAACCCAACAATATTAATTAAAGTAACATGATGAGATTCACATGATAATCCAGGTACTAGATACTCAAGACGTCCGTAACCGGAGACATGGCTAATCATGATCAGTTTATACACTCTGCAGAGGTTTGTGCACTTTTCCCCACAAGACTCGATCGCCTCCGTTTGGTTTCTCGCACTGCATGGTGTTTGAGAAACGGATGACCGAGACACAGTATTTCCGAAGAGGTCCCCTTAACCAGATAGATAGGCCGGTACACCTACAAACCCTCTACATCTGCTAGCCCATCATGGAAAGGTTTCCCACAACTTACTCAACTATGCCAAAGCCCATATTGGCATGTGGCTGCACACGAAAGTTTCTAGTATGAAAAATCTCATGACCCCTTTGAGCCTGGGTGGCGGTCGAAAAGAAAAACAGGCAATCACTGTAATACCTAGACGCCTCAATCCACCCAGATGTGTGTTAAAGTTGCCACCTTAAGTTGAACCATTAATTAATAAACTCACATCTGTCATGGATACACTCACCCAATCCAGTCTACGAGCATAGCATGTCCTAACACCAAACGTAGAAGTAACTCCCAAAGGTTTGCATGTAATGCAGATAATAGGTACTACCTCAATCTACTTCCCAGTCCCACATGTTAATTGATCCTACTCATGCAATGTGTGAGGGTTGGACTAATGCAATGAAAACTGGGTAATTGGAAAGTATGATCAAAGTGTTACTTGCCTTGCTGATGATCCGCAAAACCTAGAGATTCAAAGTAGCAAGCAGCGCACTCCGGGTACTCTATCGCAAACAAATAAGCACACAATAAGTACTTAAATAATGCACAGGTAAAACTCAAATAAGAGATCTAACCAGAAAGTTCAACTTAAGAACTCCGGTTTGCAAAAAGAATCAACTCGAAAGAAGCAACGAAACTCAAACTGCGAAAGAAACGAGCTCCGGTTTGCTAATTGGCATAAAGTCAAATTTTACAGTAGCCAAAACCATGTTCAAGTTGGTTAAACGTAAAGAGGGCATCGAGACGAAGATCTGGGATTTTGAATCACCTGATTCCGACTCTCGAGCGAAAAGAAAAACGAAAAACAAGATCAGGGCAGAAATCGCGATCGGAATAATCGCGGATAAATACCCCAAAAAAGAAAATGGACGAACAGGCTAACGAATGAACGTTTGCCATCTGCGGCTAACGAACGAAAACCGTTCGTTAAAACGAACGTACGAACGAACGTTCGCTAAATAACTAAACCGACAAAAAAACCGAACCGATCTAATCTAAAAAAAAAACCGATCTACGGTTTTACTAAAACCATTCGGTTCTAAAAAAACCATTATCTACCTCAACGACGAACTCCGGCGAACGGCGGTCCGGCGGCGAGGCGGGCGGCGGCGCGGCTAGGCGGCGGGGCGGCTAGCGGCAGGCGAGCGGCGGCGGCGCGAGCTAGGGCAGGGGCGGCACTGCGGGCTAGGGCAGGGGTGGTGGCGGCTGGGCTATCGGGCCGGGGCGGCTGGCTTATAAAGCCCAGAATCCTGGGCTAGTACGACTCTAAGTCGGTTGCCCTTTTTTTTTCTAAATAGAGTCCTAGTGCAGAAAAACTAACGAAAGAAATACTAAATGGACTCCAAAAATCCCGAAATAAATTTTCTCCGTGCTCTAATAATATTTAGGACAAGGTGAACATTTTTCCCGGACCTAAATGCAATTTTGAAAAACGCGCATTTTTCCTATGCAAATAAAATCGCAAATAAATCCAGAAAAATACCAAAAGTGATTTTAACATTTTTCCTCCAATATTTCTGTTATTTTGGAGAAGTCATATTATCTCCGCTCATATTTTGTATTTAGAAAAATATTTTTAGGAGAGAAAAATAATTAGAATCACACTGTCCTCGTACCGGTATTCGAGCGAACTCAAATACGAAAACGGTAAAATTCCCAACTCTCTCCGTAGGTCCTTGAGTTGCTGTAGCGACCCAACCCAAATGGATCGAAGTCTCTGTGCTTAAGTGTCATCCCTGGATCGGTATGCTAACACACACAATACTCGATGAATTATAAGAGAGTTCAATCACACACTTTATTACATCGAGGTCCTCAAAAGAGTATTTATTACAATAATATGGCCAAAGGCCATCTGGATAAAATAACTGCGGAAGCATCAAAAGTAAAATGAGTCCATCAACTCCACGGCAAACTGAGTGCAGAACAACGACCTATCGCACCTTTACTCCTCGTCGGAAAACTCTGCAACATGAGACGTTGCAGCCGTGTAGGTCAGCACATGGAATATGCTGGCAATGTCACACCATAGAAATAATAATAAAGAAAAAGACTATCTCTATATGCAAATTTAGCTGGTGGAGACTCTAAGTTTAATTTTTGCATAAAGCCAATTTTACCCTACAATAAAGGAATAAATTTTTATTTACTACAAAATTAAAATGCCATTATTGAGAAGGTTCCTCCAACTCAATCCCAAAATTCCCAAGTCATTAGTAACCCAATGATTTCATTAAAAAGAGTGATGAGATCAACCAATAATTCACTTCTAGATACTCAAGTTGTCCATAACCGGGGACACGGCTAATCATGATTAGTCTGTACACTCTGCAGAGGTTTGCGCACTTTTCCCCACAAGACTCGACCACCTCCACGATCGGAAGATCGAGACATAGTCTTTCTGAAGTATTTCCTCCAAACTCTTGGTAGAACGGTACACCTACTTTCCCCTACATCAGCTAGTCTACCACGGAAAGAGGTCACACAACTTACTCAACTATGCCAGAGCCCATAATGGCTTGTGGCTGCACACGGAAGTTTCTAGGCATGAAATTTCTTATGATCCCTTTGAGCCTGGGTGGCGGACCTAGGGTAATCACACGAGTACTCCGGGATTCCCCTTAGGCAAGCACTGGTTTCTCCAGGTGCCCCAAACAATCCACCCAGATGTGTATTAAAGTTGCCACCTTATGTTGTCCCAAAATAATTATCTCTCACAACTTGCATGTATCACACATACCAATCCCCATCTATAAGCATGGCTAAGCAATATATGACATAACGAATATTCCCGGGGTGATCAAAGGTCATAGGTTCCTACCAAATGAACTACATAGCATAACCACATGTTCCCAATCCTACTCATGCAATCTTTGAGGGTGAAACTAATGCATAGTATAAACTAGGTATTGAAAACTATGATCAAAGTGTGAACTTGCCTTGCTGACGTTCGTTGAACTCTAAAGATTCGTAGTAGCAAGCTTCGCACTCCGGATGATCTAGCGTAAGCAAGCAATAACATACATAAGCATACAAGCAAAGATCCAAAAAAGAAAACAAATAAAAGACTTCGAAAACTCCAAAAACACCAAAATAAAGTTTCTGTACATAATATAATTTTCACAGCAACAAAAATAAATGGTTTTGGTTTTAACAGAAGGTACATGTCACAAGTTTCGATTTGCAAAAAGAATCACCCAAAACGGAGTTACAAAACTCAAGTTATGGCCTAACGAAGTTTAAATTCAGATCTGCTTGAATTCAAATTTTCAAAATTTTCAAAAATATATTTCGTTAGGTTCTCTGGATAGAGGATATTTCTACGAACCCGTAGGAAAAAGAATCAACTAAATCGGATCTATAGACTAAAAGATATACTAGAAACAAGATTTGATATAGAATCTGAGATTAGAAAAATTACTGAAAAAAAACAAAAATTCGGCCAGAGACAAGTGGCGCTCTCTGATTGGATGGGGTCTTTGCTGCGGCTAAAAGAAAAAAAACAGAACCGAAGGCCGGTTCGATCAACTGAAGAAAACCGATCTAGCTCAACAAAACGGTTTTTTTTAACTGAAACGAACGAACATGTGTTACGTACTTACAGAGAGCTAAACATGAGGAGATGGAGGTCGGGGGCGGTGGTGGCGGCAGCTCCAATGGTCCTAGGAAGTGGCGGAGGTGTCTAGGAGGTGCACTGATGACTGGCTCGTCCGGTGGTGGAGTCGGAGATGGTCGGCGACGACGAACGGCGATGGAACGAAGCGGCGAAGCTTGGTGCTCCGGGTGCTCTGGTGAAGACAAGGAGTTTGGTACGGCCTCTGTAGATGGAGAGAGATCACAAAACCTTGTCAAAATGATGATAGGGATCAAGAGAAGTCGGAACCCAAAAGGATAGGGCCCGGGATGGCTCACCGGCGTCGGAAACTGACGATGAACTGGAGCTTCTGCTGCGAGATTGGAACGTCGAGTACGTGTTGTAGGGGTGGACTTGGCGAGGGATTTTTATCTGAATCGGTCGAGGAGGGTCGTGGCTATTTATAGGACATCTTCCTTGGAAGGGAAACGGTCTGGAGAATTGATTTCCATGAATTGGAAACGAACCAACGTCGGGATCAATTGTACGTGTACGTTTCTGTTTGTCCGTTCGTGAGAGGAAGAAGAAAAGGTGGGGTGGGGCCCAAGCGCTAGAGGGAGAGAGATGTTACGAGCGAGGGGAACGCTGGCCTAGTTGCTGATAGCGCTGGGCTGGGCAGCGCTGGCCCGACTGTTTTTTTTTTTTGAAATAGACAAGAAGGAAAAAAAATAAAAAGAGAAAAATAAAAAATATTTTTATATAGGACATATATATATATCAAAAAAATCAGAAAAATAAATCCTACATGATGAACTATTTTTCAGAGGCTAAATAAAAACTTTATATAAAAAACATTTTTCTAAAAATTCAAAAGAAACTCAAATTTGAATTCAAAACTTTCGGCATTGTTTTCTTCTGACTTTTTGGAGTGTCATGTTAGCTCCTCTCACACTTTTGAACAAGTGCTTGTCAGGGATTTTTGAAATAAATTTCAGATGCCAAGTTGAATCCAAAGTCAGATAAAACTCAAATGCCTCTAAAATTTCCAAATGACACTCAATAAAAAAATGCATAGATGCTTAGCTAATAATTGTAAAACATTCCAAATTGAAAATTTGGGATGTTACAAACCTACCCCCCTTAAGATGAATCTCGCCCTCGAGATTCGGGTTGGCTAGCAAAAAGGTGTGGGTGATCCTGTTGAAGATCTTCTTCGCGTTCCCAGGTTGCTTCCTCCTCGGTATGGTGACTCCACTGAACCTTGCAAAATTTGATGACCTTGCTGCGGGTAACCCCGCTTGTTGTTTCGAGAATCTTGATGGGCTTCTCCTCATAGGTCAGATCACTATCCAACTGTATGGCCTCCAGTGGCACTGTATCTCTCAAAGGAATATCAGCCATCTCTGCATGGCACTTCTTCAACTGGGAAACGGGAAACACATCATGTACTCCTGACAAGGCTTCGGGTAATTCCAACTTGTAGGCAACTTCACCCATGCGTTCCAAAATTCTGTATGGCCCCACAAATCGTGGTGCTAGTTTGCCTTTAACTCCAAACCGTTTAACACCTCGAAGTGGAGACACACGAAGATATGCTCTATCTCCGACTTCATAAGTTACTTCCTTGCGTTAAGTATCGGCATAACTCTTCTGTCTGGATTGGGCTATCTTAAGTCTGTCACGGATCAACTTGACTTTCTCCTCCGAATCTCTGATAAGGTCGGGACCAAATAATTTACGGTCTCTAACTCCATCCCACATTAATGGTGTCCTGCACCTCCTTCCGTACAAAGCTTCGAAAGGGGCCATCTTCAAACTAGCTTGATAGCTGTTGTTATATGAGAATTCTGTGTATGGCAAATTATCATCCCAACTAGATCCATAATCTAGTGCACAAGCTCTCAAAGAATCTGATTGACTCTCTCGGTCTGCCTATCTGTCTGCGGATGAAAGGCTGTACTGAACTCTAGCCTGGTACCCAAAGTTTTGTGTAACTGATGCCAAAACTTTGAGGTAAATTGTGTTCCTCTATCTGATACGATGGTCCTCGGAACTCCATGCAGACATACGATCCTGGTCATATATATCTTGGCCAACTTAGCACTTGTATATGTGGCTTTCACGGGGATGAAGTGAGCTACCTTGGTCAAGCGATCAACTACTACCCAAATAGAATCATAGCCTAATCGGGTCCTGGGTAATCCTGTAATGAAGTCCATGCCAAGCTTGTCCCACTTCCAATCCGGTATCGGCAAAGGTTGAAGTAATCCTGCTGGTTTCTGGTGCTCTGCCTTAACCCTTTGACATACATCACATACTGCGACATACTCAGCAATATCCTTTTTCATACCTGTCCACAAGAAACTTTCCTTCAAGTCCAAATACATCTTGGTGTTTCCTGGGTGTATCGAATAAGGCGAATCATGAGCCTCCTGAAGAATCAACTTCCTGATCTCTGTGTCATTTGGCACATAAATACGCTGCTCAAACCATAAGGTTCCGTGTTCATCCTCACGAAATCCTTCTGCCTTTCCTTGGTTCATCCTTTCCTTTATTTCTGCAATACCTTTGTCTAACTTCTGGGCTTCTCGAATCTTTCCCAACAAGGTGGATTGAATTTCCATTGCGGTAACAAAACCTCGTGGTACTATCTCCAATTGGAGATCTCTGAGATCATCAATTAACTCTTGAGGTAATCCTCCTGCTGTGAGGGTATTGACATAACTCTTACGGCTCAATGCATCTGCCACAACATTGGCCTTTCCTGGGTGATAGTGCAATTTCATGTCATAATCTTTTATGAGCTCCAACCATCTTCTCTGCCTGAGGTTCAACTCCTTTTGCGTGAAGATGTATTTCAAACTCTTGTGATCCGTGTAAACATCACAATGATTTCTAATAAGAAAATGCCTCCAGGTCTTGAGCGCATGCACTACGGCTGCTAACTCCAAATCATGTGTGGCATAATTCCGCTCATGGGGTCGAAGTTGTCGTGAGGCATATGAAACAACTCTTCCTTCTTGCATAAGAACACCTCCAAGTCCCTGACGAGAAGCGTCGCAATATACCTGAAAATCCTTGCGTATATTCGGAAGAATTAGTACGGGGGCTGTGACCAAACGTTTCTTCAACTCCTGAAAACTGGCCTCACATTCCTCGGTCCAATTAAACTTGGTGTCTTTCTTCAATAACTCTGTCATGGGCTTTGCGATCTTGGAGAAATTCTCAATAAATCTTCGGTAATATCCTGCAAGTCCAAGGAAACTGCGAATCTCTCCGACTGAGGTGGGTGCCTTCCATTCGGTGACGGCTTCAACTTTCGAAGGATCCACTGCTATTCCTTCCCGTGATATAACATGTCCGAGAAATCCAACTTTCTTCAACCAGAATTCACACTTGCTGAACTTTGCATATAACTGATGTTCCCTGAGCTTCTCAAGAACCAAGCGCAAATGTTCCTTGTGTTCATAAAATAGGCAGGGGCATTAGTCAAACCAAAAGACATGACTATATACTCATAAAGCCCATATCTCGTGGTAAAGACTGTCTTGGGTATATCCTGTTCTCGAATCTTCAGCTGGTGATATCCAGATCGAAGATCAATTTCTGAGAAAACTTTTGCTCCTTGTAGCTGGTCAAACAAATCATTGATCATCGGCAGAGGGTACTTGTTCTTGATCGTTACCTCATTCAACGCACGGTAATCCACAACCATTCTCAAGGATCCATCCTTCTTCTCAACTAGAAGCACTGGGGCTCCCCAAGGTGATGAACTCGGTCAAATATAACCTTTCTCCAATAATTCCTTAATCTGCTTCTTAATTTCCTCCAGGTCATTTGCGGGCATCCAGTACGGTCTCTTGGATATTGGTCCAGTGCCTGGCAACAATTCAATCAAAAACTCCATGTCTCGATCCGGTGGCATGCCTGGTAGTTCCTCCGGAAAAACATCGGGATAATCCTTCACAACTGGTACTTCTTCCTGAACAACTCCCGAAAGAGAATTCACTTGAGTCCTCCTTGGTGTATGCCTCGACACATACTTGATCCGTTTCCCCTCTGGGGTGGTGAGAAGAATCGACTTACTAGCACAATCAATATTACCTTCATACTTGGATAGCCAGTCCATGCCTAGAATTACGCCCAATCCTTGTGATTCTAGGATGATGAGGTCTGTGGGGAAAACGTGTCTCCCTATGGTCAATGGCAACTGAAAACATCCCCGACTAGCCATATTCTCTGCTCCTGGGGAACTCACTAACATTGATGTTTTAAGGCTACGGTCGGCAACTTAAACTTAACCACAAACCCCCTTGATATGAATGAATGCGATGCACCAGTATCGAAAAGAACAAGGACTGTAAATGAATTAATCAAGAACTTACCAACAATGGCGTCAGGCTGGTCATAAACTTCCTCCACATTGACATGGTTCACCTGACCTCTGGTAAAAGGATTTGGCTTCTTTCCAGAGCTTCCATTGCCATTCCCGTTCTTCGCCTCGGGACATTCAGTGGCGTAGTGTCCGGTCTTCCCGCACTTGAAACAGGTAATGTGGCTCAGATCCTTCTTTGTCGGTGTAGCGGGGTTGGAGTGATGCTGATTGTTGTTTCCTTCGTTTCCATTGCCATTCCTATGGCTATGGTTGTGTCCATTCCCTCCATGATGTGAATGTCCTCCATGGTTATGGTGAGTGTGTCCACCATACTTGCCTGATCCCGATCCATTATTTCCCGAGTACGGGGTATAGCGGGGCTTCTGCTGAACTCCAGAGTTGTACTTTCCCTGTCCGTACTTCCTCTTGCGGTTTTCCACCTGCTGCTGCTTGCCTTCCAGAATGAGAGCCTTGTCAACCAACTCTTGATAATTGTTGAAGGTGGCCACAGTCAACTGAAGTCCCAGATCATCATTTAGTCCCTCTAGAAATTTCTCCTGCTTAGCGGCATCATCAGCCACGTCTTCGGGAGCATACCTGGATAACTTGCTGAATTCCTCCACATAATCACCAACAGAACGATTACCCTGGCGTAAGTTGCGGAACTCACGCTTCTTCAGACTCATAGCTCCGGCTGAAACATGTGCAGTACGAAACGCCTGTTGGAACTGATCCCAAGTCACATTTGCTATGGGGAATGTGGTGGTGTAATTCTCCCACCACGAAGCTGCTGGTCCATCCAGTTGATGTGCGGCAAAGCGCACCTTATCTGCGTCAGTACATCCTGCGGTGGTCAGCTCCCTTCCGATCTTGCGGAGCGAGTCATCTGCGACGATCGGCTCCGTGCTGCTAGAGAACACGGGTGGGTTCAACCTCAGGAAACGGGTAAGGTTGTCGACCGGGGGTGGCGGCGGTGGGTTGTTGTTGTTGTTGTTGTTGTTGTTGTTGTTGTTGTTGTTGTTGTTGTTGTTCTGGTTCTGATTCTGGATGAGTAGCTGCATGAGGGCATTCTGGTTCTGGATCAACTGGGTAAGTTCCTGCGGAAATTCCGGGTCACGTCTCGGAGGCATCTATTAAGTTTAGAGTGGATGAGAAATTAGAATAGAATAAGGGCCTAATGAGAGGAATCACTACCCATATGCTTATGATAGCAATAAAACTTCAAATCAAGCAATTCACACAAATCACACCACACAAGCAAAACCTACAGGTAAGGTCATATCCACAAGAGATATGATCTCTTCATACTACCACAACCATTCGTTGGACTACATTTGGTTGTGGTGGTCTGAACTAAATCTTCTCAAATCAAAGTCAACTCTAGCTTCTTCTTCTTCGTCAATGTTGTCTTCATGGGTCTTGGTCTCATCAGCTGAGCAACTTGGTCACGGGGTTCAACAACTATTGAATTGAAGTAGAGAAGAGATAGAAATGAATAGAGAAGAGTACAGACCAACGGATATATAAGGAAGTGGTAAAATAGAGTTTTCTTCCTATGGTTTTCCATTTCCTAGTGGCCGCGTCCTACAGTCAGCGTGTGCTCTGATACCATCTTGTAGCGACCCGACCCAAATGGATCGAAGTCTCTGTGCTTAAGTGTCATCCCTGGATCGGTATGCTAACACACAGTACTCGATGAATTATAACAGAGTTCAATCACACACTTTATTACATCGAGGTCCTCAAAAGAGTATTTATTACAATAATATGGCCAAAGGCCATATGGATAAAATAACTGCGGAAGCATCAAAAGTAAAATGAGTCCATCAACTCCACGGCAAACTAAGTGCAGAACAACGACCTATCGCACCTTTACTCCTCGTCGGAAAACTCTGCAACATGAGACGTTGCAGCCGTGTAGGTCAGCACATGGAATATGCTGGCAATGTCACACCATAGAAATAATAATAAAGAAAAATACTATCTCTATATGCAAATTTAGCTGGTGGAGGCTCTAAGTTTAATGTTTGCATAAAGCCAATTTTACCCTACAACAAAGGAATAAATTTTTATTTACTACAAAATTAAAATGCCATTATTGAGAAGGTTCCTCCAACTCAATCCCAAAATTCCCAAGTTATTAGTAACCCAATGATTTCATTAAAAAGAGTGATGAGATCAACCAATAATTCACTTCTAGATACTCAAGTTGTCCATAACTGGGGACACGGCTAATCATGATTAGTTTGTACACTCTGCAGAGGTTTGCGCACTTTTCCCCACATGTAATGCCCAAGATGTAATACTTTCCCTTTTGGGCATATAATATATCTCCGGCTTCATCTATTCCATTTCGGGTTCTTTGTCTTTCGGGTGTTCGTCGTTTTGTTGTGTGCGTGCGTGGCATTCATTCATATCATGTAGACATGTGCATCGCATTGCATTTGTGTTGTCGGTTGCATCCTGTTCCATGCGTTCCTTCCCGTTGTCCGTTTCGCGTTCCGGAGCCCCCTCACGTGTCCGTGACGTCCCGTAGGCCTACTTTGGTGTTTGGCCGTGTAACGTTACCGCTGTGCCGCGAGACTTGTCGTGTGTTGTTGTTTTGTTGTGTGCAACCCGCCTGTCAAATCTCGTCACGTTTGGACTCCGTTTGCTATCCCAACAGTTATTCGTGTGGGTCCAAAGTGCCTTCGCTTTGTGGCCCGAAACACCCCTCCAGCAGCCCACTACCCTCTCCTAGGCCCATCTAAACTTTCCCCGCGAGCGGATCCGTCGGATCGCGATCGGAGGGCTCCTAACACCCCCAGATCCCTCCAACCCTAAAAATCTGCTATTTTATACACCCCCATGTCCATTTTGGGCATCCCTAACCCTAGCCCCTTCTTCCCCACATCTCCACCTCAAAATCTGGATCCACCCATTCTCCCCCCAGCCACTTGGCAGATCCCCTCGAAGCAGCAGCCGAGCCGCCGCTCCTGGGATCGAACCCCCGATCCGATCGAGGCGCGGGAATCCGCCGGGGTCAACGCGCTCAACCACATCGCTCCTCCCGCGCCTCCCGTCGCCAGGCCACCCCGCGCCAGCCGCCTCCGGCGGGCCGCGCGCCACCGAGGGCCCAACCGCCGACTCCCTCGAGCGCCGAGGCCCAGGACGCCCCAGGCCTCCTCCACACCGGCTGGGCTGCCGCGCCAGATCCACCGCTGGGCCGGATCCACGCCCCGGGCCGTTGACTTCTCAGATCTGAGATCTTGAGGTTGTTTCAAATTCTAAGTCCCTGTTGTTTTGTTCTGTGATGCTATTTTCAAACTGCTATAACTTTTTGTGTGGATGTCCATTTTGCGCAAATAGCATGTCCAGACGTTCGTGGTGATTAGCACTACGTTTTATCTTTTTGTGTCATGCATGTTAGAGATCATCTAGGTGCTTGTTTTCCCGTTGCAAGAGTGCATCCCGATATAATTGCTGCTATGTGATGTTTTTATGCCATCTTTGCGATGTGATATCTTTTAGCTCGTTTGTCCGATTGATGCAAATGACATGTCCACGTGTTCGTCTTGCCATGCTCTACATGTTGTTGGTGATAGGTTGCATGATAGATTTATTCTTGCAATGTTTATCATTGTTGCAAAGTGCCATGTGGCTGTGATGTTGTTTAACTTGTTATGAAATGCCATCTTGTTGAGCTCGTTGCTATCGTTGTGTTTATCTCCATGATGCATGCTTGTATGTTTCGGAATCACCATCATGTGTACTTTGATGAGGTGCTTACCACTTGCCATGTTTAGTTTCGAGGTGACTTATACTTGCTCTTTTAGATGCCATCATGGAACTGCTGTTATAGGACTTCGTGAAATTTCACTAAGTCTGAAATCTGTAACGTTCCGATGCCATGTTTGCTTGCTGCTCTAGGACAAACCATGATAGTTTTGGGGTGGATCTTGATTGTTCCTCGTAGTATATATTGTTGGCTTTCCATTCATGTTCTCACATGCTTATTTAAGTGGCTGTAGCATGTTTAACTTTTGCTCCAAAGTTTCAATAAAATTCTGCTGCCAGAATTTTATTGTCAAGTTCAATATGTCCAAGCTTATTGCTATTGATCTGTGGCTCCTTTGGGGGTGCACCTTTGGACTTATTTGCTGTAGGATATGTCTAGTTTATGTTCATGCTCTTTGCCATGTTGTTTGAGTGCTGTAGCTTATTTTTCTAGTGCTCCGAAGTTGCTATGTTGCTGTAATTTTCAGCTTTCGCTCGTTTCTCGTTTCGGGCATAACTTTTAGCCCGTAGCTCCGATTTCAGCGAGTCTTATATGAAACTTGATTGATTTTCTGTGTAGATTCATAATATCATATGGTTATCGTGTTTTGAGGTGATTTGCTTGAGTGCTATTTTCCGTGCTCCGTGTGCTCTCTTAGTGCATCCATCATGCATCCATCATTTTTGAGTGCGCATTGCATCTTGTTGATTCGTGCCTTGTGTGATTGTATTGTTTAGAGCCGGAAGCTGAGACCGAGTACGAGTATGAGCACGAGGTTACCAACGAGGTTGAGCACGAGGACCCTTCTTACGATCCGAACGACTTCTCTTCAGGCAAGATGACCGAACCCTGATAACATTACTATCTTTGCCTATTGCTAGTAGTTCCGCTCTATAGTTTTGCCTCGATGCCCATGTCTTTCATGTCAGCCTCCTACTTGTAACCATTACCATGTTTAACCACCATACCTATGCAAACCGTTGCTTGGCTAAGTACGCTTCGCTCAGCCCCTTCTTATAGCATTGCTAGTTGCAGGTGAAGATCGAAGATGTTTGCTTCATGTTGAAGTTTTGTTGGGTTATATCACACTATATAAATGCTTAAAATGAAATCATCTATATATTGGCAAGGGTGGAAGGCTAAGCCTTTTGCTTGGTGATTTGTTCCACTCATGCCGTTAGGAACCGTTTAAACCGGTGTTATGTTCCTTGATTATGCGTTCCTAACACGGTTGGGGTGTATGGGACCCCCTCGATAAACCGCTAAGTGCTAAGTCTTTTCCAGCAAGTCCCAACATTGGTACTATTCGCCTAAACAACTAAAACTTTCCAAGGGAGTAATTAACCCGAGGCTTAATTAATTCAACCCCCCTGGGCCAGTGCTCGATTTGAGTGTTGGTCCAAACTAGAGTCGTGTGCGGGGCCCCCCTTGGCAACTTGGGTATTTCGTCCACTGTACGCTGTGCTCATCCGGTCGTGGCCTGAGACTAGATACGCGCGGCTACTATCAGGGTGTCGGCACGCCGGGAGGATTTGCTGGATTAGCCTTACCTTAGTTCGGAGTATCTTGAGCACGGGATTCCGAGGATACTCGGGTCTTCCCACTTTGGAGTTGCGACTCCGCGGATCGTGGGCTTGTAATGGGTCAAGTTGGAACACCCCTGCAGGGTTTGAACTTTCGAAAGCCGTGCCCGCGGTTATGTGGCAGATGGGAGCTTGTTAATATCCGGTTGTAGATAACTTGACACAATGTTTCAATACACTACCAGCGTGTGTACCGTGACTGTCAATTTCCGAATAGGGATTCGGGAGTTGAACACGGTGGGGTTATGTTTGTTGAGCTTTAGCTAGGATCACTTCATGATCATCTCTCGACCGAGGCTTTCTCTTCTCGCACTCTCTCACGTAAGCTAGTTGCTAGTTGCTGCTGCAGACACTTATTCTTTTCTTCAGCCTTATCCTCTCCCAAGGCTTAAATAGTCTTGTTACCCGGGAACGGGATTGCTGAGTCCTCTGTGGCTCATAGTTACTTCACCACACCAGATGCAGGTCCAGCTGTGAACTATCCAGGTGATGGCATCGAGCTAGACTGGGAGTACGACGAGGAGTGTAGTCAATACTATGTTCGTTACCCTGATGATCAGTAGTGGAGACTTCTACTAGGATTCGATCCGACCTGTGGATTATTTAAGTTTGGTATCTTGACATTTGGATTTTGCCCTTAGAGGGTTGTGATGTTCTTAATGTATGATGTTTGAGGCATGTATTAAATTTGTGTGATGTGGCGAGTGTAAGCCAACTATTTTATGTTTACAATCCCCTCTTTTACATGAGATGTGCAAAGATTACCAAACTTGAGATCATTCTAGGATGGACGTATGCCTTTAAGTCGTGCCTCGACACGTAGGAGGTATAGCTCCATCCTGGGCATTACACTACAAGACTCGACCACCCCCATGATCGGAAGATCGAGACATAGTCTTTCTGAAGTATTTCCTCCAAACCCTGGGTAGACCGGTACACCTACTTTCCCCTACATCAGCTAGTCTACCATGGAAAGAGGTCACACAACTTACTCAACTATGCCAGAGCCCATAATGGCTTGTGGCTGCACACGGAAGTTTCTAGGCATGAAATATCTTATGATCCCTTTGAGCCTGGGTGGCGGACCTAGGGTAATCACACGGGTACTCCGGGATTCCCCTTGGGCAAGCACTGGTTTCTCCAGGTGCCCCAAACAATCCACCCAGATGTGTATTAAAGTTGCCACCTTATGTTGTCCCAAAATTATTATCTCTCGCAACTTGCATGTATCACACATACCAATCCCCGTCTACGAGCATGGCTAAGCAATATATGACATAACGAATATTCCCGGGGTGATCAAAGGTCATAGGTTCCTACCAAATGAACTACATAGCATAACCACATGTTCCCAATCCTACTCATGCAATCTTTGAGGGTGAAACTAATGCATAGTAAAAACTGGATATTGAAAACTATGATCAAAGTGTGAACTTGCCTTGCCGATGTTCGTTGAACTCTAAAGATTCGTAGTAGCAAGCTTCGCACTCCGGATGATCTAGCGTAAGCAAGCAATAACATACATAAGCATACAAACAAAGATCCAAAAAAGAAAACAAATAAAAGACTTCGAAAACTCCAAAAACACCAAAATAAAGTTTCTGTACAGAATATAATTTTCACAGCAACAAAAATAAATGGTTTTGGTTTTAATAGAAGGTACATGTCACAAGCTTCGATTTGCAAAAAAGAATCACCCAAAACGGAGTTACGAAACTCAAGTTATGGCCTAACGAAGTTTGAATTCAGATCTGCTTGAATTCAAATTTTCAAAATTTTCAAAAATATATTTCGTTAGGTTCTCTGGATAGAGGATATTTCTACGAACCCGTAGGAAAAAGAATCAACTAAATCGGATCTATAGACTAAAAGATATACTAGAAACAAGATTTGATATAGAATCTGAGATTAAAAAAATTACTGAAAAAAACAAAAATTCGGCCAGAGACAAGTGGCGCTCTCTGATTGGATGGGGTCTTTGCTGCGGCTAAAAGAAAAAAAATTAAACAGAACCGAAGGCCGGTTCAATCAACTGAAGAAAACCGATCTAGCTCAACAAAACGGTTTTTTTAACTGAAACGAACGAACATGTGTTACGTACTTACAAAGAGCTAAAACGTGAGGAGATGGAGGTCGGGGGCGGTGGTGGCGGCAGCTCCGGTAGTCCTAGGCAATGGCGGAGGTGTCTAGGAGGTGCACTGATGACTGGCTTGTCCGGTGGTGGAGTCGGAGATGGTCGGCGACGACGAACGGCGATGGAACGAAGCGACGAAGCTTGGTGCTCCGGGTGCTCTGGTGAAGACAGGAGTTTGGTACGGCCTCTGTAGATGGAGAGAGATCACAAAACCTTGTCAAAACGATGATAGGGATCAAGAGAAGTCGGAACCCAAAAGGATAGGGCTCGGGATGGCTCACCGGCGTCGGAAACTGACGATGAACTTGAGCTTCTGCTGCGAGATCGGAACGTCGAGTACGTGTTGTAGGGGTGGACTTGGCGAGGGATTTTCGTCTGAATCGGTCGAGGAGGGTCGTGGCTATTTATAGGACATCTTCCTTGAAAGGGAAACAGACTGGAGAATTGATTTCCATGAGTTGGAAACGAACCAACGTCGGGAGCTATTGTACGTGTACGTTTCTGTTTGTCCGTTCGTGAGAGGAAGAAGAAAAGGTGGGGTGGGGCCCAAGCGCTAGAGTGAGAGAGATGTTACGAGCGAGGGGAACGCTGGCCTGGTTGCTGCTAGCGCTGGGCTGGGCAGCGCTGGCCCGACTGTTTTTTTTGAAATAGACAAGAAGGAAAAAAAATAAAAAGAGAAAAATAAAAAAATATTTTTATATAGGACATATATATATATATATATCAAAAAAATCAGAAAAATAAATCCTACACGATGAACTATTTTTCAGAGGCTAAATAAAAACTTTATATAAAATAACATTTTTCTAAAAATTCAAAAGAAACTCAAATTTGAATTCAAAACTTTCGGCATTGTTTTCTTGTGACTTTTTGGAGTGTCATGTTAGCTCCTCTCACACTTTTGAACAAGTGCTTGTCAGGGATTTTTGAAATAAATTTCAGATGCCAAGTTGAATCCAAAGTCAGATAAAACTCAAATGCCTCTGAAATTTCCAAATGACACTCAATAAAAAAAATGCATAGATGCTTAGCTAATAATTGTAAAACATTCCAAATTGAAAATTTGGGATGTTAGAGTTGCTTAGAATTTCGAGGAATGCCACAAACAAAATGCAAAAGAACATGCAATGCAATATGTTCTATGTATAACATTCCAAGTTGAAAATTTGGGATGTTACAAGCAATTTCAACCATCCTTTGGTGTGGAGGAATATCATAGGAACTCTATATGATATGATTTGTATAGGATGATTCATATACTCCACATTTCAAAGGAAATAAACATGATATCATTTCTATAGCTTTAGAGCCACTTGGTTCATATGAATGTATTCCTATACTCCCATAATTTCAAAGGAAAATAAACATTAGCGTATATTCAATAGAAAAGTTCCTATGATATGAACCAAATTACATCTCTTTTCTAACCCCTCATAGGAATTGAGATACATGTCATCTCTAGATTCAATAGAAAAGTTCATATGATGTCAACCAAATGACATCTCTTTTCCAATCCCTAGTCATAGTAATTGAGATACTCCATGTCATCTCTTTCCCTACAACTTCCATGTATACATCTTCTATTCCTAAATATCTAGTACAACCCACTAGTAGTTTTTTTCCAAGACATGCAACTACGACACAAGAACTACATAGTGTGCGAATAACTTGAAAGATGGTCGCTGGATGAAGCTAATCCGACAGTGCAGAGATGGCAAATCCGAGAACTACTGGTCGTTGGATATCATTAACATTCTACCAGATCCGCCACATGTACAATTTAGAAGACTCCATGGTTGAACTTAAGCATAATGCACAAACCTCAAAACACAAGCACTTCTCATTTGTTCTAGAATCTTCTGTATCATAATTGATTTTTTTCTAAATGAATTGCCATTATTTGTTTTTTACTTTATGCTTTACAATGCACGACCCCATGAATCTTAACATTTTTATAAAACTAATTGATTTTGAATGAGATGAACTATAAGAACTAAACGAACATCTACATCATGCATATATGACTCAAAGCTTTACATGTTATAGTGTGTATTTATTCATAATTTGGTTTCGAAATCTCACGCGTTCAATGCATGTGTACCTTACTAGTTTTGAGTAGAGTAGCAAATTTCACGTGGCCCCGGGTATATCAAAATGCTGGGCCCATGCATCATTGCCTTTCGGTCGAACCTCGTCCACAATTTTTTGTACGTACTATATCTCCACTGGTCCCCGAAACCAAAATGCTGCCTTGTTCCCCTAAAAATAAGCGGCCCACACATATTTAAGGCGTCGACTCGTACTCAATCCCTCTCCCGTTTACTACGACGTGGCCCCGCATGGCCTAGTAGTACTCCTACAAACCCTACCGCCACACGCATCATCGGTTTTCTTCAAGAGGACGAGGGAGAAGCCGATTTGTAGTGGAGCCGCTTTCAAAAAAGAAGATCTGTAGTGGAGACCCCTACCCTAGGGTGCCCTAGGTAGCTGCCGCACACATCATTGGTTTTCTCTTTTCTTTATGCTCTTGCGCCCTAGAGTGAAATGATGGTTGCTTCGTCCGTCGAGCTTAATGCGGGAAAGGTGGGGCTTTGTGATTTGACCCCTCATCGCTCATTTTCTACTACTGTGGCGCTACGACCGGGATGCCTCCAATTCCAACCGCTACTCCGAACTGTAATTTGGTGCATCACACGTGGAACAAGACGATGGATGAGCCATATGTCGGCCAAAGGGGTCCTATTAAGTGTGTCACCATTTCGTGTGCGGACTGAGCCTGCTTGAGTCGCTACGCCAACATGACAGGTGCAGCCTACCACTTGGTTTTGCTCCTTGGTGAATCCCGACAATATTGATCTAAAAATATACGTACTAAACTACCCTCTCCATCTCATTTTTAGACGTCTCGGTTTATAGGGCGTCCACGTAGTTCTAGGTCATCCATTTGACTAACTAAATCTGAGTTACTATGTCACAAAAAGTATATCATTGGATTATTAAGCAGATGTGGTTTCTAAACATATACTGTTCATCACATATATAGCCAGTTAAATTCTCAACCTAGAACAACGTGCATGCCATGTAAACCGATACAGAGGAAGTATAGTAGTAAAAATGAGGTGATTTTACCAAGCGATTGTTATGCAGTCCCACGTGTCACGATGTACCAATGCGATGCGCGTGTCCCTCTTGAGGCAGAAGCAATACTACGTGGTTTGAGATGATGGCGAACCGAAGTGTGAAATAATGGTTGCTTCGTCCGTCTGGGAAGGTGCGACATTGTGATTTGACGTCTCATTGCTCATTACTACTACTACTGGGGTGGTACGACTGGGGTGCGTCCCCCTGATACGTCCAAAACGTATCTATAATTTCTGCTTGCTCCATGCTTCTTTTGTGTGATATTGCTATGATATTGATGCACTTCCATACACTTTTGATCATATTTGGACTAACCTATTAACTCAGTGCACCACAGTGCCAGTTCCTGTTTTCTGCTGTTTTTCTATTTCAGGTTTCCCCCATATTAAAAGTGCCCCAAAAATTCCGGGAAAAATACAGGAAAAATCAGCGTACAGGAAGCTTCTTAAAGAACCAAAGCGGGGCCAGAGGGGAGCCTAGGGGGGCTCAGGCGGCCACCTGGCGCGGCCCCACCCCTGGCCGCGCCATGGGGGCGCCTGGGGCCCCTCCTCCGCCTCTGGTTGCCCCCCTTCGCATATATATTCCTCTCGTCCCGAAACCCTCGAGGACGGAACCCTTTTTCACGATCTCGCCTCTGTTCCGCCGCCGCAGCGCTTCCAAGATCGGGAGCATCAGGAGAACTCTTCCCGGCACCCTGCCGGAGGGGAGAATCACCACCGGGAGCTTCTCCACCACCATGGACGCTTCCCGGATGAGTCGTGAGTAGTCCACCTTGGACCATGGGTCCATGATTAGTAGCTATGTGATGTTCTCCTCCCCTCTTTGCTCTTCATGGTTTAGACCTCGTGAGCTGCCCTACATCATCGAGGCACATATGTAATCTTTCTGCTGTTGCTTTGCTGAGTTTGCTGGGATCTGATGGATTATGAGACTATGTTCAGATTGTGTTTGAGTAATATATTTGATTCACCTCTTTTATATCTTTGTTCTTGAGTAATTCTTGCATGTTCTCCGTTGTTGTTTATTGCTTTGGCCAAGTAGTAGGTAGTAACTCCAAGAGGGAGCGTTATGCTTGATTGTGGGTTCATGCCCCCTGATGACTAGCTTGAGTGACAGAAACATGAGTCTAGGGGATGTGCTGTTGCCACAAGGCAGAAAACAACGGTGCTTGTACTTGCGGGTGCAAGGATTGTTTAATTTACGCAAAGTTCTTTTAATGCAGTTGTCTGTTGCTTTGAGTTTACACTTTGGGTGGGATTCGCAACTTAATACCAGCGAGATGTTCTGGATAGATATCTCAAGGTGGATGATTAGTAGTAGATGCAGATGGATTTCGGTCTACTTGCCTTGGCGTACCGCCCATGCTTTTGAGCCTCTACCTTTCTTTGCAGCATAGTTAGCATTGGTTTGCGCACATAATCCTGTCATTTGCCAAGCTGTAATTTGTTTACCTCGCTTTGCTGTTTTATCGTCTTTTGGGAGAGAGACATCACTAGTGAACATCATGGGACCCCGGTCCATATTACCACCGCTGATCACACCTTCTATTTACTTCCTGTTTTTATTTCCTAGTTGCAGTCATAGCTATCATTATTATCTCTTGTGTTTGATCCTTTGTAAACAACAAGGCCGGAGGGATTGACAACCTCTCTGTACTCATTGGGAGCAAAGTTACCTGTATCTGTGTGCAGGTCCCGTCAACCGCTAAGTTTCTGGCGCCGTTGACACCTACTTGTCGACCCTTGGAGTCTCACGGGATTCGATCCTTGGCATCTTTGCCAAGGGAAATTTGCCGCTACGCTAGATCTCAACCTTCCACTTGGGGTAACCAACGAGGGGCGAGAAGCCATCAAGCAAGTTTCTGGCGCCGTTGCCAGGGACTCCACTCTTCAAGATAGGGGAGTTGCACGCTATCTTTTATCTTTGCTTTTTAGTGTTGTTAGTTTACCTTTCAGTTCTTGCTTTAGTGTCCCTTACCAAAAATCACAAAAATAGTTATCTTGCTTGCTGCTGCTATGGGTTCCACCGAGAACACCAAGTTGTGTGACTTCACTAGTCATAACAACGATGACTTTATCTGCACGCCTATTGCTACACCTGCCACTTCAGCACCTTCTTATGAGATTAAACCTGCTTTACTGAACCTAGTTATGAAAGATCAATTCTCCGGTGCTGGAGATGATGCTGCTTTGCACTTAAATAATTTTGTTGAGCTCTGTGATATGCAAAAGTACACAGAAATAGATGGTGATATTGTTAAGCTTAAGCTTTTTCCTTTCTCCCTGAGAGGAGGAGCTAAAATCTGGTTTCAATCCTTGCCTAGGAATAGTATAGATTCTTGGGACAAGTGCAAGGATGCCTTTATTGGGAAGTACTACCCCCCTGCTAAAATTATCCAATTAAGGAGTAACATAATGAATTTTAAACAATTGGATAATGAACACGTTGCCCAAGCTTGGGAACGCATGAAATCTCTTGTCAAGAACTGCCCTACTCATGGTTTGACTACTTGGATGGTTATCCAAACTTTTTATGCAGGCTTGAACTTTACCTCGCGGAACTTGTTAGATTCGGCCGCGGGAGGAACCTTTATGTCAACTACACTTGGTGCTGCCACGAAGCTTCTCGACGAGATGATGACCAATTATTCCCAATGACACACCGAACGCGCTCCAATAGGTAGGAAGGTAAACTCTGTCGAGGAGATTTCCTCCCTAAATGAAAAAGTTGACTTGATCATGTCTCTACTTTCCAAGCAATCTTCTATTGATCCTCATGATGTTCCTTTAAATTCTTTGATTGCTCAAGATCAAGTAGATGTGAACTTTATCTCTAGAAACAATTTCAATAACAATGCTTATAGGAGTAATTTTGGTAGCAACCCTAGACTGTTCCCCTCTAATTCCTATGGGAACAACAATGCTTATCCTAGCACCAATAACTCCAATTCTGAACTAGAGATTATGCTTAAAGACTTCATCACTATCCAAAAGGCCTTCAATAAGGGTGTAGAAGAAAAACTAGACAAACTAGATAATCTCTCTTCGAAGGTAGACAATTTAGCCCATGAGGTAGAGTTGCTAAAAATTAGAACTTCTCCTCTTGAGGAGAGGAAGACCACTCCTATGAATGCTATTCAAGTGCAAATTAATGAAAACATTAGGATGATGGCTAAACTTAAAGAGAGATGGGCTAGAGAAAAGGAGGAAGAAGATAGAATTAAGAGCCTTCCTACCCACCACACTGTTGCTACTATTCAAGTTGTTGAGGATATCCAAACTCTTAGCACCCAATGCACTCGTAGTCCCATTGTACCTATTAATGGTGATGCTATGACCTCAACCGTGGAAGAAGAAACTCCTATGACCATAGAAGCTACCAAACAAGTGAGCCTAAAGGACACCACTACCACTTTACTTGATAGTAGTGATCTAAATTTTGATAATTGCACCCTTTCTGAAGTTATTGGTTTTCTTCACAAGATGTCTAGAGATCCCCACACTAGCACGCTTAATCTTGCATTCACGGAGCATATCACTAATGCTCTTATCAAAGCTAGGGAGGAGAAGCTTAGGGTAGAAGCCTCCATACCTGGAAAGCTAGAAGATAGTTGGGATCCTATGATTAAAATTAAGTTGAATAACTTCTCTTGCTATGCTTTATGTGATGTTGGAGCTAGTACCTCCGTTATGCCCAAAAGAATGTATGATATGCTTGAATTGAAACCTTTTGATCCTTGTTCTTTTGGTGTTCGTCTTGTTGATTCTTCCGTAAAGAAACCTCTGGGGAAGATCGACGATGTTCTTATCATTGTGAATGACAATTATGTTCCCGTTGATTTTACTATTATGGATATTGAATGTGAACCTTCATGTCCAATTATTTTGGGACGTCCTTTTCTTTGCACCGTTGGTGCTATCATTGACATGAAAGAGGGAATATAAAATTCCAATTCCCTCTCAAGAAAGGGATGGAACACTTCCCTAGAAAAAAGATTAAGTTGCCTTTTGAGTCCGTTACACGGGCTAGCTATTCTCTTACTCTTGATAAAACTTGATCTTCTCTTTTTGCATCATGCCTAGCTTAAAGGCATAAAAGAAAGCGCTTTTGGGAGGCAGCCCACAACGAATTAGGTTTTATTTTGCTTTTGTTGTGTCTTGATGTTTGTTACTACAGTATCATCATCATTGTATCTTTTCTTTTCAGCTTTGTGCCAAGTTTAGCCTCCGATTGCAAAAAAGTTCAAAAGTTGAGACGCGCTGTCCAGAAAACAGATTCTGTCCTTGGACAGAAAAATTCGAATAAAATCACCAGATCATCTTTTTGATCTGAATTTTTTTGACAACGTGCTCTATACAATTGGCTTTCGAGCGTCTGTTCTGAGTTTTTTGATTTGAGTTGCAGAAGTGCCCCGAAAAAATTATTTACTACCTGCTGGTATGTTTTTCACAGATTCTGTCATGTTTTGCCTTTTCTTCGTTTTGCAAACCTTGAGCTTGCTTTTTCTTTGCAAAAACCTTTTGGCATTCTTGAGAAACAGTAGCTCTTCAAGATTATATTTATTTCCAGTAGGGAAAAATTATTTTATTGTGGGTACTAACCTCGCTAATCAGATTATGATGAGTTATGTATGAAGGGAGTTTTCAAGTGTGCGAGGGAAGATGATAAAAGAAGATTCAGGAGGGTCAAACGCTCAAGCTTGGGGATGCCACCGTGCACCCCCAAGAAATATTCAAGAAGACTCAAGCGTCTAAGCTTAGGGATGCCCCCATGCATCCCCTTCTCCATCAACAATTATCAGTTCGTCTTTCGTTCCACTATATTCTTATCACTTCATGCGTTATGTGCTATGCTTGGAGCGTCTTGCTCTTAGTTTCCTTTTTAGTTTTCTTTAGCCTTGCTTTCTGTTCATAACAAGTTAGAACCCAGCTTTCTTTGTGTGGGAGAGAAACACGCTCCACTTCAACCTAGAACACAACATAGGATTTTCATGCTTATCTTTGCTGTGTGTGTTCTTTGTCTTTCCATAGCTGCTCTCATGTTTAGCTCTTAGTTTTCATGCTTTTCTTTTTAAAGAGCTTTTGTTTAGTTGGTTGCTGAACTCTCTTGAGTTCTCATGTTTATCTTGTTAAGAGAGTTTGCCTGTTGCACTGAGTTGTGTGTCTTAACTTAAAGTAGGTAATTGAGGTTGCTATTTAATTTTAGTAGTAACTTGCAATAGTTTTGAGGTATTGCCATGAGTAATGTCTGAACTTTTGGTGTCAAGAGCTTTAGCCTATTAGTGATAGATGTCGTATTTTGGGCAATCCGTGTTTATTTTCGAAAACCTACAAAATAGTCGAGAACTTTAGCTACTAGATGGATCACTAATCTTTGGAGGGATCGAATATTTGAGTACACTCACGTACCATGAGTCGAGAATGCGCAAGGATAACCAAACCCCCATACACTCCTCCTCGGGGTACTTGTCTCTTTGTGAACCTCCTAATTAGATTGAGAGTTACCGATAATAAGTGCATGAGTTCTTCGGACTAATGTGAGTATTCGAAAGTTGACACTTCCACCTAGCCATATTTTTCTAGCCTCTTCGGTACCGTGCATTGCCCTTTCTCACCTCGAGAGTTGGCACATACTTCGCCGGTGCATCCAAATCCTTGGCACGATACGCTCTATCATCATAAGCCTCATTATATCCTTCCTCAAAACAGCCACCATACCTACCTATCAAGGCATTTCCATAGCCTTTTCGAGATACATTGCCATGCAACATCCATCTTCTCATGACTTGATCTTCATGTCATACATGCTTTTTGCTTGATCGATGAGCCGCATGCTAGTTGGGCCTTGCCCTAATCATTGCTACATGACGCGCTAGTATCATTGCATATCCTGCTACATTGGCAGAGGCATACATTTGCATACATCATGATAGTTTCATTTTCTTTATGTTGAGTACTTTTGTAAAGTGTGAAAGATCTTCTATACTTCTTGTAATACATAGAGTGTTTCCCCTAAAGTGAGGAAAAGATCCCAAAGAGGACAAAATCAAAAGATCCCAAAGAGGACAAATGAGAGTTAAATAGAAAGAGCCATTGAGGCCACAAAAAATAAAAAAAAATAGAAAAAAGAGAAAAAAAAGAAATAAAAAGAGAGAAGGGGGCACACTACTATTTCCTTTTGAGAGATCCACACTCGTACTCCATCTTATGCCTTGTACTCCATAGAGATTATCATTCATGCATATAGCTGTGTGGGGACCTTCACACTATAGAACTTGGCTTGTATATTCCAATGATGAGCCTCCTCAAAAGAGCTCTAGGTCTTCTTGAGCAAGCAAGTTGGATGCACCCCCACTAGTTCCATTGGAGAGCTTACCTTAGCTCATATGTGCATCCGTTGCATGGCAATCCCTACTCCTCACATCATATCTATCATTTGGCTTTCTCTCGCCTATGATTGTCCTCATTGATGTGAGCCTTTCACACCTTTTTTGTCTTCCCCCTTCATCATTTTTCTCTCTTTGCCATCCTAAGTGTCAACTTTCTTGCTTACGCTCATCCATTGCATGAGTGCTCAAAATATCGAAAGGGAGTGGATCATTTTGACTTGTACCTGGCTGGTGGTCTGGGGATGAGTCAAGATAAGATTCCAAAGAAGACCAAGTGTGAAACTTTAGTAGATTAAGTTCTCAACAATACAAAAACTATGTTTTACTCTCTCATATATCCCTATCCCCTTTCTTGCACGCAAACACCATTTGGAGACATTCGAGTCACGGACAGCGAGAGCTCTTGCACCTTTATGTTCTTATGTTGCTTGTTACAATGCTAATATAGACTCTTGCTTGTTATGACTTGAATTGAATTACATGCCTTGATTGCTTTACTTAAAAGTTCTTATATGGTTGATAGCATGTCACCACAGAAATTATGCTTGTTATCATTTACCTACTCGAGGACGAGCAAGAATTAAGCTTGGGGATGTTGATACGTCCAAAACGTATCTATAATTTCTTCTTGCTCCATGCTTCTTTTGTGTGATATTGCTATGATATTGATGCACTTCCATACACTTTTGATCATATTTGGAGTAACCTATTAACTCAGTGCACCACAGTGCCAGTTCCTGTTTTCTGCTGTTTTTCTATTTCAGGTTTCCCCCATATTAAAAGTGCCCCAAAAATTCCGGGAAAAATACAGGAAAAATCAGTGTACAGGAAGCTTCCAGAAGAACCAAAGCGGGGCCAGAGGGGAGCCAGGGGGGCCCAGGCGGCCACCTGGCGCGGCCCCACCCCTGGCCGCGCCAGGGGGGCGCCTGGGGCCCCTGCTCCGCCTCTGGTTGCCCCCCTTCGCATATATATTCCTCTCGTCCCGAAACCCTCGAGGACGGAACCCTTTTTCACGATCTCGCCTCTGTTCCGCCGCCGCAACGCTTCCAAGATCGGGAGCATCAGGAGAACTCTTCCCGGCACCCTGCCGGAGGGGAGAATCACCACCGGGAGCTTCTCCACCACCATGGACGCTTCCCGGATGAGTTGTGAGTAGTCCACCTTGGACCATGGGTCCATGATCAGTAGCTATGTGATGTTCTCCTCCCCTCTTTGCTCTTCATGGTTTAGACCTCGTGAGCTGCCCTACATCATCGAGGCACATATGTAATCTTTCTGCTGTTGCTTTGCTGAGTTTGCTGGGATCTGATGTATTATGAGACTATGTTCAGATTGTGTTTGAGTAATATATTTGATTCACCTCTTTTATATCTTTGTTCTTGAGTAATTCTTGCATGTTCTCCGTTGCTGTTTATTGCTTTGGCCAAGTAGTAGGTAGTAACTCTAAGAGGGAGCGTTATGCTTGATTGTGGGTTCATGCCCCCTGATGACTAGTTTGAGTGACAGAAACATGAGTCTAGGGGATGTGCTATTGCCACAAGGGAGAAAACAACGGTGCTTGTACTTGCGGGTGCAAGGATTGTTTACTTTACGCAAAGTTCTTTTAATGCAGTTGTCTGTTGCTTTGAGTTTACACTTTGGGTGGGATTCGCAACTTAATACCAGCGAGATGTTCTGGATAGATATCTCAAGGTGGATGATTAGTAGTAGATGCAGATGGATTTCGATCTACTTGCCTTGGCGTACCGCCCATGCTTTTGAGCCTCTACCTTTCTTTGCAGCATAGTTAGCATTGGTTTGCGCACATAATCCTGTCAATTGCCCAGCTGTAATTTTTTTACCTCGCTTTGCTGTTTTGTCGTCTTTTGGGAGAGAGACATCACTAGTGAACATCATGGGACCCCGATCCATATTACCACCGCTGATCACACCTTCTATTTACTTCCTGTTTTTATTTCCTAGTTGCAGTCATAGCTATCATTATTATCTCTTGTGTTTGATCCTTTGTAAACAACAAGGCCGGAGGGATTGACAACCTCTCTGTACTCGTTGGGAGCAAAGTTATCTGTATCTGTGTGCAGGTCCCGTCAACCGCTAAGTTTCTTGCGTCGTTGACACCTACTTGTCGACCCTCGGAGTCTCACGGGATTCGATCCTTGGTATCTTTGCCAAGGGAAATTTGCCGCTACGCTACATCTCAACCTTCCACTTGGGGTAACCAACGAGGGGCGAGAAGCCATCACCCCCCTGCTGTTTTGCACTGTTATTTGGTGCTTGACACGTTGACCCGGTTGCTATATGTCCCACATGTCGGAGACATGAAGTACATAATTCATGAAAGCGAGCGTCGACGGAGGAGTACAAGACACGGCTTGGGTTTTTGCTGCTTCGCGCGATCCATCGATACAAACCTGGACTAAAAAAATGCGAGGGCAGGTCTTTTCCCGCACGACAGGCATGGGATTTTGGCATAGTCTGTTTGAGGCAAGGAGGCAGGAAGGGAAACAAGCAAATAAAGGTTGAGCGACTTAGTTTTGGGAAAATCTGATTTTACGGAGTACGTACCCACTAGGGTTTATAGGGCTCATTTAAAAAACATTCGTTTTTCCATTTTATAAGTCTCAATTCTACTACTAGTAGTAGTACCATCACATGTTGGATTTCGAGGTGCGTTAGATCATCTGATGCAAGCAGTGTCAAGAGAAAACTCACCAATGCATGTATAAGTTCATGGAAATTTAGTGGTCATTCATGCATTCATTCTAATTAATGCCTCGGTAAACATAAGTTCTTGAGAAAAACGAGCGTACTAATTACTTGTGCAAACTAAGAGTACGAAATTAATTCGACCACTCACCGTCTACCTTGGTTGGAGAGATTTTGAAATTGAGCCATAATCTGGAAAGGAGGGAGTAGTAACTTTTGTCTTGATTACTATTTGTGGCCTTGTATAGATGCAAAATGTATTTTTTTATAGTGGCCTTATATAAGTAAATGGAGGGAGTACTAAAGTACATATATATTCCAAACAATATGATAACCTCTCTTACCAAGGTAGTAGGGACAAGGAGTAAACAGAGGGAGTAGTAAAATTTTCTCCTCGTCCTGCGAGCCACCACGCGCGTGGGCGAGGGAGCGGGCGTAAGGCGTAGTAAGCAAGCTTCACCTCATCATGCGAGTCACCGCGCCCGTGGGCGGGAGAGACGGCGTACTAAGCAAGCTTCTCCTTATTCTACGAGTTGACAGGACACATCAAAAGTACTCCAATGTATAGAGCCTTGTCTCTAAGGTAGGCCCCACATGGTTTGCCTCTTATTTGACATAACGCGCCAAGTCGCAATTTATTTGTTCACCCGTGGTAGACGATCCTCCCTCCATCTAGTGGACAACCAGTACATGTGTCAAGTTACCACGTGGGCTGCCTTTTCGTACAGAAATGAGCTCCACCGTGTACCCGCGCGGGTGTGGTTGGGAAAGAGACGGTAGTACGTGCGCCGTGCGTGCACCTCTTCTCTTCGTGCACGCCCCCACCTACGTGGGTGTGTATGAGAGGGACTATAGAGATACAAACCTAGACATAATGCGCCGTCCATCCCCATGCCTTCGCCCAGTTCGACCACCAGTCACCACCACGCCCCACTCCTCCTCACCTTATCTCTCATCTTTCTCCCTCCATTTTTATATACAAGGCCACTATCAAAATTACAATTTGCAGATATACAAGGCCACTAACACTAATCGATGCAATATTAATGGTGTTTGCCTTGTAGTACTACTAGCAAAGGAAGACATCAATTATCCCTTGCATGCATGCGGGAGTGTGAGCATAGGCTTGATGTGCATGAAAGAGAAGAATACACATTAATTTACACGACAAACAAGGAGAAAAGGTGGCTTGCAACATTGAGTTAGAAGACATTAATTTTTGCCTTGGTACCTGTAATATGAGTTTGTGGCCTTGTCTACAAAAATGGAGTCCGATAAAATTCTCGAGATACCATTTATCCGATAAAATTCTCGAGCAATCATTCGTTTTTACAAAATGGGATTACTCCTGCATGGGTCAATCACAATAGGTGTTTTGTAAAAAAATGCATATTGATGTTCCGTGCAATGCAAAGGCATCTTGCTGGTCCATGAAAACAACACATGGAAAAATTCCACGGCGAACGAGGGATTTGAATCTGTTGGGAGGGGCTGTTTGGATCTTGCCCGGGGTAGCCAAAATATTGGCGACCCTTTTGTCCACCGGTGACTTTGCCACCGATGAACGATGAATGGCTCGGGTTCTCATGCATCCTCCAGCGTGCACGTTGGAGACGAGCTCGCACGAGCTGTGTTCTTTTTGTCCCACCACGCCGCCCGAGCCGCCCGCAGACCGACCGGCGACCCGCAAATTACGCCATCCAACCGTAGCCGCACACATTATGACAGCAAGTCAACCAACCGGACAAAATTCACGCAAACACAACGATATTTCATATAAACAACGACGGGAATCATATAAGATACCGGATTTTCATACAAACATGACATATTTCATTACATTCAAATGAACTACGCGGTGCTAGTTCTAGACAGCACATGTATATAATACCTGGCCTAAATGGTCGCCCGCCGATCGATTTGTGTTCTTCATGTCCGGCAGCACGATCACCGGACTTCCGGGAGCCCCGGAGGTATATGCGGGGTCGACGAAGGTCCTCGCAACAAAAGGATCCAGCAAAACACCTGCTGTGTAAGCCGACGTCGCCTCCATGGTGGCCTTCATGGGAACCAAGCGACGTCGGCCTCCCGTGTTCTACTTCTCCTCGATGATGGCGGCGGACGTGGAGGTGCTGGCCACGGACTCGTCGCTCTCCGCGCACCCGGCTTCTATCGCTGCTTGCATGGCGCGACCGCCGGCATGGGAGTCTCGGCCACAGAAACGAGAGACGCGGTACAAGGCGGCGACGTGGACGGCAGCAACGACGCTCGTGCGCCGCTCCTTGTCGAGCTGGCCTAGAGCGGCGAGTTGCTGAACCGCGCGCCGGCTTGGGGCGACAACTGGCTCCGTCAGGCGAGGGGAGGGAGGTGGATGATACGTCCAAAATGCATCACTATTTTGTATCATAATTTATCCTTATTCATTGATATATTTCATGTTACGATGATGTTCTTATGTTGTTTTGGTCTATTTTACACAGTTTGCAAACTTTCCGATGCCGAAGCAGCAGACGCAGGATTCAGCAGTAAAAAGTGGACACTGAGTTGCTGAAAGAAGAATACCTCCAAATTACCTGAAAATTGACGGGAGATATTTTTCGGACGGATCACGAAGGCACGCGAAAGGGAAACCAGAGGAGGGCAACAGGGTGCCCAGGCGGCCTGGGGGCGCGCCCCCCTGGTCGCGCCGGGGGGGTCGCCTGGAGCCCCTGGCCCACCTCTGGCCGCCCCCTTTTGCATATATGCTCTCCGTTATCCAAAAACCCTAGAGACGGGAATTTTTACGGAGTTCCGCCGCCGCTCCGTGGCGGAAACCTACAGAGAAGAAAAAGCCATCTCCGGCGGGCAGATTCCGCCGGGGAGATCACCTACCGGAAGGGGAGATCGTCGCCATCGTCATCACCATCGTCACGGGCATCATCGAGATCATCATCAACATCATCCCCAACACCAGCACCATCTCCATCTTCATCCAAATCTCATCTTACAATCGTAACTTGTGTTGTAACTCGTACTACCTATCCTCTCTACTCCATCGGTGTTGATTACTACTTTGTGGTGAATGCTATTGAGTTTTGTTGGAGAAATATTATTATGTCCAGATTGTTTATCACATATTTATCCCCACTGATCATGATCTCCTTTATGTCTCGTGAGTAGTTACCTTAGTTCTTGAGGACATGGGGAAAGTCTTGTTGTTAGTAGTCATATGCTGTTGAAGTAATATGTGTTGTTTGATACTTAAGTTGCGTTGTCATTCTACTAGTGGTGTTGTGTGAGTCGAACACCCAACACTTCGCCTTATTAAGGACCTAGGAGAATACATTGTGTATAAAGAATGCTTATGGTGGGTTGCCGGAGTGACAGAAACCTGAACCCCAGTTCGCACGCTTTTGCATAAGGGAATAATGGATCCTCGATCGTATTGCTATGGTTAGGCTTTTGCCTTAAATTCTATCTTGTATTTGCGGATGCTTGCAAGGTGTTTAATCATAAGAGTGCACTCATCTTAGTCTAGAGAGTGTACTAGCATAGATCCACCCACTCAACACTTATCAACACATAACATAGTATCGATACGGAATATGGTGAAAGCACATGACTACCTCTCCCGTGTGTCCTCAGGAACGCTTTAGTCTTTATAAGTTCAGTTGCTAGGCCTCTCCTTTGCTAAGAAAGGATTGGGCCACTTGTTACTCTCAGTACCTTTTACATTACTTGCTTTTACCTTCCTGTTGCTTATACCGAGAAAACCCCTAAAAGTTATCTTTCAGTGCTTGCAGTAATTTCTTGCTCAGAATCGCTTATCAATACCTTCTGCTCCTCGTTGGGTTCGACACTCTTACTTATCGAAAACGCTGCAATAGACCCCTTACGGTTGTGGGTCATCAAGTACCGTTTTCTGGCGCCGTTGCCGGGGAGCGTAGCGCTATTGGTAAAGTGAAATTGGTAAGAAAGTTTTTTTTATATATAATTATGTTTTTGTTTTTGCTATTGCTGCTCTTTGTCCTTATGGATAACCCTGTTATTGGATCGTTGCTTGTGGGAAGACGCCCCACACCTGTGGTGGTTGATCCTCCCCCCTACTGAAATTGTGCCTTATAAAATACCAGCTGGTATTATAGATTATGTTTTAGCTAATCGTTATGCAGGAGACAGACATCCCGGTGAACACTTGCTATATCTGTCACAACTATGTTCATTATTTAAGCTTGCAGGTGTATCGAGCGAGTTTGTCATGAGGAAATTGTTTGTCGTATCACTTATAGATAAAGCTTCAGATTGGTATGGGCTTCTCGATAACTCACACTTGCTGGACTGGCAGGAGCTTATGTCTCTCTTTTATACTAAGTTTTATCCTCTTCATGAAATTCATCGAGACATGAATTATATCTATAACTTTAGGTCTCGCGACGGAGAAAGCATTGCTCAAGCTTGGGGGAGATTGAAGTCCCTAATGCTCAAATGCCCTATTCATAAGCTTCCCAAGGAAATTATACTTACAAATTTTTATGCCAGGCTTTCTCGTCAGGATAAGGAGATGCTGGATGCCTCCTCTAGTGGGGTATTTCAGAAAAAGAGTGTTGAGGAAAGGTGGGATCTCATTGAAAGAATCCAGAGGAATACCGAAGATTGGGAAATTGATAAAGGTATTGAACCCGCTATAAATTATGAACATGAGTATATTGAGAGCTATGTGAAAACTGATTACTTCAATACTTTTTGCTCTAAGATTGGTCTTGATTCCCATCTAGTGATTGATTTGTGTAAGAATTTTGCCTCTCACGTTGATTCTTTTAAAAAGAAGAGAGACCAGCACCATGAACCTTTTAAAGAACCACCTATTGATATTTATGTTGCTGACCCTATTTTGCCTACAGTTATATATGAAAAGCCTCCTTTTCCCACGAGGATGAGGGAGCACTCTCTTGTGACAGGCATAATAAATAAAAGAGAGAGAAGAGTTGATGAGCCTGAGGACCAGATCGGGGTCGATCCTCAAGTTGCATTGATTAAAGACCTTGCTACTAATGATGTTTTGGATTCCAATGTAAATTTTTGTGATGTTTCCACTAACCTTGTCACAACCAAGAATAAAGGCCCAATTTCAGGTACTCCAGTGGTATCTGTTAAAATAGGAGATCACAATTATTATGGGCTATGCGATTTGGGATCGAGTGCAAGCGCTATCCCCTATTCACTTTATGAAGAAATCATCGGTGAGATTTCCCCTTGTGAACTTGAAGAAGTTGATGTTACTATTCATCTTGCAAATAGAACAACTATCTCTCCTATTGGAATTGTGAGGGACGTTGAAGTCCTATGTGGAAAGGTAAAATACCCTACCGACTTTCTAGTACTTGGTTCAGAGAGGGACAATTTTTGTCCAATTATTTTTGGTAGACCTTTTCTTAGAACTTGTGGAGCTATAATAGATTGCAAGAAAGGTAAAGTTTCTGTTGAATTCGATGGTGAGCCATATGAATTTAATTTTTCTAAGTTCTCTAAGCAGCCTCGTGGTACTGATTTACCTAGTGATGATAAAATTATTGAAAGTATTGCCGCTATTGCTATTCCCCCTAATGATCCTTTGCAGCAATACATGGAGGACCACGAGAATGATTTGCATATGCAAGAAAGAAATGAACTAGATGAAATATTTTTGAGGCAGCCAGCTATCCTGAAGCACAACCTTCCGGTTGAACCTTTGGGAATTTTATCAAAACCGAAAGGAGATCCGGTGTTCCATCTTAAACCTCTTCCCGATAAGCTCAAGTATGCTTATTTAGATGAAAAGAAAGTATATCCTGTTATTATCAATTCTAACCTTTCAGGATATGAAGAGGAGCGATTATTGGGAGTACTTCGTAAACACCGAGGCGCAATTGGCTATACCCTTGATGACCTTAAGGGGATTAGTCCATCTATCTGTCAACATACTATCAACCTTGAGCCTGATGCTAAACCAGTTGTTGATCATCAACGACGGTTGAACCCGAAGATGATGGATGTCGTGAGAACTGAGATTCTTAAGCTTCTGGCCGCAAGTATTATCTACCCTATAGCTGATAGTAAGTGGGTAAGTCCGGTACATTGTGTTCCTAAGAAAGGAGGTACAACTGTGGTTCCTAATGATAAAAATGAATTAATACCTCAGAGAATTATTATTGGATATAGAATGTGTATTGATTACAGGAAGTTGAACAAGGCAACTAGGAAGGATCACTACCCGTTGCCGTTCATCGACCAAATGCTTGAAAGGTTATCCAAAAATACCCACTTTTGTTATCTCGATGGTTATTCTGGCTTCTCTCAAATTCATGTTAACACTGCCGATCAAGAGAAGACCACTTTTACTTGTCCCTTTGGTACTTATGCTTACAGGCGTATGCCTTTTGGTTTATGTAATGCCCTTGCTACTTTTCAAAGGTGTATGTCTGCTATCTTTCATGGTTTCTGCGGGGATATTATGGAAGTCTTCATGGACGATTTCTCCATCTATGGAACTTCTTTTGACCATTGTCTTCACAACCTTAATAAAGTTTTGCAGAGATGCGAGGAGACAAATTTGGTACTCAACTGGGAAAAGTGCCACTTTATGGTTAATGAAGGAATTGTTCTTGGTCACAAGATTTCCGAAAGGGGAATTGAAGTGGACAAGGCCAAGATCGAAGCTATTGAGAGGATGCCCTATCCAAGGGACATCACAGGTATTCACAGTTTTCTCGATCATGCAGGTTTTTATAGAAGATTTATTAAAGACTTTTCTAAAACCTCGAGACCCCTCACTAATCTTCTCCAGAAGGATGTTCCTTTTGTATTTGATGAAAATTGTAAGGAAGCTTTTGAAGTCCTTAAGAAAGCTTTAATAACTACTCCTATAGTACAACCACCTGACTGGAATTTACATTTTGAGATTATGTGTGATGCAAGTGATTTTGCTGTTGGAGCTGTTTTAGGACAAAGAGTTGATAAGAAATTGAATGTTATACATTATGCTAGTAAAAACCTTGATAGTGCTCAAAGAAATTATGCTACTACTGAGAAGGAATTCTTAGCTGTAGTTTTTGCTTGTGATAAGTTTAGGCAGTATACTGTTGATTCCAAAGTTATTATTCATACTGATCATGCTGTCATTAAGTATCTTATGACAAAGAAGGATGCCAAGCCAAGGCTTATCAGATGGGTACTCCTTCTTCAAGAATTTGATTTGCAGATTGTTGATAGGAAAGGGGAAGACAATCCGGTGGCGGACAATCTTTCAAGGATGGAAGATATACCGCACGACCCCATCCCAGTTAACGATAGTTTTCCACACGAGCAACTTGCCGTTGTAAAAGTACAATCTCTTTCCGATCCTTGGTATGCAGATTATGCTAATTTTATTGTTGCAAACTATTTGCCTCCAGGACTAACACTTCAGCAAAGGAAGAAGTTCTTTCATGATTTGAGGCACTACTTTTGGGATGACCCACATCTTTTCAAAGAAGGTCCCGATGGGATCGTGAGAAGATGCATTCCGGAACATGAGCAGAAGGACATTCTCAGACGGTGTCATGATAGTCCCTATGGAGGACATCATGCCGGTGAGAGGACTGCACATAAGGTTTTTCAATCAGGTTTTTATTGGCCTACTCTCTTTAAAGATGCTAGAAATTATGTTTTAGCCTGTGATAAATGTCAGAGAGTTGGTAACATTAGTAGAAGGAATGAGATGCCTATGAATTACTCACTAGTGAATGAACCTTTAGATTATTGGGGTTTTGATTTTATGCGTCCTTTTCCTTCTTCGCACAAGTACACTCACATTTTAGTAGCTGTTGATTATGTGACCAAGTGGGTTGAAGCAATCCCCACTGAAAGTGCTGATCACAAGACATCCTTGAAAATGCTTAAAGATGTAATTTTTCCTAGGTTTGGTGTACCAAGGTATCTCATGACCGATGGAGGATCACACTTCACGCACGGAGCTTTTAGAAAAGCTTTGGCCAAATACGATGTTAATCATAGAATTGCTTCACCATATCATCCTCAAACTAGTGGGCAAGTTGAGCTCACCAATAGAGAGATTAAGTTGATCTTGTAGAAAACAGTAAACAGAAATAGAAAGGATTGGTCAAATAAGTTAGGAGATGCTTTGTGGGCATATAGAACTGCTTACAAAAACCCCATGGGCATGTCCCCCTATAAGATGGTGTATGGCAAGGCTTGCCATTTGCCATTAGAGTTAGAGCACAAAGCTTTCTGGGCTATTAGAGAGCTTAACGCTGACCCAAAATTAGCTGGTGAGAAGCGTCTCATGAACTTGACTTCTCTAGATGAATGGAGAAGTGAAGCTTACGAGAGCGCTAAAATGTTCAAGGAAAAGGTAAAAAGGTGGCATGATAGGAAGATTCTGAAACGTGAATTTAATGCTGGTGATAAAGTTTTGTTGTTCAGATCCCGTTTCAGGTTTTCTCCAGGTAAACTACTTTCCAGGTGGGAAGGACCATTTCATATTGAAGAAGTTTATCGGTCTGGAGCAATTAAGATTAATAATTTTGAAGGTACCAAACCTCAAGTTGTGAATGGGCAAAGACTTAAACATTACATAGCAGGAGACCCTGTCAATGTTGATGTGAATATAATATACACAACAAACCATGAAGAACATGTTGCAGCCCTGTTTCAGACGCCAGCAGAAGTAGAATAAAGAAAAGGTATGTAGTACGGTAAGGAAACATCGCGAACCGCCATAAAAGTTCCGTATTACGTGTTTCTGGAAAATTAGTAAAATTCCGAACCTAAGTGGAGCCGGAGACGACCTCCAGGGAGTCCAGGCGCCCCCCCTGGCGCCCCCCCTGGGCCGCGCCGGCAGGCCGCCTGGACACCCGGGAGCCCGTCTCCGACCCCGCTTTGGTCCGTTACCTTCCTTTCTGTGCATAAATTTTTCCTACATATTTTTCCGGACTGTTCCGGCAACGTATCTTGCGATTTCGCATGTTTTCTCTTTGATCTGTCTCTGCCAGGGAATCTTTCAGCTGAATTTAGGTGCCATGGCTTCTCCAAGCTCCCCCAAGGACGAGTTTGTCGTTAACGTCATCAACCCTTACCTCGCTGAGGTGAAGAAGCACCCTCAGGTTGTTCGGATGGAGGACGGTGTCCTTCATCAAGAAGATCTGAAGGGACCTATCAAGGAGGGGAGCATCCAGGCCAGGCTGGAAGAAGTGGAGCAAGAAGTCTTCGAGTACAAGAAGATGATCGAGCGTGGTGTTGAAGCTAACTTTAACATCATCGACGAGCTAAAGACCCACTTCCTGAAGGAGATGAATGAGATGTGGAAAAGCATCACCTCGTCTGAAGAAAGAATTATAGAGCTCCAAGGGCAAATTAATGATCTACATAACCAGAACTGTGAGTATGAACTGAGGTTTCTGCGCATGGGTTTGGGTGCTGAATGCAGGATTCAGGAGACGAGCTTCTCATATGAGACTGGAGAACCCCTTCCATGGAAGCGTTTCGCCAAGGACTACTTGATCAACGCCAACAAGGATGATGAGTGAAATCTCCTGGGGTAATGGCATTCCCTTGGCTTGTTCCAAGCTTGGGGGAGTGCCCGGTATCTTTATCTTTACCTTTTGTCTTTTAGAGTCAAGTAGGGTCGTATCATGTCTAGGGAGGTTATCATATGAGATATGTGTGTGCATTGAGGTCTATCACTCCTTTGGTGAAGAATTGTATCCGTGAGTGTGGAGTCGTCTATGATGGAATATTAATGAGAAGTTTATCGGTTCCTTTTGCTGCACTCGGTATTCTCTTCACGCAATCGACCTTATATGATGATTCTTATGGGGAGTATTGACCTTATGTCAGGTATGGCTATGAAACTTTATTTAATCTTGGCAAACATAGCTTTGGTCATAACAACAAGCATGATTTTCTTAAAGTATCAACATAGCCAAAACCCTTATGTTATTATGCTTGAAGTGTTATGCTGACAAGGAAGACAACTTGATGTGTTATGCTTATTTCAATGTTCATGCTTTACATTGCTTTGCATCTTAGTCATCATCAGTCGTCTGCTCTCTCAAAACCTTTGCTAGCCTAACTCTGTACTAAGCAGAATTCTGCTTGTGCATCCATACCCTTAAGCCAATACCTTCCATATGAGTCCACCATACCTACCTACTCATGGTATTCCACTACCACCTCCTAAAAGTATATAATTTATGTGTTATCCTTAAATGTTCAAAATCTTTTATTTTGTGCCTCTGTTTTAGCTCATGAGGAAGTAATAGCTAATTCATAGTCTTTTTGAGTTGGACAAGCTTCACCCCGGGATTGCATGTATAATGTGCAAACCCATAATACGAGAAGGAGCTGGCATAGAGTGCGCCCGGCTTAAAAATAATATAACAAACAAACCCTCCTTCACGCTTTGTTCATGAGAAATCAGAAAACTTTGGCAGTGATAAACAAAGGAGAATAAGAGGATGTTATCGTCCTCGTGCAGGAGCCGTTCCTCGAAACTTGTCCAGCTCAAAAAGCAATTGAGTTATCTATTAGCATTCGTTGACAAATCATGCACCCCCCTAAAACTTGTTTTCATTCTGTTTGATTTGAGGATAGCACATGAGTTTTCCCTACTACCCTAGAACAGGGCCTATCTTTTAATTTTAAGTTGAGTCAGTTACTTCTACTTCCTTCTATTTCTCAAAGAGAGCAGACGTTTGATGTTGATAAGGATTCATCCATATAAAGCTGCATTAAGATTTGTCATATCATATCCTTGTTGACATTATCATTCGATAAGTAAGTTGTTTGTCATGCCCAGCTAAGGCAAATATCTTCCTTTGTGTTAACACTTTCACTTCTTGCCTATTAACATGTTATTTCAAAAAGCTTCAATTGATCTCATCAAAATATAAGAGCAAAAGTTAAATCTATTTGTTGTTCTTTGACCGAAGGACATGTTTGCCATGATATAATGAGTTTCCTTAGCCCTACTTTCGATTATAAGTGTTATCACTCTTTTATAAGGGCTTTATGAATTGAAGATTGCTGTTGAGGATATTTGAGTTGGTAAAGAAACTATGATGCTTCTTGTCCGTATTTTATTTATCGACACTTCACTCTCTAAACTTGTGGACAGGTTTACCGAGTTCATATTCGCTTGGGGACAAGCGAGGTCTAAGCTTGGGGGTGTTGATACGTCCAAAATGCATCACTATTTTGTATCATAATTTATCCTTATTCATTGATATATTTCACGTTACGATGATGTTCTTATGTTGTTTTGGTCTATTTTACACAGTTTGCAAACTTTCCGATGCCGAAGCAGCAGACGCAGGATTCAGCAGTAAAAAGTGGACACTGAGTTGCTGAAGAAGAATACCTCCAAATTACCTGAAAATTGACAGGAGATATTTTTCGGACGGATCACGAAGGCACGTGAAAGGGCAACCAGAGGGGGGCCACAGGGTGCCCAGGCGGCCTGGGGGCGCGCCCCCCTAGCCGCGCCGGGGGGTCGCCTGGAGCCCCTGGCCCACCTCTGGCCGCCCCCTTTTGCATATATGCTCTCCGTTATCCAAAAACCCTAGAGACGGGAATTTTTACGGAGTTCCACCGCCGCTCCGTGGCGGAAACCTACAGAGAAGAAAAAGCCATCTCCGGCGGGCAGATTCCGCCGGGGAGATCACCTCCCGGAAGGGGAGATCGTCGCCATCGTCATCACCATCGTCACGGGCATCATCGAGATCATCATCAACATCATCCCCAACACCAGCACCATCTCCATCTTCATCCAAATCTCATCTTACAATCGTAACTTGTGTTGTAACTCGTAGTACCTATCCTCTCTACTCCATCGGTGTTGATTACTACTTTGTGGTGAATGTTATTGAGTTTTGTTGGAGAAATATTATTATGTCCAGATTGTTTATCACATATTTATCCCCACTGATCATGATCTCCTTTATGTCTCGTGAGTAGTTACCTTAGTTCTTGAGGACATAGGGAAAGTCTTGTTGTTAGTAGTCATATGCTGTTGAAGTAATATGTGTTGTTTGATACTTAAGTTGCGTTGTCATTCTACTAGTGGTGTTGTGTGAGTCGAACACCCAACACTTCGCCTTATTAAGGACCTAGGAGAATACATTGTGTATAAAGAATGCTTATGGTGGGTTGCCGGAGTGACAGAAACCTGAACCCCAGTTCGCACGCTTTTGCATAAGGGAATAATGGATCCTCGATCGTATTGCTATGGTTAGGCTTTTGCCTTAAATTCTATCTTGTATTTGCGGATGCTTGCAAGGTGTTTAATCATAAGAGTGCACTCATCTTAGTCTAGAGAGTGTACTAGCATAGATCCACCCACTCAACACTTATCAACACATGACATAGTATCGATACAGAATATGGTGAAAGCACATGACTACCTCTCCCGTGTGTCCTCAGGAACGCTTTAGTCTTTATAAGTTCAGTTGCTAGGCCTCTCCTTTGCTAAGAAAGGATTGGGCCACTTGTTACTCTCAGTACCTTTTATAATACTTGCTTTTACCTTCCTGTTGCTTATACCGAGAAAACCCCTAAAAGTTATCTTTCAGTGCTTGCAGTAATTTCTTGCTCAGAATCGTTTATCAATACCTTCTGCTCCTCGTTGGGTTCGACACTCTTACTTATCGAAAACGCTGCAATAGATCCCTTACGGTTGTGGGTCATCAGTGGATCAGCGAGCTGCATAGCTTGTATCCGGCGGGCTTGGCGGGCCATCCATCCAGCTTGGATGCGGAATAACTACTCTTCGTAAGCCATTGTAAGAGTGGACAAAATGGTGAAGGAGGAGATAGGGGAGCGGCGGAGGTGTGCGATTCTTGGCCGGCGTTTGGCCTCGTTTAAATAGGAGGTTAAATAGACGACAGACGAGAGGAGCTCGGCCGTCGTTGCGTTTAATGCCGGTCCGGTCATGAACGGACGTGTGTCCAGAGTGGGTTTCTCGGCTTCCACACAGGCGGGTTTCATGGAGGCATTTGAATGCGGTAAGGAGGCATGTTTAGCCGGGAGTGCAGCGGTGGCGCCCTCGACTCTGACGTAGGATATCACGCCGTTCTTCCACTGACGTGTGGGCTCTTTGGGTACATGGCCTGCATGTCAGTGACCCAATGCAGACAGCGCACAGCAGAGGAACCTTTGTTGGGTCAAGGCGGTCAGAAGTGGGCATTTCATAAACTGATGATTGTTCATTGAGTGTGACATCATCCTTTTCATGTAGATAAGCCTACTATGTTGATAGCCTGTTCGATACGTTGTGAATCATAAAGACCGCTACAAACTTCAATGTTCTGCTTATCACAGACAAGATTGATTAATACCCGTAACAATCCATGTCCTTAACAAAGGGTGCATGCATGTATAGGTTGAGCGCGTGTCTTGCGTCGTGCGCTGTGTGCATGCAGGCGTGCGAGCGTTGCGTGCGTGCAAGGGTACATTTCAGTGTTGCATGCATGTGTGCGTACGTGTGTGTGTTCGTGAGTGCATGTGTACGCGTCAGTGTTGCACGCCTTCATGCGTGCGTGTGTTCGTTATGTGTATGTGTTAGTGTTGCACTCCTGCATGCGTGCGTGTCTTGCGTGCGTGCATGTGTACGTGTGGGGTGAGGCTACACATCACTCGGCTGACTTTTTCATCTCTGGTCATTAGATTTTCCAGCCGTTGGATACGAAATCAAGGGCCTGCAGTTTATATCAAACTCCACCCCGCTGAGCCGCCAACCACCACCAGCCGAACTGCCGGCCCGCGCCGCCCGCGGCCGGCCCGCGCCGCCATGCTGCCCCGCCGCCCCGCCCACCCCGAAACCACTCCTCACCGCTGGTCCGCCGCCGCACCGGCCATCCCTCTAGGCCCCCCGCGCCGAGCTTTTTCTCCGGCGATCCCCACCCCACCGCCCAATCAATGCGCCCCCACCACCGACGACTGCCAACCAGAGGTCTCACGACTTCGAGTACCCATCGACCACTAATTTATTACCATTTATGTCCTTCATATACGCGCTGATGGGTGGGCCCCAATGTTGAGGATATCGCTTATCGTTATCGTCTCGGTCAGCTGGGGATTAGAGATTAATCTGAAATCGGCCGATTAATCGATTTTATCGGTCGACTATTAATCGGCCATTTTTTCAAAACCCTGGTTCCCAACACTAAAATATGCTATATTCAACACCCAAACAAAATTGGATGGAAGTGTTACCTTGAATCCTAGCCTTTGAATCCTGATATAATGACAAACAAAATAGAAAAAACATTACATATTGCATAAAAAGGTCCACAAAATACAAATAAACATAATTCTTGCAAACATAGTGCTACGAATAGGACCGGTTTATCGGCAGATTCCCGATAAATCGCTTGTCATAGCGATAAATCGGCCCAAATGATAAATGATGAAGATAAGGCATAATCTTATCGGTCACCTCAAGAGTAGCGATAAATCGGACGATAAATCGCTGAATCGGAAGATTTCTTGAACAGTGGTGGGCCCTATGATAATGTGCGCTGCTGAATGTGGACCGTCTGACTAGTCAATTGATCGTGTCATCACCAAATTACGGAGCTGTATAGTGAGCCAGTGACCGTATGATCACCCTAAAATGTATTTTATTAACACAGTACATACTTAAACTACCATTTATTTCTTTCATATATGGGCTGACAGGTGGGCCCCACGGTTACGCGCCCCGATGGTGCAACACTAGTTGCGCCACGTGGAACGTTTGATCGGTCAATTGATTGTGTCATCAACAAAATACGGAGTTGTACGGGTGAGCCAGTGACCGTATAATCATGACATGTATTTTTTTAACATGGTGCAGATGCAATGACTCATATATACGCGCAAGCACTCACCGCTATAAGCGCACACACACAGACCCTACCCCAATGAGCACCTTCGAGAGAGTGGGCCAGCATATGATCTCGAGATTTTACGAAGTCACCATAGGTGCCTTGTAGTCGAGTGGAACGTCTCCTCCCACTGAACGCACATCGCTGGAAAATACTGAAATTAACCCAGGATAAATGCGAGCACCAGGACTTTAACCCTAGTGGGCTTAAGAAACCACTGTCCTCCTAACCATCCAACCACATGTTGGTTAGCACGACAAAATGTATGTGGTGACCGTGATGAGCTTATTCTGAAGTCCAGTGACCATATCGTGCTTTCGCTTCAAATACAATGACCGTAAGTGTCGTCAACAAAATACGGAGCACGCATCAAATGCAAAGTCCGTCAGTGTCATCAAGAAAATACAGAGACGTATCGTGAGCTAGATACCATATGATCACCACGAGAATGTATACGGTGACCGTAATGAGCATATTCTGAACTCCAGTGACCGTATAGTGCTTTAGCTTGAAATGCAATGGCCGTCATGCGTGAATGTGTCGTGGGCATGCATACTTTTAGAGGGCCGAGAGATAGTTTGTGTGCGTATGTGAAAGTGGTGTAGAAAGAGGGGATGTCCGGTGGAGACAAGGAGAGATATTCCCTTTGTTTATCTTTCCCGTGACTAATATTTTAGGAGAATATATAAACATTCACAATGCAGAACAAATATTTTTGGATGCACCATGCAATTAACTTTCATTTATAACATTGTACTATTATGTATGCTTATTTTCTTAGTGGCCGATTGCGTGTGTGGTGTGGTGGGCACATCATTTCTAGTTGTGGTGGGTCAACATGAGGACTCATGGGTCGGTTCCATCCTGCGCCACATAGCTTGGATCGAGATGCGTTATACGAAGACCCATGTGGAGGACTCGGCATACAACACGAAGCTAGCTACCAGAGTCGCGGAGGACTCTATCCCCACTGGTGATAAGCTGACTATATATGATTAGTAACCCTAGGTCCCCATTATGTTATAGAAGCTTGGGGGCTAGTTCAGCGATAGTATACACACACGCACAATGCCTGGTATTCATGTGTACTTTGTACACACCCCTATGACTAATATACAGTATCAGGAGTTGGCTTTTTCCTCAACTGCAAGGGTCCGAACTAGGGTAAAACTTTGCCTCGTATTACCATCCAGCCTAACAGTCAGGGATATCCTACCAAATGATATGATGGAATCATATCTGCCAACTACTAAGAGAGAGGTGTGTCTGGGGGGGGGGGCAATGTGTGCGAGAGAGGCCTAAAGATAATGTGCATGCGGGAGACACGTAGGCACATATATGTGTGTATAGAGGGCTAGTAGAGACCGTGCGTGTGTATATATGCATGTGAGAGAAATAGTGTTTTCCAACCGAGATTAGTGAAAAGAGTGGTACATAGTAGTCAGAAAGAGAGAAAGAGAGAGATACAGAGAGAGCATGTGCGTGAGACTCCCCGACACCCCGAGAGAGATTCTGAGCATGTGTGAAAGAGAAATGCCGATGCATATAAAGTGTGTGCACTTATGCGGTAGAAAGAGATATATAGCGCGTTTGTGAGAATGGGTCGAGGCATAGTGCATCTACGTGAAAAAGACGGCTCTACGCATTAAATTAAAATATAAATGGCATTATTATTTTTGGATGAGATCATGAATTTTGCAAATTGCGTATGGACGATAATCGGTCTATCAGACACCCATACTCTATTGAATTCTAGCATGAGCATGTGTTTATTTCATATTATCGATCCATAGAGTGAGAGCGGTTTGAAATACAGGCAATGGATGCTTTTGCAATCCATATATAAACATTAATTAGTGCACTCCATGTTGTTAGTGTGAAGCACTTTATACATTTATCACTCGCATGGATACATTCCAAATTGCTAGCTATGAAATAGAATACATGTCGAATTCAACATAAAGGGGGTTTCGGAGATTCGAATTCATAGGAAGTGCATTCATCTATTTGAATCCGAGATAATGGAATTTGTAAATCAGATGTAAAAGGGGGCATCAATCTTTGTTGTGCGTTTGAACATGCTATATATATTCATGCGCATGTCTAACTCTTTTTCGCAACCAAGGAGATTATATTTGGAACGATGCATGAACTGAGGTAAGTTGCATATTTTTTAATATATATTCGTGTACAATGTATATTCAAATGTACCACCTCCATTCCAAAATAATCCTAGCTTTATTATTTTCAAGAGTAAAGATTTGTGAAGTTTGACAAATCCTGAATGTTCAATTCAAGAGAACCGAAAACGTTAATGCTTCTTCTCCTAAATATTGAACGAAGCGCCAAATAGGCCTCTGCTCACCCGAAACCGCGCGAGACTAATGTTTGGTGGTAGGAAATTATTGTCCTGACTCTGGCCCGTGTAGCCTATCGGCTCGATGTCCAAAGGTCTAAACCGGGGTAGGTTTGTAACTTCACCAAGATGTCAGTCTCAACCGCCTCCGAGAAGCATTCATACGCCATGGGCGCCTAAACACCCATGCGCTCAGCCGAAATCTACCCCGCCCACATTTGGGACACCTGAGATTACTGTCCTACCCCCAACCCGCAATATGTCCGAAATTTTAGATGGGGGCAAAGTTTGTAACTTTCCCCAAATTTCAAACAAGCGCGTCCCAAACTGAAACTTTGTTCCCCCTTAGTTCCCCGCCTCCCTCCGTTTCCCCATTCATACTCCGTGGGTGCCATAACGCCCTTTCCACCAGCCGCGAAACCCCAACCTCCTCCATCCTCCACCCCATAGTGCCCAATCTACCGCCGCCCAACTCCATCACGCCGGAGCCGATACCCCGACGTCGTCGTCCAACGCAAACGCAAACGCAACGCCCTCAAGGACTTAGCAGCTGAAGCCGAGGTAGAGCTACCTCCACGACGCCGACGCCGATGTGCGCCGTACCAGAACCACTCCTACCACGCCGTCCTGTGCCTCACTGCCGCCGCTCCACTGTCGCAACCGTCCACCGCACCAGAGCTGTTCCCGCTACACCGTCGTTAGCCGCCTCGGATATGCTTCCCCGCCGCCGACAGACGGCCATCGCACCACACTCCACAACTTGACCATGGGTTCGTGCAAGGCTGCATCGTCCTTCACAACTTCTCGTTTCTAGCGAACCTGTAATATCCCAAATTTTCAATTTGGAATGTTATACATAGATCATATTGCATTGCATATTTTCTTTGCATTTGTGCATGGCGATCCTCAAAATTCTAAGCAACTCAAGGACCTACGGAGAGAGTTGGGAATTCTACCGTTTTCGTATTTGAGTTTTCTCGAATACCAGTACGAGGATCACGTTGGTCTTAATTATTTTTCTCTCCTAAAAATATTTCTTAATAAAATATATGAGCGGAGATAATATGACTTCTCCAAAATAAAAGAAATATTGGAGGAAAAATATTAAAATCACTTTTGGATTTTATTCGGATTCATTTGCGATTTTATTTGCATAGGAAAAATGCACGTTTTTAAAAATTGCATTCAGGTTTGTAAAAAATGTTCACTTTTTCCTAAATATTATTAGAGGACGGTGTAAATTTATTTCGGAATTTTGGGAGTCTGTTTAGTTTTTTTCCGTCTGTTTTAGTGCGTCAGGACTCTTTAAAAAAAGGGAATCGACTTCGGGCCGTACCCGACTAGGACTCCCCCTAGCCGTCCCCTTTATAAGGCCCGCCCGACCCCCGCCGCCAGCCCACCTCGCGCCGCCAGCCCGCCCGCGCCGCCGAACCCTAGCGCGCCCGCGCAGCCACAGTCGCCTCGTCCCGCCGCCACCGCCGCTCGCGCCGCCGTCGCCGCCCCGCCGTGCCGCCGTCACCGCCCCGCCGCCGTCGCCGGAGCCGCAGCCGCCGGAGCCGCCGCCGTCGCTGGAGCCGCCGCCGCTGGACCCGCCCGACGAGGTAGCCGTCACCGCGATCTCGTCGCCGTCGCCGTCGTTTTTTTAAACCGATCGGTTTTTTTGGAACCCTAGATCTCTTTTTCTAAATAGATCGGTTCATTTTTTTCCGCTTTAGTTAGTTTGCGGACGTTTGTCCATACGTTCATTTTAACGAACGTTGTTCGCCCGTTAGTTACAGACAGCGAACTTTCGTTCGTTAGCCTGTTCGTCAATTTTCTTTTTTTGGGTTTTTTCCGCGAATATTTTCGATCAAGATTTCTGCCCTGATCTTGTTTTTCGTTTGTATTTTCGCTCGAGAGTCGGAATCAGGTGATTCAAAATCCCAGATCTTCGTCTCGAAGCCCTCTTTCCGTTTAACCAACTTGAACAAGGTTTTTCTACTGTAAAATTTGGCTTTAGATCAATCTAGTAAATGGATCTTGTTTCTTTCGCAGTTTGAGTTTCGTTGCTCCGTTTGATTTGATTCTTTTTGCAAACCGGAGTTCTTAAGTTGAACTTTCTGGTTAGATCTTCTTATTTGGAGTTATGTTGTGCATATTTTCTTGATTGCTTATGTATGCTATTGTTTGCTTGCGATAGAATACCCAGAGTGCGAACCGTGCTACTACGAGTCTCTAGGTTTTGCGAATCATCAGCAAGGCAAGTAACACTTTGATGATACCCCTTTATTACACAGTTTTTATGCATTATATTAAACCCTCACACATTGCATGAGTAGGATCTCTTAACTTGTGGGTATGGGAAGTAGATTTAGGTAGAACCTATTACCTGCATTATTTTCAAACCCTAGGGAGTTACTTCTACGTTATGCTTAGGTTGCCATGCTATGTTCGTAGACGTGGATTGGGTTTGAGTGAAATCCATGACAGATGTGAGTTGTTAATTAATGGTTCAACTTAAGGTGGCTACTTGAATACACATCTGGGTGGATTGGTTGTAGGGCACCTGGAGAATCTAGTGTTGTCCTAGGAAATCCCGGAGGAACCGTGTGATTATCCTATGGAATGCCACCCAGGCTCAAAGGGATCATAAAAGTATTCATGCTAGAAACTTCCGTGTGCAGCCACAATGCCATTATGGGCTCTGGCATAATATGAGTAAGTTGTGTGAGCTCTTTCAGTGGTGGACTAGCAGATGTAGGGGAAAGTAGGTGTACCAGTCCACCCAGGGTAAAGAGTAAATGCTTCTGAAAGACTGTGTCTCGGTCATTCGTTTCTCAAACACCATGTAGTGCGAGAAATCCAACGAAGGAGATCGAGTCTTGTGGGAAAAGTGCACAAACCTCTGCAGAGTGTACAAACTGATCATGATTAGCCGTGTCCTCGGTTATGGACAATCTTGAGTATCTGGTACTTGAATTATTGGTTGATCTCATCACTCTAAAGTTAATTTGTTGGGTTAATGATGACTAATTTAATTGGGATTGAGTTGGAGGTACCTTCTCAATGATGTTTCAACTACCATGATAGTTAAAATAAAATTTATTCCTTTGTTGTAGGGAAAATTGGCTTTATGCAAAAACTTTAACCTTAGAGCCTCCACCAGCCAAATATGCATATAGTGTTAGCCTTTATTCTGTTACTTGCTCTACTGTGTTATCTTGCCAGCATATTCCATGTGCTGACCTGTTTCGGGCTGCAACATGTTACGTTGCAGATTTTTCAGACGAGGATTAAGATGTGCTAGGTCGTTTGTCATGCACTCAGCTATGCCGTTGGAGTTGATGGACTCACCTATCTTCCAAGCCTTTCGCCGTTATTGTGTTAGATGGCCTTAAGCCATAGACTTTTGTAATAAGTTCTCGTTTGAGACATTCGATGTAATAAGTGTGTGATTGCCACTATGTTATAAATCCTTCAAGTACTGTGTGTGTCAGCATTACCGATCCAGGGATGACACTGAAACACAGAGACTTCGGTCCATTCGGATCATGGTCGCTACAGAACCACAAGAAGATCGTTGGAAAAACAAAAGGAGGACACAGCACTGCTAGCAGAAAGAGGTACTCCTCTTCCCTTATTCGTGCAAACCTTACGTCTCTGCTCACACCGTATTCATCCCACGAAAGAAACTAGTTGGGCTCTTCTTACCGCATGTTCTTCATGATACTAAATGCACAAGGTTTCCTCCCTTTAATATTTCACCTTTGCTAGAGGTCAGTAGCCCGCCTGGATTTCAATTCAGGGCCAGTCGAGCCGCAATTAAAAGAAGTAGCACCCGCTTAGGCACGCGGAGCACCTAGTCCTCCTGTTCGCCGAGGAAGCAGCGCACCGGTGTCTATCATAGGGGTGTGGGGCGCAGGAGCTGCTTGCGCCCGATCTGGAGGTCGGTGGGGCTTGAATGGATTGCCGGGGGGCGGTGCCAAGCACAGCGGTGCGGTGCGGTCGAGGGGAGGGCGCAGGCAGGGGACTGGGCCGATGGTCGCTGCCGTTTTGAGGAAGATCGTCAACACTGACTGGCTGGAGGTAGATGAAGGCGATCTGCCCGTTCTTTGTACATCAGACGGTGTAGAAAAATGGACTGACCTATTTGTTTCCAGTCGAATGTTATTTTCATAGAATCATGTAGTAATTTAGTGTGCCATGCATGTTGTAGAGCTATCATATGTCTCCCATCATTTATTTCTCACCGACCCGCTATCTGCTACCTTTACACTATACTAATTGTGCACACACTTCACCCATACTCACACTATTGTTTTTTTATGCATGGGTATTTCAAACTCTGACGCGGTGTTGATGAATGCTGAAAAGAAAAGACAGAAGTCGCTCCAGTGTAATTCGAAGATAAGAACTAAGCATTTCAGCGCTCTAAAGGATGTAGTGTCAGCAGTTGGAGACAGTAAACGTAGCTCTGCAGTTGATGATCTCAATTGCCACACACAACCATCCCAGGTGCTTGCTTTAGCTTCGCGCTGTCAAATGTGGTTGCATGTTGCATATGGTGTCTAGCTTGTATTGCTTCCAATTTGTTAAATTGCATCTGCTTACTTTACACATTATACCTTTGATAATGACATGCCTTCCTGTTTTTGATACATACTACATATGTCTATTAACCATGTTCGTACATCAAACTAATGCTCTTTTGTATCCCTCATCAATCACTTATGGTGAGACAGTCACCCAGGTGGGTTACTGTGAGACGCCATACTCGTTTAAAGAGTGCAGTGTCATCCTCCCCACATGATTCTCAAGAAACAGCAAGGCTAAATGAAGATAGTCATCGTAGCTCTCTTGCTGATGACCGCAATTCCCCCACACCACCATCACATGTGCTTGCTCTAACTTCGCAGTGTGATATGTGGTTGCATGTTGCATACGGTGTCTAGATTGTAATGCTTCTAATTAGGGTAAATTGCATCTGCTTAGTTTACACATTATACCTGTGAATATGACAGGTCTTCCTATTTTTGGTACACACTACATCTATGTGTTAACCTTGTTCTTACATGAAACTACCTCTCTTCTGTATCCTGCATCAATCACTTATGACGAGTCACCTTTATTCGTTGCATATTGCATATTATTTCTAGCCTGTTGCCATGCATTGCTTCTAATTTGGTCGAATACATTTGTTAGGGCACCCTTTTAATTTGGCAGAGTGATATTGGTTTCATCTTTCATATGGTTTCTAGCTTGCATTGATTCTAACAAGTTCAAGCACCTTGTGCTTAGTTTACACTTTATACATCATACATGTCAATATGTCACACCGTCTTGTTTTTCATACATATTCCATCCTCCTATCATGCGGCTGCCTTACATGAAAGTAGTGTTTGTCTGTATCATGCATCAATGAGTTTTGAAGAGCAAATTTTATTCCTTTTTCTTGTGGATTTGACTTGACAAGGCAAAATGAAGAAACAGGAAGGAAAAGAGTAAGGAAGGCGATGATGGTGGTCCTCTGCAGCAACGTAAACGGAGCATCTATACCGATTCTCCTTGTACTAATAGTGCATTACAAGGTCCAAGTCTCCACTCCCCTACTCCACCATCCAAGGTGCTTTCTCTAACATGGCAGTGTGATATCTGGTTGCATGTTGCATATGGTGTCTAGCTTGTGTTGCTCCTAATTAGTGTAAACTGCATCTGCTTAGCTTCCACATGATACGTGTGAAGATGACACGCTTTCCTGTTTTTGGTACATACTAAATGTGTCTATCACACCATGTTCTTACATGAAACTATTCTTCTTGTGTATCCTACACCAGTCACTTATGATGGAACACCTTTAAGTTGGCAGTGTGATATTGGTTTGCATATTGAATATGATTTCTAGCATGTATTGCTTCTAGTTTGATGAACGCTACCTATGACGAGACAGTTTTAACTTGGCAGAGTGATATTGATTGCACCTTTCATATGGTGTCTAGTTTGCAGTGCTTCTAATTTGTTGAAGTGCCTTCTGCTTAGTTACCACATCATAGGTGTGAATATGTCAGGCCGTCCATTTTTTCGTACATATTCCATCCTCGTATCATGACTTTGCCTTTCATCAGATTAGTGTTCGTTAGTATCATGCATCAATGAGTTTTGAAGAGCAAATTTTACTCCTTTTTCTTGTGGGTTTGACTTGACAAGGCAAAATCAAGAAAGAGGAAGTAAAAGAGTAAGGAAGGCGATGATGGTGGTCCTCTGCAGCAACTTAAACGGAGCATCTGTACCGATTCTCCTTGTATTGATAGTGCATTACAAGGTCCAAGTCTCCGCTCCCCTACTCCACCATCCAAGGTGCTTGCTCTAACTTGGCAGCGTGATATCTGGTTACATGTTGCATACGGTGTCTAGCTTGTATTTCTCCTAATTAGTATAAAATCCATCTGCTTAGCTTACACATGAAACATGTGAATATGACATGGTTTCCTGTTTTTGGTACATACTATATATGTCTAACACATCATGTTCTTACATGAAACTACTCTTCTTGTGTATCCTGCATCAGTCACTTATGATGGAACACCTTTAAGTTGGCAGTGTGATATTGGTTTGCATCTTGAATATGATTTCTAGCATGTATTGCTTCTAGTTTCATGAACGCCACCTATGACGAGACAATTTTAACTTGGCAGAGTGATATTGATTGCACCTTTCATATGGTGTCTAGTTTGCGGTGCTTCTAATTTGTTGAAGTGCCATCTTCTTAGTTACCACATCATAGGTGTGAACATGTCAAGCCGTCCATTTTTCCTACATATTCCATCCTCATATCATGACTTTGCCTTTCAACAAAGTAGTGTTCGTCAGTATCATGCAACAATGAGTTCTAAAGAGCACATTTTATTCCTTTTTCTTGTGGGTTTGGCTTGACAAGGCAAAATCAAGAAAGAGGAAGGAAGGCAATGATGGTGGTGCTCTACAGCAACATAAACAGAGCATCTCTATCGATTCTCCTTGTACTGATAGTGCATTACAAGGTCCAAGTCTCCGCTCCCCTACTCCACCATCCAAGGTGCTTGCTCTAACTTGGCAGTGTGATATCTGGTTGCATGTTGCATATGGTGTCTAGCTTGTATTGCTCCTAATTAGTATAAACTACATCTGCTTAGCTTACACATGATCCATTTTTTCGTACATATTTCATCCTCGTATCATGACTTTGCCTTTCATCAGATTAGTGTTCGTCAGTATCATGCATCAATGAGTTCTGAAGAGCAAATTTTATTCCTTTTTCTTGTGGGTTTGACTTGACAAGGCAAAATCAAGAAAGAGGAAGGAAAAGAGTAAGGAAGGCGATGTTGGTGGTCCTCTGCAGCAACGTAAAAGGAGCATCTCTACCGATTCTCCTTGTACTAATAGTGCATTACAAGGTCCAAGTCTCCGCTCCCCTACTCGACCATCCAAGGTGCTTGCTTTGACTTGGCAGTGTCATATCTGGTTGCATGTTGCATATGGTGTCTAGCTTGTATTGCTCCTAATTAGTGTAAACTGCATCTGCTTAGCTTACACATGATACGTGTGAATATGACACACTTTCTTGTTTTTGGTACATACTATATCTGTCTATCACACCATGTTCTTACATGAAACTACTCTTCTTGTGTATCCTGCACCAGTCACTTATGATGGAACACCTTTAAGTTGGCAGTGTGATATTGGTTTGCATCTTGAATATGATTTCTAGCATGTATTGCTTCTAGTTTCATGAATGCCACCTATGACGAGACATTTTTAACTTGGCAGAGTGATATTGATTGCACCTTTCATATGGTGTCTAGTTTGCAGTGCTTCTAATTTGTTGAAGTGCCTTCTACTTAGTTACCACATCATAGGTGTGAATATGTCAAGCCATCCATTTTTCGTACATATTCCATCCTCATATCATGATTTTGGCTTTCATCAGAGTAGTGTTCGTCACTATCATGCATCAATGAGTTCTAAAGAGCACATTTTATTCCTTTTTCTTGTGGGTTTGACTTGACAAGGCAAAATCAAGAAAGAGGAAGGAAAAGAGTAAGGAAGGCAATGATGGTGGTGCTCTGCACCAACGTAAACGGAGCATCTATATCGATTCTCCTTGTACTGATAGTGCATTACAAGGTCCACATATCCGCTCCCCTACTCCACCATCCAAGGTGCTTGCTCTAACTTGGTAGTGTGATATCTGGTTGCATGTTGCATATGGTGTCTAGCTTGTATTGCTCCTAATTAGTGTAAACTGCATCTGCTTAGCTTACACATGATGCATGTGAATATGACACGCTTTCCTGTTTTTGGTACACACTATATCTGTCTATCACACCATGTTCTTACATGAAACTACTCTTCTTGTGTATCCTGCATCAGTCACTTATGATAGAACACCTTTACGTTGGCAGTGTGATATTGGTTTGCGTCTTGAATATGATTTCTAGCATGTATTACTTCTAGTTTGATGAACGCCACCTATGACGAGACATCTTTAACTTGGCATAGTGATATTGATTGCACCTTTCATACGGTGTCTAGTTTGCAGTGCTTCTAATTTGCTGAAGTGCCTTCTGCTTAGTTACCACATCATAGGTGTGAATATGTCAAGCCGTCCATTTTTTCGTACATATTCCATCCTCGTATCATGACTTTGACTTTCATCAGATTAGTGTTCATTAGTATCATGCATCAATGAGTTCTGAAGAGCAAATTTTATTCCTTTTTTCTTGTGGGTTTGACTTGACAAGGCAAAATCAAGAAAGAGGAAGGAAAAGAGTAAGGAAGGCGATGCTGGTGGTCCTCTGCAGCAACGTAAACGGAGCATCTGTATCGATTCTCCTTGTACTCATAGTGCATTACAAGGTCCAAGTCTCCGCTCCCCTACTCCACCATCCAAGGTGCTTGCTCTAACTTGGCAGTGTGATATCTGGTTGCATGTTGCATATGGTGTCTAGCTTGTATTGCTCCTAATTAGTGTAAACTGCATCTGCTTAGCTTACACATGATACATGTGAATGTGACATGCTTTCCTGTTTTTGGTACATACTATATCTGTCTATCACACCATGTTCTTACATGAAACTACTCTTCTTGTGTATCCTGCATCAGTCACTTATGATGGAACACCTTTAAGTTGGCAATGTGATATTGGTTTGCATCTTGAATATAATTTCTAGCATGTATTGCTTCTAGTTTCATGAACGCCACCTATGACGAGACATTTTTAACTTGGCAGAGTGATATTGATTGCACCTTTCATATGGTGTCTAGTTTGCAGTGCTTCTAATTTGTTGAAGTGCCTTCTTCTTAGTTACCACATCATAGGTGTGAATATGTCAAGCCTTCCATTTTTTCGTACATATTTCATCCTCGTGTCATGACTTTGCCTTTCATCAGAGTAGTGTTCGTCAGTATCATGCATGAATGAGTTCTGAAGAGCAAATTATATTGCTTTTTCTTGTCGGTTTGACCTCACAATGCAAAATCAATAAAGCTGAAGGAAATTGGCAAGGCATTGGATGATGGTGGTCCTTCCGAGCAACTGAAATGGAGGTTCTCTACAGATTCTACTCCGCCATCCTCCCAACAAGATTCGCAAGACAACGCAAGGATAGATAGTCAACGTAGCTGTGTAGATGATGAGCATATCTCCCCTACTCCACCATCACAGGTGCTTGCTCTAACTTGTACTATTATATGCGGTTTCATGTTGCGTATGATGTCTAGCTTGTATTGCTTCTAACTTTGTTAAATTGCATCTGCTTACTTTACACATAATGCCTGCGAATATGACACGTGTTCCTGTTTCTAGAACATACGTGTACATGATGAGCACATATCCCTACTCCACCATCACAGGTGCTTGCTCTAACTTGGCACTATTATATGTGGTTGCATGTTGCGTATGATGTCTAGCTTGGTTTGCTTCTAACTTTGTTGAATTGCATATGCTTACTTTACACATAATGCCTGTGAATATGACACGTGTTCCTGTTTCTAGAACATACGTGTACATGATGAGCACATCTCCCCTACTCCACCATCATAGGTGCTTGCTCTAACTTGGAACTGTTATATGTGGTTGCATTTTCTGTATGATGTCTAGTTTGTATTGCTTCTGATTATGTTGAATTGCATCTGCGTAGCTTACAACTTATACATGCAACGATCACTTACCCATAATACACATTTAACTTGGGACTGTGATGTTGGTTGCATCTTGCATTGTCTTCTAGCTTGTACTGCTTCTAATTTCTTGAAATGGCACTTACGACGAGACACTTTTTACCTGATAGAGTGATATTGGTTGCATGTTCATATGGTGCCCATCTTTCATTTCTTCTAATTTTGTTGAAATGCCTTCCGCTTACTGTTTTTTCATACATATTCCATCCTCCTATAGTATGCGTGAATATGAAACGTTGTCTTATATATAATATATATTCTCCATCCTCCTATCCTGTGCTTGCCTTACATCAAAGTAGTGTTCGTCTGTATCATGCATCAACCAGTTATGCAGAGGTAATTTTATTCATCTTCCTGTGGTTTTGACTTCATAATGCAATATCATAAAATAGGAAGGAAAAGAGTAAGTTAGGGGATGTTGGTGGTCCTCCACACTGACGCAAACATAGACTCTCTAGATTTGCCACTGCTACTGCTAATGAAGTTGAAGTCCCAAGTCTACATGATGAGTTCATCTCCCGTACTCCACCATCGCAGGTGCTTGATCTAAGTTGAAAGTGTGATAATTGGTTTCATGTTGCATATGTTGTCTAGCCTGTATTTCTTCTATTTTGATTAAATTGCACCTGCCGAGTTCATACGTTATACATGTGCATATGACATGGCGTTATGTGTCTAGAATACACTGCATCTATCTATCATACCATGTTCTTACATCAAAGTACTGCTGTTGTGTATACCGCATCAGTCACTCATGATTGGACACTTTTAACATGGCAGTTTGATAGTGGTTGCATCTTGCATTGATTTCTACGTTGTACTGCTTCTAATTTTTCGAATTGCCACTTATGACAAGACACTTTTAACTTGGCAGAGTAATATTGGTTGCATCTTTCATATGGTGTCTAGCTTGCATCACTTCTATTTTCTTGAAAATCCTTCTGCTTAGTTTACACATCGTAGCTGTGAATATGTCATGCCGTCCTGTTTTTCTTACATATTCCATCCTCATACGGTTGTCTTACATCAAAGTATTGCTTGTGTGTATCATGCATCAATGAGTTCTGAAGAGAGATTTTATTCTTTTGTGTTGTGGGTATGGCTTGACATGGCAAAATCAAAAAAGAGCAAGGAAAATAATATAATAGGGAGTGGTGTTACTCGTCGGGTGAAACGGAAAATGATCTGCCGTCCAGATTCTGTTGGTACTTATAGTGCAGTAGAAGGTCCAAGTCCACCGGCTAAATTTACAAACACAGTATCACCTGCTCCACCAGCTGTAGCATCCGCTTCAACTGTACCAGCATCTCAACGAGTTACTCGTTCGTTTGCTCTGGAACTGGCCAGTTCCCAAGCTGCCTTCACACCTAACACTACTTCCAAAGCAATGCTGACACAATAGGACTTGGCAAGATCAGATGAACCTCATGAGCATCAACACCAAGACGGTACCTGGCCGAGTCAAGTTGCAGTTGCATGCTCCTTTATATGTACTCTCACAGTTTGATGTACACTAACACTTTCCCTATTCATTGTTGAAGTAGCACCACGACACAAGCGAAAATAGACATCAGGGATAATGCTTGACAGATTGACAAAATCTAAAGGAGAAAGAATGGAGATCCATTTTTAGGCAGGTTTAAAAAGGCCACGTGATGCTACGGAGTCAGCCAAGTTAGTATCAGAGGCAGCCGTTGCCATTAGGTGTCATGCACGTATCCTCCCAACGTGGATCCAGTACAAGAATGAGAAACACAATGCCCAGTTTAACACCTTCCTTGACCATTTATCCGTAAGTAATGTTTTTCATCGCAATTAGTAATATTGTCTTGCTCTGTCCCATACTTTCTAGCTTCCTCCTAATAAGACTCACATTCTTTTTTCAACAGATGAGGTTCAAGTTGGATCCGAAAGATGATGCAACTAAACAAGCATGCACTCATGTTTTTCAGTCTGCTCTGCGACAGTATCGGTATCACCTTAGAAAATCTCACTTTGAAGGCAAGGCTAACAATGAAATCGCCCAAACATCTCCAGTGGAATATATTACAGATGAAGACTAGATAGCCCTCGTTAAACATAGGTCTGATAAAAAGTATCAGGTAGGCTATATGTATTTGATCAGACCACATATTGAACTTGTATTTATGTATGTGCCTTACAAGTGTATCTTCTTCTAGGCTAACTGTTTGAAGAACAAGACCAACCGTTCTAAAGTGAAATTCCAACAGACAACAGGATCTCGTAGCTATATTGCACACTGCGAGGCTCTTGTAAATAGCTGCTACTTCCTTCTTTTTTCTATGCCATATTATCGTATCTATATTGACTTGTTCCGAATACAGAGGAAAGCCTGTGCGGACCAAAAAGAACCTGAACCGAATGCAGTGCAAATCTTCAAGGATTGCCACACCAGCAAGATGAAGGGCATGAGCACACCAGTTCAAGCCGCAGTTTTAAGTCCTTACTCCTCCTGGCTTTGAACTGATTGGTACTGTGATGTGTTCATTTAACTACTTGGTTTGCAGCCAATGTCAGTTACTCTGTTCACTTTTATACACAGTTGTCTTAACGTATCATTTCACCTTACATGGTTTAAAAGAGATGAATGATATACTTTTGGTCTTGATCTGTATTCTAGTTGTTATGTTCACTTGCGCACACAATGATAAAATAACCTATTTGTTTTATATCTGTTTGCCCATGGTGTGAATGATGTCATACTATGTTCATGCTACTTTAAACCATGTCTCTTTATCCTTAGATGTCAACGAATGTGAGGAAATAGACAATACAGTAGGCATGCTACATGGACATATGTTCCGAAAGTGATTTTATTATGTAGTTGGCACTACAATAGATGCTAATGTATTACAGTAGTTCACCAAAATAAGTTATGTATAAACGTGTAACCTACTTTGTTTGTTTTGTCTCATTAGTAACTTATCTGATACACTAATCTACAAGTTCAAACTTTCAGGAAGATATGGAAAAAATGATTGAACAGCCACAACCACCTGAAGGTGACGAGGCTACCAGAGGCACAATGTCACCTCTTGCTGCAGTGCGTCAATATCTCTCCACTAACAATGCAAAAAGCACCTTCCTGCGTAATCCTGGGTTGGTTGTCAAGGTAACCTCGTCCAAATCGCCTACTGAACAAAATATTCCTGCTAGACAGAGTGATATATCTGTGTTCCAGACACAAGTCCAATCCCTAATGGATGGCGTTTTGGAAACAAGAATAGTGGTTCACAAATGTCGTCAATATATGAATGGTTTTGAAAACAGACTATTAGACATTCGCTTCGTTGTTCAAGAGCAATGGTGGAAAAAGGTGAAGATCGTGCTGCTCCATCAGATTCTACAGCCTGAAACATTAGCACTCAGGTCAAATGATCTGTGCCTCTATACATCTGATGGTGCTTTTATCTGCAAGGACTATAAACTTTATGCCAACAGACCTTTTGTTGTGATACATCATTTATGATGCTGCCAAAGGCTGCAATAATTACGACGCTATTTTTATATAGTGTAGGTTTATCTCAGTAATGTATTCGGCTGAAAGCTTCGTAGGATCCCAACATGCCAACATTCGTCGGGCCCATTCCAATTGGGCTTAAAATGATTATGGGGCCGAAATTTGCATGTAGCCCACTAAAAATATCTAGGCCTAAATCAGCATAAGATTTCATATTTTTCTGGTAGGCCTGTGCCCATAGTGGGCCTTTAACAGGCCTAAATATAATTTGGGCCCTCAGTAACAATAGGCCATTTACAGGTGTAAATACCTCGAGCCCATAAAAACACGGGCCTTTAAAAGACCGAAAGTGAGATTGGGCCCATTTATGATGCGGATCTTTCATAGGTTGAAATTCGGACGGGCCGTAAATGCGCCAACCTAATAAAAGAGCCTTTAACAGGCCGGAAGTTCGGTCGGGCTAGATTATCGTCATTTTTATATGGGCCATTAATGGGCCCAATGTGACGTTGGGCCACATATGGCCCATGGATTTCCTCCGACGTTAACAGGCCGAAAATCACAACATGCCGAAAGTGGCCCAAATCTATAGTGGGCCTCTAACAGGCCGAATGTCAGACATGGCCGCATATGACCCAAATCCTTCACGGTCGTTTATGGGCCAAAAGTTTCAATGGCCTGTAAATGGGCCCAAATGAAGCAGGACCTTTAACAGGCCGGAAATACACCGGGCCGTAATTCGGCCCATATACTTAGCGGACTATTGACGGGCCAGAAGTGACCATGGGCCGCAATGATGACAAGTTTAGGACAGGCCGTTGACGGGCCGATTTGACACTAGCCGTACGAGCCTTAACTAAGAATGTTGGGCCTTTAGTTGGGCCGGCCCATTATGGTCCGCAGAATCTCGCGGGCCTTTAGCTGGGCTGGCCCATTATGGCCCGCAAAATCTCATGGGCCTTTAGCTGGGCCGGCCCATTATGATACGCAAAATCTTGTGGGCCTTTTGCCGGGCTGGCCCATTATGGACCACAAAATCTTGTGGGCCTTTAGTTGGGTCGGCCCATTTAAACTTTATGGGCCACTTTTGGGACGATCCACGCGTCAACATATCATAGGCGCATCTCGCCCACTGGATGAGTGACACCTGTGCCAACGCGGAGCTGACACGTGTTTCCGTCAGCTAATCAGAATTTTACACGTGGAAAATCCCCATTGGTCCGGGCTGTTAACGGGTTATCGGATCCAAAACCGGACCCAATAGCTTAACGGCGTTCCGTTATGGTGGATGCCACGTGTCGGTCACCCTTGACGAAAGCACTTCTGTGACGCGTGATTTATCATCATGGAAGTGGACACTTCTGTGATGATAATTTTGTTAATGTCATGGAACACTTCTACGACAGCACAGGTATGACTATCTTCATTCCATCATAAATTTGTGATGGATGTACATGCATGACAGAAGACGTGACCTACTGTGACAAACACGTATCATCACAGAAGTGTATTTTTTTGTAGTGCAATCAAAGATACCAATTGAAGCAAGCTATCAAAAGATACCAATTGACCCAACTAGACCAATGATCCTACAAGCCACATGACTAAAAGATATTATGATATGAGGAAATGAGCGTTCTAAGGAAACTAGAGAAGCTCCCCATGAATTATGCACAAATAAGAATTTTGGTATTTTGGATACAAAGTGCACAAAATAGGATCATCACTCCCCCAAAATCAATAGAACCTCACGACAAGTGCAAGAGAGCAACGGAGTGTTCTAAAGACACTAGTGAAGCTCCCCATCATTTGTGCACTCCTTAGAATATTTGCATTTGGATACCAAGTGCACAAAATAGGATCACCACTCCCCCAAAATCAATAGAAGCTCACAACAAGTGCAAGTGAGCATGTAGGAAAATAAGCCTAGCACTACCAATAAACAAATGGTTGAGCAACATATAAAAGAGACAACTTAAGAGTAGGCTCAACCAAAATGATGTGTGTGAGTCATGTCAAAGCACTTGAGAAGACTAATATAAGGATGCGCATTAAGCATAAACATAGTCTTTAATAGTTGAGATACAAGGTGCATGACATTTTCTTCCCACACACACAACTACAAAAGGATTCGCAAGCTCACTAAAAAGAGAAATAACAACCAAGCTTGTGACAACCCATGGTGAATATAGAAAATGAGAGCCTTATCAGGACGAGGGATACCAATTAAATGGTAAAAACCTTGTCAAGACAATCAAGAGGAAAACAATATTTACCACAAAGGAGTGCATAAAGATGCAACAAGATAAGATCCGCACTCAAGGCAAAAGCTTTCACGGATCCACCAAAGGAATAAGACAAGAAGGGCAAGGTGGACGTGAAAGAAAAAGATATCTTCTAGATATGTAATTTCTCTGAAGTGTATAAGATTCTAGGTAGATGAAAATCATGATGATATCAATCCACAAAGAAGGATGTACACATGAAATAGTTACAAAAAGGAAAGAAAAAGATATCCACAAGGAAGTCATAAATATACCAATAAGAAATTTGCATGAGAGCATAGCACATGGCTAGATATGGTCTTATTGTATATACATGAATTCCAACCAAGCGAACATCAAAGACATCACAACTAGCAACAAGAGATCATTGTTGGGGTGCTTTGAGAAAGGAAACAAGTATCACAAGAAAGAATGACTAACATGCCATGATACAACCTACACAATGTTGATGCAAGAAATGTGTGCATGAAGTGGATGATGATACTTGTTACCGAGATAGCATTGGAATGATGTAGAAGATACCAGTTGAAGGTAGAAAGTAGTTCATTGATCATCCTACCTTGAATCCAATAAGCACATGGTGACAACACCTTCCTTGTGAGTGAGCCGAGCATCCAGTGCATCTCCAATTGTTCCTAGAACAATCATCACAAACAAAATGGTACCCAAACTCATTGGGACCAAAGAGTTAGAAACACCAATACATAGGACAAACTCCACAAACATATGTGCATTTATATATGAAAATGAATTTCATGCACATCTCATCCAAATTGAGACTAGGTGGAGTTTCCCCTATATATTGGGTTAAAGAAAGAAAGCATGCCAAAGAAAATACATGTAGTAAATATGCATGCTCAAGAATTTCAAGAAACGAAACCAAATGAAAAAGAAATACCAAGTGAAAATAGGATACCAAATGGAGAAATCATCACTTGGAAGATATCTATTTAAAAGATACATCAAGGAATGAGATATCCATTGATACACTCAAAAGAAAGATATCGAGCTCCCTAAAGAGAGGATGGTTCCAAACAAACCAACCCATCTACAAAGTTTCATGATGGCACAAATTACCAAAAAGAAACGGCTTGCCTTCCATCAACACACACTTGATATGGATCACAAGATGGGTGTTCTATAGAAAATAGGATAGCTCCCCCAAGAATTATGCATTAAAGATAATTTGCATTTGAATACTTAATGCACAAGGTGGGATCACCACTTTCACTATATCTAGAAAACACTCAACGAAATCAATAAAACAACAAGATCCACAAGTGGCTCAGAAGGCAAAGGGAGTTGACACAATCTTGGCAAGAGATAACACAAATAATACGGAAAGACAATGTAAAAATGATCAATAATTTCCACCACATAAATGATTACCAATTTTCAAAGACAAGAGGTATTTGGAAATAATTCCCGGTGATATATTGTAAAAATTATCCAACATCATCTTCACACCAAACACAAAAACTAAATTGCAACTTGTAGAACTAGCATCTCACTTAGGGACAAGATAATTTACAATATCAATTCTAAGTGACAATATCTCAAATGTACACATTCTCTAGGCTTGTAATATGCACATAGAATATTACTCCCCCATAATGTGATACCAATGAAAAACTTACCAAGATGCACAAGAGAACCAACAAGAGATAATTAATGGACCATTTAGAATTTGAATTTCTCATGAGAAGACATACCACATAGAGACTAGATAATCTTGCAATATCAACACTAGGTGGTATTCCTCATGTACACACATTTGTGGGACCGTGAGGTGCACAAAGCACATCACTCCCCCAAAATGGGATGTTCCATTAATCTCTCACACGAGCCAACTAAGATAGAACCAAGGTGCAAAAAGGCTCAACACACAAATCACACGTACATGAAGTGCAAACCAACATATACATACTTGATTACTCAAGATAGGCAAACTGGAAGCACACATATACAAAGACATGCAAGGTACAAAACCAAAACATGCTAAGGGGCAAGTAACTTTCAGTGTAAACAATTTAAGCACGAGTTACCGCAAGGAGGAACATTGGATATACGATAGAAAGATAATCCAAATGACTTGGCTTGAGACAATATGAATGATGAAGACCCCTTAAATCTTCATAATGTAGCCAAGTCTCCAATGACCTCCATCAACACCTATTGATCAAGTTTTAGCTTGTTGGTCCACAACCAAGTTGGGTCCTAAGAGGTTAGTCACAATAGGCTTGGCTACCCAAATGGTTCTTTGCTTGACACCACTTTGAGTACCAACAAAATTGGCAAACACATTGCCGACCTTATCCTTCCCAAGAGAATAGATATCATAAATAATAATTGGGTTGGATAAGTTACCACTAGTGCATGAAGAAGCGATGTGACCTTTCTCACAACATAAGTGGCAACATCTACTCTTCACTTTCTTCTCACTTGATTTCTCAATATGAGAAGCATTAACTTGAGTCTTCTTGGGAAGTGGCCTTTCTTCAACTTGCGGTTGAGCATGGGATTGAACTTGTGGCCTCTTCCCTTTTTGCTTGTCATTAGTGGGCTTCTTCTTCAATGGGAAAGATCTAACATGATACCCTTCAATTTTGCACTTTAAGCAAATAATCTTGGCCGAATTCTTGAGTTGTTCTTGGCCCCTCTTCTTGTTGCTCTTGGACTTATTCTTCTTATTGGAGTTGAATCCAATTCCTCCTTTGTCATTGGGGGTTTTTGCATACTCAATATATTGTTGAGTGTGGACTTCCCTTCATGACACTTTTCCAAGTCTTTCTTCAAAGAAGTGACTTGGGCTTGAGCTCTTTGATTTCCTCTACATGGTTAGTATCAACACAAGGACTAGAGGAAGTATACGCTTCATCATTAGAGCAACAAGGCACGGAAAGTAATTCATCACAAGAAGTAGCAACATTGTGAGTAGATGAATTACGAGGACTAGCACATGGCAAGATAACATTTTGACTTGAAGTAGTGCTAGTATCCACATGAGGCTCACTAGATGTTACATTGATACTCATAGCCTCATGAGCTATCTTTAGCACATTATGGGATACTAGAAGATCATCATGAGAGCTTGTGAGCTTTACATGAATTTCTTCCAATTTCCCATAATTGCTAGATAGCAACTCAAGTTGAGCCCTTAGCTCAACATTCTCCTTCAAAATGGATGCTTCACTAGAAATAGAGTTAGTAGCACAAGAATCATCAACAATAGCAAGAGGAGAAGGCAACTTGGAAAGCTCCTTAGAATATGAAGCTTCAAATTGAGCATGAGACTTGGTGAGTTTGATGAGATCACCCTTAATGACCCTTGAGCCATTTCGAGGTGCTCAAAATCCTCAAGGAGTTTAGCATGTGATACTTCAAGCTTCTCATTTTTAGTTTCAAAATCATTGGCCACCTCAAGAGCTCTATCACGAGATTCCCTCACTCTAGACAATTCTAGAGCAAAAGTATCCTCAAGAGATTCCTTGGTGGTTTGTTCAAGTTCAAGAGCTTGAGAGAGCTCCGCGACCTCATTAGCTTAATCACGCTCATGACCTTCCATTTTATAAATGGTGACCTCATGCTCCTCTAGACAAGATTCCAACTCATCAATATATTTCTCGCCCTCAATGGCAATAGACATGATTTCCATAAAGTTGGAACGAGCTAATTCATTCTTAAGAAGAGCTTTAAAAATCATTTCCCCCTTAATTTTTAAGGAGGCAACATTATCATTCTCTTCATCACTATCAACGTCATCATAATTCTTGTCATCATCACTATCATCACAAGATATATTGGGATTCGAAATGGGAGATACCTTTGAAGCCTTAGCCATAAGGCAATATGCAATAGATGATGATGTTGGATCCCTAGAAGCACCATTCAAGGCCACGTCTTGTTCCATGGGGTGTTGGATTTCCTCTACATTGTTAGCACAACAATTCGAGGAAATATATGCATTTTTATCATGGCAACGAGACATAGCAAGCATATCTTAGTCAAACAATTTCTACATGATATGCAAGAACTTTTAACACAAGCATGTGAAACATTTAGAGTTCTCGAAGTGTTAAAGTCCAAAGGTGAAGCATTGCAATAATAAAGTGATGAAGGATCATCAATAATAAGCTCACTATAATCATTGCAATGAACACAACTACTCACCATATCATTACCTTGTGGCAAACCACATGTAGGTTAAGTACAAGAAGTTGAGAATACTACACGACTAGAGGTGGAAGGAGGACAATCATCTCCACAAATCTTGGATACGCCATATTTTTCTTGAAGCTTTGTCCACAACTCATGAGCATCCCAAAATGGCATGAGTTGAAATATAAATACATTGCTCAAAGCATCAAAAAGCACATTAGAAGCTTGAGCATTGAGATAAGAGTTTTTCTCGTCCTCTAAAGATAATCTTTGTGGATCCTTTGGAGGAGAAAAACCCATATCTACAATTCGCTCTAAATTTGGGTCCATGACCCTAAAGAGATTAAGCATGCGAATTACCCAAACATCAAAATTTGTGCCATCAAAACTAAGAGTGTCAGAGAATCCTAAACCCCTAGTCGACATCCTTACTCTCTAGGCGGTTAAGCGCTATAACAAGAGACGAGGCTCTGATACCAATTGAAAGATCATGGATGTCGCCTAGAGGGGGGGGGGGGGGGG
>LR738710.1:266691220-266712865 GCA_902687465.1 Secale cereale
GGGGGGGGGTGAATAGGCACTTTAAAATAATTACAGTTTAGGCTTGAACAAATGTGGAATAAACCTAGCGCTTAAATTTGTCAAGCACAAAACCTACAACAACTAGGCTCACCTATGTGCACCAACAACTTATGCTAAGCAAGATAAACAACTAGGTGATAGCAAGATATATGACAAGAAACATTACGGCTGCCACAAAGTAAAGTGCATAAGTAAAGGGCTCGGGTAAGAGATAACCGAGGCACGCAGAGACAATGATGTATCCCGAATTTCACACCCTTGCGGATGCTAATCTTTGTTTGGATTGGTGTGGAGGCACAATGCTCCCCAAGAAGCCACTAGGGCCACCATAATCTCCTCACGCCCTCGCACAGTTCAAGATGCCGTGATTCCACTAAGGGACCCTTGAGGGCGGTTACCAAACCCGTAGAAATGGCAACCCTTGGGGGCGGTCACCGAACCCGTACACTTTGGCAACCTTGGGGGCGGTCACCGGAACCCGTCAAATTGCTCAGGGCGATATCCACAACCTAATTGGAGACCCCGATGCTTGCCCGGAGCTTTACACCACAATGATTGAGCTCCGAACACCGGAAAGGTTGGGGCTATTTCCCCAACGACACCACGAAGCTTCACCACAATGGAATATGGCTCCGAGGTGACCACAACCGTCTAGGGCGCCCGAGCACCCAAGAGGAACAAGTTCAAGGGTACCAAGCACCCAAGAGTAATAAGCTACCAAACTTCACTTCCACGTATCACCGTGGAGAACTCAAACCGATGCACCAAATGCAATGGCAAGGGCACACGGAGTGCCCAAGTCCTTCTCTCCCAAATCCCACCAAAGCAACTAATGCTAGGGAGGAAGATGAGAGAAAGAACAAGAATGAGAACACCAAGAACTCCAAGATCTAGATCCAAGGGGTTCCCCTCACATAGAGGAGAAAGTGATTGGTGGAAATGTGGATCTAGATCTCCTCTCTCTTTTCCCCAAAAAACTAGCAAGAATCCATGGAGGGATTGAGAGGTAGTATAATGCCCAGTATGAGATTATACCTCCTACGTGTCGAGGCACGACTTAAAGGCATAAGCTCATACTAGAATGATCTCAAGTATGGTATCTTTGCACGACTCATGTAAAAGAGGGATGAAATTGCAAAAGAGATAGTTGGCTTACACTCGCCACGGTGAGGTCAGGCGAAGCTCGCCGGGCAGCAAGGAGGCAGGGCAGCAGCGAGTCGATGTAGGGCTTGGCGTCCTTGTTTTCTCACCGAAGAGCAACGCAACATCAGTCAGGGAAGAGCTTCACGAGGCCGGGCGGAGGAGGCAAGATCCGGCAGCGGCGACGATGCAACACAAGGACGGCGGCGCTGAGGACTCCGGCGACACGCGTGCGTGCAGCCCAGCGCGGTGGGGTCAAGGAGCGACGTGGTGGTGCAGTGCGCCTGGCGCCATGGCGCGGCGACGGCGGCACAACTTTCAGCAAGGAGGCACAGCTGGGGGAGAAGGACGGCGCGGCGGCAGTGCTCGAGCGAGGGGAGGGCGAGAGGTGGCCTCACCTCCTGGCACGATGGGGACGCGGCTAAGTACGGCCCAGGGACTTGGAGCCGGTGGCGGGCGGCGCTGGAGGGTCGGCGCGGCGAGCCAGGCTCCGGTGGCGGGCGGCGCTGGAGCAGAGTAGAAGGGGAGGAAGGGGCCGAGCGAGGGAGCGGGGGAGATCGAGCGAAGGCTCGTGTGCGGGGGGAAGAGGTGTGAGACGGCGGCGTGGGGGAGAACGAGGAGCGATCGAAAGGAAGGAGGAAGCGACGGGGTACGGGCTAGGGTTAGGCAGGGGATGCGGCTGGGCCTTGGGCCAGAGGCGCGGCTGGCTCGCTGGGAAGGCCCAGATTGCCAGGGAGGCCGGCGGCTGTTGGTGCAAGGAGGGAGGCCCAAAGCAGCGCAAGGGGCCCTTTGCCCTTAAAAAAACAAAAGCAATCTCAAAGACCCGATGATGAAAATGAAAATGGACAGGGGGGTTATATGAAGAATAAGAAGGAAGTAAAAATATACTTGAACTCCTAGATTTATGCACAATTTTAATAAACTAGTTTGGACATTTTTAAGGATGTAAAAATAATTCAAGTTTGAATTAAATTAAACTTGAGCCATTTTTGAACCCAACCAAAACAAGTCCAAGGGAACTAAAAATTGGCAAGGATGTTGAAGGCATGGTTGAGAAATGATAGGAAAAGAATGAACATTAAATTTGTGTAGGAAATAGAATGCCACAATTTAAATGGACTAACGAAGAAGGAGAAGAAGATGATCAAGCAAGGCTGTGGGAGTCAAAACTCAGAGTGAAACAGACATGGGGAAAATTATGCAAGTGTGTGATGGTTGCTTCCAACAATGGAATATTTTTATAATAGCTCCATAAATATTAGGAGGATATATATATGTTATAAAGAGAAGTCATCCTTCCCTCGATTTAAATGGACCGAAGGTCCACACGACTTATTTGGTTGAGTTGCAGAATTAAAGTCATGATGGCATGATGACATGATGCAATGCAAAAATAAAAATAAAAATAACACAAGCACAAATGAAGCACACGGGAGAACCCGGAACATCTGGAATCTTCTGGGACGTCGGTCTTCGGGCGTCACAACTCTCCCACACTAACAGAGGATCTCGACCCGAGATCCTGGAGATGGCACTGGATGAAACGGAAAAAAGGAAGAGGTAAAACAAAGTTGCTTCTTCGACAAACGAGTGAAACCACGAACCTGAGAGGTTGAACAATCTTGAAAGAAAGAATAGAATGGAGATGAACGAAGATGAAACACTCCGTTAGAAAAGAGGAACAAGGAGCATTATGAGAACCTTATAGGTTGAAAGACATGAATTAAGAGCTTACGAACCAAAAGAATATGAAACTGCAACTGTATAGCCAAGGAAAAAGAATGACAGAATTCGGGCAGCACTTCGTCTGAAAAATGGAAGGAATTAACATGAACTTGAGGAGATGGAATGATACTAGATGAAATCAACAACACATTGTCTCCGAAACAATTAAAAGAATGGCACAAGGTTAAGAAAGATTTCAGATAGCACTCCGGTTGAAAAGATAGGCAAAACTTGATAAGATGAGAGAATTAGAATGGAGGTCACGACACTCCTGTTAAATGGACTAGAAAATAAAAAAACATGATCTTGATATGACAAGATGATGGTTCGAAGAGAGCAATATCACAAAGCCTCCGGAATGAAAGAATAGAAGCTAGATCGTTGGGAAGAAAGAACGGAGAAGAAAATGGCAACTTCTCCAACAAATGAATATGAAAATCATCCTTATGAAGAAGGGTTGAACGGAGTTGTTGAAAATTCAACAACGAAAAGAATAAGCTTGATGTGGGCTTATGGAAAACATCTCACAATTAAGAGGTGACAACCAGCCACTGATGAAAACATTTAATTGGATTGCGATCAACAAGGAGACGATAAACTTATTTCACCAGAATGATAAATGAAGAACTTGGGTCATTTATAAGCACCATAGTAGCAACAATCCTTAGGGAAAGCTTTAGGTGAAATACAACCCAAGATAACTCCAACGAAGAAATTGACTAGATTAAATATCTCATTCCTGTCAACTTGTGAATCAAGAGACCTGAAGGGAAATTGTCAAGAATGGCATAACACTATCTCAAAAGATAAGGGAGAAAGAATTGCACTTCGTAATGCAAGAACAAGAATACTTGAGCTCATTGTTCAAGAATCATGATGAAGACTTCGAGGTTGCATTAAATCATGATGAACCACCAAGAAGAACTCCGGTAATAAAGCATGAGAAGTGGAAGATGAAAAGAATAAGATTCAAGGCCTGCGATGAATTAGATGGGGCTTTGAAATGATATAATTGAAATAACTAGGAGCTCCGGAAAACAAGATGAACAACTTAACACCAAGGATATGATATGATGAACAAGCTCCGGAAACAGAGATTAATCACTTTGAGGAAATAAGAATAAGATTTACTGTATGCTTATCCTTCATCAAATTAAATTGATGACAAGCAACGGATTAGGCCTACTACTTATTCTTCTTGAAAAGGATTGCAGAGAGATATAGCCAAACTTGAGAATAATCTTGGACGACTCACCGATAGGATTATGAAAAGAACAAATGAATTAATACGATAACAACGGAAGAGTAATCTTGAATGAACCACCGTAAGAATTGAAACCGGGTGATGAAAGAGAATAATCACCAGGAAGAATAAGCACTTGAGGAAATTTAGATACAAGAGAACGAAGAGATCACGGACTGATTAAAGAATACTTGAACAAGGCACCGGAAGAATATGGGGACGAACGAAGAGGCATCAATGGAGAATATTTGGAGGGCGAAGTTGAAAACTGAGAACGAAGAAATCTTCTGAAATGATGGCTTTGGCGGATCACAATGGAAAGAATTCATGAAATGCTTCAGATGGTATAAAAAGAATTCCTCATAATCAGAACAATAATGAGGATGGCATGAAACTAGAACCACGAATCTTCAAGAGGATGGCCAAGATTTAAGAGAAACACTTCTCCGGTCTTGAATGTTGAGAGTGAAGACAATAAATGCCATGAAGAATTTCGAGATACTTCGGATGAATGACAAGAGGAAGTTGGAGCTAAAGATGGAAATAATTGAAAACAAGCTTGGAGAAGGCATGCGACTGATGGAAATCATTCTTACATCACACTTTGAAAAGAATTTGAGTATAACTCCGAAAGAATTGGAAGAGTCAGGTAAGATCCTGGGAAAAGACCTGTGGGTTAGGGCCCACTCAAAAGAAAACACCATTGAAAAAGATTGCTTAAGAGATATTGCACCGGTTGAATTACATGTCTTGAATAAGATGACAATCCTCAAAATAGTTTGAACATATTAAGAATTGAAACACGAATCTTCTGAGATACCTTGAACACTCCGGATATGAATAAAGAGATGTGCAGAAATAAGAGAGCCTTGGATAAGAAATTTCAACATGAGAAAACATGTTAAACAAAAAGGAAGATATATGATCATGACCGAAGCTTGAATTTATACCACCGGAGAAGAAACGAGAACAAAGAATGAAAACTTGAAGCTCCTGAGCATCATCCTGAGAAAACACCGGATAATGAAATTGAACGAAAAGAATGAAGAAACATCACATTAATAAAATGGATACTTGATTAAGAATTCTTGCTCCGAGAAGAAGAAGGGTGGGAGGGTGGGGAAACAAAGACAACTTGGGATGAATGAAACAGACAAATCGTCAGATTTCTCAACGGCATCCGTATGGAATAACTTGAAGAGAAGGCACACCGGTTGAAAAAGGATTAACATGAAAATCTCGATGGTCAAGAAGAATTAGCACTCCCATAGAAATAAGAGAACACCGCTTAGGAAAGGTATGGAATCAACATTTGACATCGAAGCAACTCGAATACCAGAATCAAAACAAAAAACGAAGGATAGATATGTTGCAACATAATCTTCACAATATCATCCAAACGGAGAATTGAACGAATGAATTCCGTAGGTACATCAACTTGTTGAGAAGCCACTTGGGAGAACAAAAGGTAAATAAAAACAACAAGGAGCAGATAGAACAAATACAAGATAGAAGTTTCGTTCCACATATTCATGCTGAAAGCTCATGGAATGTGTTACAAAAGGGTTTTGCAATCCCCGGATCAGCATAGCCAAGGACCCTTTAAGATGCAACTCTCGATCGGAACAACACCCATAAAACTACTTCACTCAATGTAGAACCCCGAACTCCATATCATGCATTCGTTGGAAGAATGCCTACGAGCTACTAGATGAACCCACCTATTAATTTCCGAAAGTTCCCAGTTATGCAATCAGGTGTTGGGGATACAGGGGAAGCATCACACACTCAACTCTAATCCTACATCCAGCTGTATCCACCCTTCAACACATAACCAGTTATTTCCGGAAACCGTTTACCTCGGACCTTCGAAACGCATCTGCTATACAAGCTATGGCAATAGTCCCGAACTACCTCCCCAATACTGGGTGATGTCGGGGTTATCTTGCCACTAACCGCATAGGAGAGTTTTCGATGTCGGCCGTCTTAAGTATTCCAGAACTGCTGCGATATATTTGTGACGACAACAACTCGAAGCTCAACTCCCCGGGACACTGCCACAACCCCTAAATGACAGGAGGCATCGAGAACAATGTTCTCTTCACAAAGACATCGAAACAATCCAAACAATACTCGCGCGATCCTAATTTTTTTGGTGATTTTTGAGAGTAGAAGAGGCAAGAGTAATCGTCAGGAGTCCTCAACAGAGTGAAAAGGGATGAGGAGCAAAAAGAAATCCTACCCCCCGATATATATATAGGACTCAAAACATTTTCAAGTGTGTGCCTAGACTCAACCGTCAACGATTCGATCAATCAGTGGGGGCTCCTAGGTCGGAACCTGGCTCTGATACCAACTTGTAATGCCGAGTATGAGATTATACCTCCTATGTGTCGAGGCACGACTTAAAGGCATAAGCTCATACTAGAATGATCTCAAGTATGGTATCTTTGCACGACTCATGTAAAAGAGGGATGAAATTGCAAAAGAGATAGTTGGCTTACACTCGCCCTGGTGAGGTCAAGCGAAGCTCGCCGGGCAGCAAGGAGGCAGGGCAACAGCGAGTTGATGTAGGTCTTGGCGTCCTTGTTTTCTCACCGAAGAGCAACGCAACATCAGTCAGGGAAGAGCTTCACGAGGCCGGGCGGAGGAGGCAAGATCCGGCAGCGGCGACGATGCAACACAAGGACGGCGGTGCTGAGGACTCCGGCGACACGTGCACGTGCAGCCCAACGCGGTGGCGTCAAGGAGCGACGTGGTGGTGCAGTGCGCCTGGCGCCATGGCGCGGCGGCGACGGCACGGCTTTCAGCAAGGAGGCGCACCTGGGGAAGAAGGACGGCACGGCGCAGTGCTCGAGCGACGGGAGGGCGCGAGGTGGCCTCGCCTCCTAGCACGATGGGGACGCGGCGGAGGACGGCCACATGGACCTGGAGCCGGTGGCGGGCGGCGCTGGAGGGTTGGCGCGGCGAGCCAGGCTCCGGTGGCGGGCGGCGCTGGAGCAGAGTAGAAGGGGAGGAAGGGGCTGAGCGAGGGAGCGGGGGGAGATCGAGCGAAGGCTCGTGTGCGGGGGGAAGAGGTGCGAGACGGCGGCGTGGGGTAGAACAAGGAGAGATCGAAGGGAAGGAGGAAGCGACGGGGTGCGGGCTAGGGTTAGGCAGGGGATGCGGCTGGGCCTTGGGCCAGAGGCGCGGCTGGCTCGCTGGGAAGGCCCAGATGGCCAGGGAGGCCGGCGGCTGTTGGCGCAAGGAGGGAGGCCCAAAGCAGCTCAAGGGGCCCTTTCCGCTTAAAAAAAACAAAAGCAGTCTCAAAGACCCAATGATGAAAAGGAAAATGGACAGGGGGGTTATATGAAGAATAAGAAGGAAGTAAAAATATACTTGTACTCCTAGATTTATGCACAATTTTAATAAACTAGTTTGGAAATTTTTAAGGATGTAAAAATAATTCAAGTTTGAATTAAATTCAAACTTGAGCCATTTTTGAACCCAACCAAAACAAGTCCAAAGGAACTAAAAATTGGCAAGGATGTTGAAGGCATGGTTGAGAAATGATAGGAAAAGAATGAACATTAAATTGGTGCAGGAAATAGAATGCCACAATTTAAATGGACTAACGAAGAAGGAGAAGAAGATGATCAAGCAAGGTTGTGGGAGTCAAAACTCGGAGTGAAACAGACATGGGGAAAATTATGCAAGTGTGTGATGGTTGCTTCCAACAATGGAATATTTTTATAATAGCTCCATAAATATTAGGAGGATATATATATGTTATAAAGAGAAGTCATCCTTCCCTCGATTTAAATGGACCGAAGGTCCACACGACTTATTTGGTTGAGTTGCAGAATTAAAGTCATGATGGCATGATGACATGATGCAATGCAAAAAAAATAACATAAGCACAAATGAAGCACACGGGAGAACCCGGAACATGTGGAATCTTCTGGGACGTCGGTCTTCGGGCATCACAGATAGCAAGCTCGAAGAAGGTCAACAATGGGAGAAGAACACGAGCTCAAGAGATGAGGTTCATTGGGGAAGAAGACCCCCTTTTATAGGGCCTCCCGAACCGAACCGTTATGTGCTCAGCACGCACACGATAGGTACTACCGCTTATCACGGTCAAAACAGCCCAACGAGAGAGAAAAACACGAGCTGAAAATATGCCAGAGAGGTAGTACCGCTCTGGGGAGTGGTAGTACCACTTATAAGAGGTACTAATGCTCGAGGGGAGATGTAGTATCGCTTATAAGAGGTACTACCTCTCGGGGGGAGAGGTAGTACCGCTTATAAGAGGTTCTACCGCTCGAGGGGAGAGGTAGTACCGCTTACCGCGAAACTCGGCACGAAAAATCGCATCCCAAAAGCAGAGGTACTACGAGCGGCACATGGCCGCGGTACTACCGCTTACAAGCGGTACTATCGCTTGAGAGAGCAGTACTACCGCTCGAGAGAGCAGTACTACCGCTTGAGGCTTTCAGGAACACAACAGAGAAAACAAATGATGTAATAAAGCTAGAACTGCCATAACTTCTTCATGTGAGCTCCGAATTGAGCAAACTCAAGCTTGTTGGATAGAGGAAGACAAGTAGCATCAAAACAACGACTGGTTATAGTAAGAAGAGGCAGGGGAGGTATGCATAGGATATAGAGGAGTGAACCCTCCATCAGAGTAGAACCGACATAACCTCCTACATCGAAAACATCATAGAAGATGCATGAGTGAACTCCGTTTTCGATGAACTCGAGCTTGTCATCAAGATGACCATAAGCTCCAAATCTCACAAGCCCAAACCAGAACCAATAAAGATGATGCAAGGATGCAATGGTTTGAGCTCTCTCCGTTTGATTTGATTCTTTCTGCAAACCGGAGTTCTTAAGTTGAACTTTCTGGTTAGATCTTCTTATTTGGAGTTTTATCTGTGCATCTTTGCTTGATTGCTTATGTATGCTATTGTTTGCTTGCGATAGAATTCCTGGAGTGCGAAGCGTGCTACTACAAGTCTCTAGGTTTTGCGAATCATCAACAAGGCAAGTAACACTTTGATCATACCCTTTATTACCCAATTTTTATGCATTAGATCAAACCCTCACACATTGCATGAGTAGGATCTCATAACTTGTGGGTCTGGAAAGTAGATTGAGGTAGAACCTATTACCTGCATTATTTTCAAACCCTTGGGAGTTACTTCTACGTTATGCTTAGGTTGCCATGCTATGCTCGTAGACGTGGTTTGGGTTTGAGAGAATCCATGACAGATGTGAGTTGTTAATTAATGGTTCAACTTAAGGTGGCTACTTGAATACACATTTGGGTGGATTGGTTGCAGGGCACCTGGAGAATCCATTGTTGTCCTAGGAAATCCCGGAGGAACCGTGTGATTATCCTATGGAATGCCACCCAGGTTCAAAGGGATCATAAAACTATTCATGGTAGAAACTTCCGTGTGTAGCCACAATGCCATTATGGGCTCTGTCATAGTATGAGTAAGTTGTGTGAGCTCTTTCAGTGGTGGACTAGCAGATGTAGGGGAAAGTAAGTGTACCGGTCCACCCGGGGTAAAGAGTAAATGCTTCTGAAAGACTGTGTCTCAGTCATTCGTTTCTCAAACACCAATGCAGTGCGAGAAATCCAACGGAGGAGATCGAGTCTTGTGGGAAAAGTGCACAAACCTCTACAGAGTGTACAAACTAATCATGATCAGCCGTGTCCCCGGTTATGGACAATCTTGAGTATCTGGTACTTGAATTATTGGTTGATCTCATCACTCTAAAATTAATTTGTTGGGTTAATGATGACTACTTTAATTGGGATTGAGTTGGAGGTACTTTCTCAATGATGTTTCAACTACCATGATAGTTAAAATAAAATTTATTCCTTTGTTGTAGGGAAAAATTGGCTTTATGCAAAAACCTTAACCTTAGAGCCTCCACTAGCCAAATATGCATATAGTGTTAGCCTTTATTCTGTTACTTGCTCTACTGTGTTACTTATCTTGCCAGCATATTCCATGTGCCGGCCCGTTTCGGGCTGCAACATGTTACGTTGCAGACTTTTCAGACGAAGAGTAAGACGTGCTAGGACGTTTGTCATGCACTCATCTATGCCGTTGGAGTTGATGGACTCACTTATCTTCCAAGCCTTACGCTGTTATTTTGTTATATGGCCTTATGTCATAGACTTTTGTAATAAGTTCTCTTTTGAGATATTCGATGTAATAAGTGTGTGATTGCCGCTCTGTTATAAATCCTTCAAGTACTGTGTGTGTCGCCATTACCGATCCAGGGATGACACAGAACACAGAGACTTCGATCCATTCGGATCGTGGTCGCTACAAGATGGTATCAGAGCACACGCTGACTGTAGGACACGACCACTAAGATAAACCCTAGGTCACTCTTCTCTACTCATTTCCGACTCCTCTCCATTTTGTACTCTTTAGGATGGTGGATCCAAGGAACAAGTTCACTCAACCAGATGAAGACACACCGTTTGGACGACACTTGAAGGAAGTCACTAGGTACCTGAACATTGGAATACCAAGCTTCATCGGGACCTACACCACCACTTTACCAGAAGAGGAGCGATGAAGTATTCAAGTTCAAATTCCCGGGAGGACCTTCGCGCCATCCACTGAACCAATAGAGTTTTCTTTTGATGCACCAACCTGGAGCCTAGGCAAGAGTATGGCAGCCCACATTACCATGGGACGTATTGGAGAAGTCTACAAGCAGGAGCTGAAGGACACTATCTATCAGATGTGTGGACGCCGAGATGAGCAATGGGACATGATCAATACCCGGAAGGACAGGTCCATTGCAGCGTTCATCCATGAGTTAAACCAGCACATTCGTCGACAGGACCACCAGATGTGCACAGGGATGATAGATTTGAAGAAGGCGCTAACCAGGATCTTGGAGCAAGAAGAGGAACTCAAGTCTACATGCAACGGATACGAGGAGGAGATGACAATACTTGTGGAGAAGAATGATGACTTGACAAGGAAGCTAGGAGTATTCATGGGGGATCCAGCACCAGGAGGAGGAGAAGAAGAAGAATAACCCAAGGAGATTCGTTTTGAGGACTACATGATCATCGACGACACCGACTCGGACCCCGATGATAGTGATGAGGACTATGAAGATGAAGCTGGAGCAGATATCATGGAATCTTCCGCCGATCAAAATTTCTAGATGACCACCCTATGACTAGTAGTTTTTCCCCCATAAAGTAGAATTTAGAGCACTTTTGTAACGTTAGTTAGAAGCTATGTAAGCCCTTGCTTGAAATTGATTGGTGTGATATGATTGTGTTTGTCTCATGTGTATATGGGTAGTGAATTTCCCTTAGACCTCATTTCTATTCTAATCTCTTCCCTCTACACCCCTCAGATGCCTCCGAGATGTGAGCCCGGATTTCAGTTTCCCCCTGAGCTCACTCAGTTGATCCAGCAGCAGAGCACTTTGATGCAACTTCTTGTCCAGAACAATCAGAAGAACAACAACAACCCTCCGCCACCACCACCCGTGGACAACCTGACAAGTTTTCTAAGGTTGCAACCATCGGTGTTTGCTAGCAGCATTGAACCAATAGTTGCTGATGACTGGCTGCGCAAGATTGGAAGGGATTTGACCACCGCCAATTGCACTGATGCTGAGAAGGTGCGTTTTGCCACATATCAGTTGGCTGGACCAGTAGCAGCATGGTGGGAGAACTACACAGCCACTTTCCCCGTAGCCAATGTCACTTGGGATCAGTTTCAACAAGCTTTTCGCACTGCCCATGTCTCAACTGGAGCCATGAGCATGAAGAAGCGAGAGTTTCGCAACTTGCGCCAAGGAAATCGTAATGTGGCTCAGTACGTAGATGAGTTTAGTACCTTATCTCGTTATGCCTCGGATGATGTGGCCACAGATGCCGCGAAGCAGGAGATGTTTATGGAAGGGCTGAATGATGAGATGAGCGTACAGTTGATGGTTGCAACCTTCAACAACTACCATGAGTTGGTAGATAAGGCTCTTATGATTGAAGGGAAGCAGCAGCAGATTGAGAGCCGCAAGAGGAAGTATGGACAAGGAAGGAATAATTCTGGAGCCTAGCAGAAGCCCCGTTTCACCCCAAACTCGGGAAAATACACCCATAACCATGTAGGCCACACCCATAATGGAGGAAGTTCTCACAACCACAATGGCTCCAAGAATGGGAATGGGAATGGAGCAAACAATAATCAGAACCGCTCTACTCCATCCACACCCGCCAAGAGGGATTTAAGCCACGTTACCTGTTTCAAGTGTGGGAAGAATGGACACTATGCCACGGAGTGCCCTGAAGCTAAGAATGGGAACGACAATGGAAACGCCGGGAAGAAGCCCAACCCGTTCAACAAAGGACAAGTGAACCACATGATCGTGGAGGAAGTTGAGGAGCAACCAGATGCAGTTGTCGATAAGTTTTTGGTTAAGTCATTTACCGTAGTAGTTCTTTTCAATACTGGTGCATCGCATTCATACATTTCAAGGGGATTCGTAAATAGACATAAGTTGCCCATCCAAGTCCTTAAGACCCCCATGTTAGTAAGTTCCCCAGGAGCAGAGTATATGGCACATCAAGGATGTTTTCAGATGCCATTGATCATTGGACGACATGTTTCCCCCCCAGACTTGATAGTTTTGGAGTCACAAGGATTGGATGTGATACTAGGTATGGATTGGCTATCGATGTATGGAGGGAACATCGACTGTGCCAGTAGATCTATTTTTGCTTACCACCTCGGAGGGAAAAAGGATCAAGTATGTATCTAGGCATTCTCCTAGAAGGACACAAGTACATTCTCTCACGGGAGTGGTTCAGGAGGAAGTGCCCGTAGTAAAGAATTATCCGGATGTGTTTCCAGAAGAGCTACCAGGCATGCCACCGGATAGAGATATTGAGTTTTTGACTGAGCTATTGCCTGGCACCGGACCCATATCGAAGTGACCGTATCGGATGCCATCAAATGATCTAGAGGAGATCAAGAAGTAGATTAAGGAGTTATTGGAGAAAGGATTTATTCGCCGAAGTTCATCACCTTGGGGAGCCCCAGTGCTTTTGGTCGAGAAGAAGGATGGATCTTTAAGGATGGTCGTTGATTATCGGACACTGAATGAAGTGACGATTAAGAATAAGTACCCACTGCCGATGATCAATGATTTGTTCGACCAACTTCAAGGAGCTAAAGTATTCTCCAAGATCGATCTACGACCAGGATACCACCAGTTGAAGATCCAAGAGAAAGATATACCTAAGACAACCTTCACAACAAGGTATGGGCTATATGAGTATACTGTTATGTCATTTGGATTGACTAAAGCCCATGCCTATTTCATGAGTATGATGAATATGGTGTTCATGGAGTTCTTGGATAAGTTTGTCGTGGTATTCATTGATGATATCTTGGTGTACTCGAAGAACAAAGAGGAACACGAGGAGCATTTGCGTTTGGCTCTGGAGAAGCTCAGAGAACATCAGTTGTATGCCAAGTTTAGCAAATGTGAGTTTTGGTTGAAGGAAGTTGGATTATTAGGGAATGTTATATCAGGAGAAGGTATAACAGTGGACCCCGTCAAAGTGCAGGCAGTCACTGAGTGGTTGGCACCCACTTCAGTTGGAGAGATCCGCAATTTTCTTGGACTCGCGGGATATTACTGGAGATTCATAGAGAATTTCTCCAAGATTGCAGAGCCGATGACGACATTGTTGAAGAAAGAGACAAAGTTTCATTGGGCTGAAGAGTGCGAACAAAGTTTCCAGGAGTTGAAGAAATGGTTGACGACAGCCCCAGTGCTGATCTTGCCAGATATACACAAGGATTTCCAAGTGTACTACGATGCTTCACGCATAGGACTTGGAGGAGTACTCATGCATGATGGAAGAGTTGTTTCTTACGCATCTCGTCAACTTCGACCGCACAAGTTGAATTATGCGACGCATGATTTAGAGCTAGCAGCAGTTGTGCATGCACTCAAAACTTGGAGACATTTCCTCACTGGAAATCGTTGGATGTGTACACGGATCACAAGAGTTTGAAGTACATTTCACTCAGAAGGAGCTGAACCTCAGAAAGAGGAGATGGTTGGAGCTTATAAAGGATTATGATATGAAGCTGCACTATCACCCCGGAAAGGCCAATGTTGTTGCAGATGCTTTGAGCCGGAAGAGTTAAGCAAATACCCTGGTGAAGGGAGGATTGCCAAAGGAGTTAGCAGAAGATCTAAGGGAGCTTCGTTTGGTGATAGTTCCTAGAGGTTTTGTTGCAACATTGGAGGTTCAGTCAACATTGTTGGGAAAGATACGAGAAGCCCAGAAGGATGACAAAGAGATTTTCGAGATAAAGGAGAAGATGAGTGAAGGAAAAGCTAAGGGTTTTCGTGAGGACGAACACGACACCTTGTGGTTTGAAGACCGAATCTATGTGCCCAACAACACCGAGATCAGGAAGTTGATACTGCAGGAAGCACATGATTCGCCATACTCAATACACCCCAAAAACACTAAGCTATATTTGGAGTTGAAGGAACGTTTCCGGTGGACGGGAATGAAGAAGGACATTGCTGAGTATGTAGCCGTATGTGATGTATGCCAGAGAGTGAAGGCGGAACATCAGATGCCAGCAGGATTGCTACAACCTATGCCGATACCCAAATGGAAGTGGGATAAGCTTGGCATGGACTTTATCACCGGATTGCCCAGGACCAGATCGGGATATGAATCAATCTGGGTAGTAGTGGATCGCTTGACCAAAGTAGCCCACTTTATCCCCGTGAAAACCATGTATACCAGTGCGAAGTTGGCCAAGATATACATGATCATGATCGTATGTCTACACGGAGTTCCGAGGACCATTGTATCAGATAGAGGAACACAGTTCACCTCAAAGTTTTGGCATCAACTACACCAAACTTTGGGAACGAGGCTGGAATTTAGTACAACTTTTCACCCGTAGACCGATGGACACACCGAGAGAGTCAATCAGATTCTGGAGGACATGTTGAGAGCTTGTGCGCTAGACTATGGATCTAGTTGGGATGACAACTTGCCCCGCGCAAAGTTCTCGTAAAACAACAACTACCAGGCCAATTTGAAGAGGCATCGTTTGAAGCATTGTACGGGAGATGCCGGGCGCCGTTAATGTGGGATGAAGTCGGAGACCGTCAGTTATTTGGACCCGACCTGATCAAAGAGTCAGAAGAGAAGGTTAAGCTGATTCGAGATAGACTGAAGGTAGCTCAGTCTAGGCAGAAGAGTTATGCAGACTCGAAGCGCAAGGAAGTAGTCTAAGAAATCGGAGACAGAGCGTACCTGAGAGTGTCGCCTCTGCGAGGAGTTAAACGTTTCGGAGTTAAGGGAAAGTTAGCCCCGAGATTTGTGGGACCGTACCGTGTTTTGGAACGCATGGGAGAGGTTGCCTACAAGTTGGAGTTACCTGAAGGATTGTCAGGAGTTCACGACGTGTTTCATGTTTCTCAGCTTAAGAAGTGCCATGCAGAGATGGCCGATATTCCTCTGAGAGACACAGTGCCCCTGGAAGCAATTCAGTTGGATAGTGAGATCTGACTTACGAGGAGAGACCCGTCAAGATCCTCGAGTTTTCAAGCAGAGTCACCCGCAACAAGGTTATCAAGTTTTGCAAAGTCCAGTGGAGTCACCATACCGAGGATGAAGCCACCTGGAAACGAGAGGACGATCTACGCAAGGACCACCCACACCTGTTCTCTAGCCAAATCGAATCTCGAGGACGAGATTCATTCTATTGGGGGTAGGTTTGTAACATCCCAAATTTTCAATTTGGAATGTTATACATAGATCATATTGCATTGCATTTGTGCGTGGTGATCCTCGAAAATTCTAAGCAACTCAAGGACCCTTGGAGAGAGTTGGGAATTCTACCGTTTTCGTATTTGAGTTTCTTAAATACCGGTACGGGGATCACTTTGATTTTATTTATTTTTCTCTCCTAAAAATATTTCTTAATAAAATATATGAGCGGAGATAATATGAATTCTCCAAAATAAAAGAAATATTGGAGGAAAAATAATTAAAATCATTTTTGGTTTTTATCCGGATTTATTGCGATTTTATTTGCATAGGAAAATGCGCGTTTTTCAAAATTGCATTTTGGTCCGGGAAAAATGTTCACTTTGTACTAAATATTATTAGAGGACGGTGAAAATTTATATCGGAATTTTGGGAGTCCGTTTAGTATTTTTTTCGTCTGTTTTAGTGCGTCAGGACTATTTATAAAAAGTGCACCGACCTACGTGCCGTAACCGACCCGGACTCATCAGCCCGGCCGGCCTTTATAAGGCCGAGGCCCAAGCCGTCAGCCCCGCCGCCCCAAACCCTAGCCGCCATGCCCGCGCCCCGAGGCCGCCGCCACCAGCCGCCGCCCCGTCGCCGCGCCGCCGCACCGCCCCGCCGCCGCGCCGCTGCACCGCCGCCGCCGGAGCCACCGCCACCCGCCGCCGCACCACCGCTGTCGCCGGAGACCGCCGCCGCCGTCGTTTTGTTTCCCGAGGTAGCCGCGGGTTTTCTTAGAAAACCATTCGTTTTTCTTCCGAAACCCTAGATCTGTTTTTTAATAGATTGGTTCGGTTTTTTTGGTTTAGTTAAATAGCGGACGTTCATCCGTACATTCATTTTAACGAACGCGGTTCGCCCGTTAGTCACAGACAGCGAACGTTCATTCGTTAGTCTGTTCCTAAGTTTTCTTTTTCGAGGATTTTTGCACGATTATTTTGATCGTGATTTCTGCCCTGATCTTATTTTTAGTTTTTCTTTTCGCTCGAGAGTAGGAATCAGGCGATTCAAACGCCCAGATCTTCGTCTCGAAGCCCTCTTTTTGTTTAACCAACTTGAACAAGGTTTTGCTAATGTAAAATTTGACTTTAGATCAATCTAGTAAACGGATCTTGTTTCTTTCGCAGCTTGAGTTTCGTTGCTCCGTTTGATTTGATTCTTTTTGCAAACCGGAGTTCTTAAGTTGAACTTTATGGTTAGATCTTCTTATTTGTAGTTTTATCTGTGCATCTTTGCTTGATTGCTTATGTATGCTATTGTTTGCTTGCGATAGAATTCCCGGAGTGCGAAGCGTGCTACTACGAGTCTCTAGGTTTTGCGAATCATTAGCAAGACAAGTAACACTTTGATCATACGCTTTATTACCCAATTTTTATGAATTAGATCAAACCCTCACACATTGCATGAGTAGGATCTCTTAACTTGTGGGTCTGGGAAGTAGATTGAGGTAGAACCTATTACCTGCATTATTTTCAAACCCCTGGGAGTTACTTCTACGTTATGCTTAGGTTGCCATGCTATGCTCGTAGACGTGGTTTGGGTTTGAGAGAATCCATGACAGATGTGAGTTGTTAATTAATGGTTCAACTTAAGGTGGCTACTTGAATACACATCTGGGTGGATTGGTTGCAGGGCACTTGGAGAATCCAGTGTTGCCCTAGGAAATCCCGGAGGAACCGTGTGATTATCCTATGGAATGCCACCCAGGCTCAAAGGGATCATAAAACTATTCATGCTAGAAACTTTAGTGTGCAGCCACAATGCCATTATAGGCTCTGGCATAGTATGAGTAAGTTGTGTGAGCTCTTTCAGTGGTGGACTAGCAGATGTAGGGGAAAGTAGGTGTACCAGTCCACCCGGGGTAAAGAGTAAATGCTTCTGAAAGACTGTGTCTCGGTCATCCATTTCTCAAACACCAATGTAATGCGAAAAATACAACGGAGGAGATCGAGTCTTGTGGGAAAAGTGCACAAACCTCTGCAGAGTGTACAAACTAATCATGATTAGTCGTGTCCCCGGTTATGGACAATCTTGAGTATCTGGTACTTGAATTATTGATTGATCTCATCACTCTAAAATTAATTTATTGGCTTAATGATGACTACTTTAATTGGGATTGAGTTGGAGGTACCTTCTCAATGATGTTTCAACTACCATGATAGTTAAAATAAAATTTATTCCTTTGTTGTAGGAAAAAATTGGTTTTATGCAAAAACCTTAACCTTAGAGCCTCCACCAGCGAAATATGCATATAGTGTTAGCCTTTATTCTGTTACTTGCTCTATTGTGTTATCTTGCCAACATATTCCATGTGCTGACCCATTTCGGGCTGCAACATGTTACGTTGCAGACTTTTCAGACGAAGAGTAAGACGTGCTAGGTTATTTTTCATGCGCTCAGCTATGCCATTGGAGTTGATGGACTCACTTATTTTCAAAGCCTTCTGCTATTATTTTTTTAGATGGCCTTATGCCATAGACTTCTGTAATAAGTTCTCTTTTGAGACATTCGATATAATAAGTGTGTGATTGCCACTCTGTTATAAATCCTTTAAGTACTGTGTGTGTCAGCATTACCGATCCAGGGATGACACAGAACACAGAGAGTTCGATCCATTCGGATCGTGGTCGCTACAGACCACGAGGGTGAGGACGAGGAAGAGGACGTTGTGTCAAAACCCTCTCCTCATCATGCAAGCCACCGTGCGCTTGAGGGAGGGAGAGGGCATAGGCGTATGTAGTAAGCATGCTTCTCCTCGTTCCATGAGCCACCACGCACGTGGGCAAGGGCGAGGGCGTAGAGCATAGTAAGCAAGCTTTTCCTCATTCTGCGAGTTGATGGGACACATGAAAGTCCATACTATGTCCTTTTCAGTTAATATGGCTTAATTTGAAACAAGATAAATACACTAGCGGTCTATATGGCCACTGGACTTCATACTACGCTCATTACGGTCACTATATACATTTGCAGCGATTATACGGTCACTAGCTCACGTAGAGCACCATATTGCACTCTGCTGATCGGCCAAATAGTCTGCGTGTCACGTTGTTGACTGGTTAAATTGGCACGTGGTTTTTGGGTCCCACCTGTTAGTTGGCATAGCAAAGAAATAAGTTAAACAAAACTTTACGCAAATGTGACATGAGTCCAACCCTTGCGCGCGAACCAACCTGGTTGTGTATGTGTGTACATGCACGTGTAGGTTGAGCACTTGAGTGTGAACATGTGTGTTGCATCAAGTGATGTGTGCCGCATGGATGCGTGAGTGTTGCGTGCGTGCATGTTTACGTGTGAGTGTTGCATGCATGCATGCATGAGACTTCTAGTCCCTCCCATTGCCATGTTTATATTTCAAGCTTCATTAAAATGTTGCATGCAAGAATTAAGAGAAAACTCACCAATGCATGTAGAAGTTTTGGTCTTTTGTTGCTCAAGCATGCACACATGCATTGCAATTAATACGTTGGTAAACACATTTTTCTTGAAGAAAACGAGCCCATTACTTGAGTACTTATGCGAAAAATTCTTCAGGCACTCATCATCTACCACTACCTAAGTTGATGCTTTTTTTATTGACATATGTATAAACCAGAAGGAGGGAGTAGGTACTAGTAGTACTCCTACATAATTGGCATCGGGACCCTTGGCCAATGGTTCTTGTCGTTGGACAGGATGAGAGTAGTGGCATAGATACATACTAGGAAGGCTGGGTGATCCATTATTTCCCTTATCGGTAAGAGAGAACTATTCAATTATTACTCACAGTGAAGTGAAAATACACGCAACAACAGATGTGAAACTTAATTAATAAGCCAAGCTGATGTGTTGGTGTTACTAAATCAGCCTTACCCTGTGCTGCCATCATGTTTACGAGTGGAACACGCTTTCACAAATACGCGTACGCATCTCTCTCTTCCATTAACCGACATATGGGCCGTCTTGAGGTAGACACACATGTCATCGGCTTAACTATTTACACTCCGAAGGACAGTATATCGTAGTAGTAGTACTAGTAGAATTGAGATTTAATGCACCTTCTTGCCCATGTCTCCCTCTTCTTCCTCCTCTCTTCCATATCAGTGGCTGCACACCATTCCCCCCGCTCACTACTCACCCGCCCACGCCATCTTCCTCGGTAACTTGCGCGTACCATATCCCCCCATTCGTTATTCGATTAGGCACACCATCTTCTTCGCTCGCTCGCCTGCATCCACTTCCCCGCTCGCTCGCAGGCACCGAAAACCCCAATCACTCAGTGATACATCTCCGTCGTATCAATAATTTTTGTTTGTTTCATGCCAACATTCTACAACTTTCACATACTTTTGACAACATTTTATATTATTTTTGGGACTTACATATTGGTCCAGTGCCCAGCGCCAGTTCCTGTTTGCTGCATGTTTTTTGTTTTGCATAATATCCATATCAAACGAAGTACAAACGCGATAAAAAATTACGGAGATTTATTTGGGAATATATGTGATTTTTAGGAAAAAGAATCAATGTGGGACGATGCCCGAGGGGCCCACAATCCCAAGGGGTGCGTCCCCTACCTAAGGCACGTCGGACAGGCTTGTGGCGCCCCTGTAAAGTGGCTGGGGCCCTTCTTCTGCCGCAAGAAAGATAATATCCATAAAAAACCCCTCAAAATTCCAGCCCAATCGGAGTTACGGATCTCCACGAATTTAAGAAACGGTTTTCGGGCAGAAAATATGAACACGAAACAGAAGAGAACACACAGAGAGATCCAATCTTGGAGGGGCTCCCGCCCTCAGGGAGCTATGGAGACCAAGGACCAGAGGGGGAATCCTCCTCCCATCTAGGGGGAGGCCAAGAAAGAAGAAGAAGAAGAAGAAGGAGGAGGAGGAGTTGGAGGAGGAGGGTTCTCTCCCCTCTCTCCCGGTGGCGCTGGAACGCCGCCGGGGTAATGTAGCATCCCAAATTTTCAATTTGGAATGTTATACACTAGATCATCAATGCATATCATATTTTCTTGCTTTTGGTTTGATCCTAGAAATTCTAAGTAACTCAAGGACCCTCGGAGAGAGTTGGGGATTTCGTTATTTTCATATTTGAGTTTTTCTCAAATTTTGAAAATAGGATCATTGATTTTTTTATTTTATCTTCAATTATTCTTATAATGAAAATATGAGAGAGGGAGTAAAATGACTCTCCCAAAACAAAGAAATATTGAGGATTTAATAAAAAAATCAAATAAGTTTTATTTTGGAGTTTTTGCTATTTTATTTGAATTTCGGAAAAATTGCACATTTTCAAAACTGCATTTTAGGGCCAAAAAATGTTCATCTTGTTCTAAATATTTTATTTAGACGGTAAAAATTTGTTTACGCATTTTTATAATTTAATTTTATTTTCTAGAATTTTTCTTAGTTTCGACGGTTCAAAAAAAAAGAGAGGTTCCCGCGCCCGACTGGGCCGAAGGCCCAGCTGGGCCAGGCCAGGCCCGCGCCGCCACCGCCTCCCCGCGGGAGTCCGCACCGCCGCCACCGTCGAGTCCGGTCGGGGCACGCCTCCCGAGGCCGACCCGGCGCCCCCTTCCCCAAGCCACGCCGCCCCCTCTCATAAATACCGTCGCCACCGCCGCCTCACCCCGCCACCCCGCCCCACCCCGCCTCCCGCAGCAGCAGCTGCCGCCGCCGTGTGCCGCCGCCGCCGCCGC